>JAOPJO010000111.1:16160595-16187844 GCA_027123675.1 Molva macrophthalma
TGTGTGTGTGTGTGTGTGTGTGTGTGTGTGTGTGTGTGTGTGTGTGTGTGTGTGTGTGTGTGTGTGTGTGTCCTTGGATGCTGCAATTCAAAATAGACAGCAATGCATTGAGCCATCTTTGCACACACCACCGGTTGACACAGAGGCACCCTGCTGCTGCCCAAAGTCAAAATGGATTCTTTGTGAAAGCAAGACCCTTGTCAGCTACAGCGATAGCAAGTTAAGGCAGACTGTCAGTGCCTTATTCTCTGTGGCTGGACTACTATAGCTGATACTTCAAATTGGCTAAATCAACGGAAGCTATAGCAAAAACCTGGAAGAATGTGTTAGGCCTATTGCGCCATCTATTCGATAAGAGTTTGAATGAAAAGTGACAACATACAAGATTATATCAAATAGCTGATATACTGAGATACTGGGAAACAATTACCAGGAGCGCGCAGTAATCCGTGTCTGCCTGCACGTCATAAGGCTATGCATCATATGACTTACTAAAGGCTACAATTAACTTTGTGAATAGGTAACACAAATTACACGCGAATTGCATCTGTGAGAATTTCGGGTCCAGGATTGAGTGATGTTGTTGCAGATAATTCATAGTAAATCAAAAAACTGTAGGCTATGAGTTCGCAACGCGTTGCCCGATTGGCTTGCACGCACAGCATAGTCACGCGCTGACACTGATTTCGGAATCTCTACTGGATCTAGGTCATCTACTGGACCACTGATCTAAACATTTAATAAACATTACCGAATAAAAAAGGTCAACAAAGAATCAAATATCATGAATCACAAATACATATTATCATATTGTCCTGGACAAATAGACACAAAAAAAAGTCTGGAGCAGATGTTGGAGTCCGCGATTAACAGCTGTTGGAGTGAGTCTAGTGCAGGCCTGTATTCTTTTGACGTCCATAGGACAGGAGATGACATCTCTCTTGTATTTCCTGTAGCCTACAGTGCCTCCACCGTGTGCACTCACCTTGATGAGATCAAGCGGGTGTGTGCAGCAGGCAGCCCCGCAAGAGGCGATTCCCCCAAAATACCACCGCGACATTCGTTTCTCCGTCATGTTTGCGAGATGTGAAGATCTTCTCGTCTATGCAGTAAAATAAGAGGCAGCAGGTTTAGATCCTATCCACGCAGTGTGTTCTCCACACTGGCCCGTGTCTTTGGGCACAGCAGTCCAGTGGGTCAAAAGGGTAGCCTGGTTAATCTTCACACATTCGATGGTGGACGGGAAGTCGTAGGTTTGCTGGACGACGCACACTTGCGCGTCACATCATCTGCACGTACGCATGTGTTTATATGTAAAAGTAACCTCCCGTGGTCATTCTAAACGTATCACGAATGAACTGTAAACTGGTGGGGGCGCGAGAGTGTACGAACAGCCAATTGGCACCGTAGGTTAAGGAACTGCCTCTCGTCTAACTTGTCCGGTAGAGCCAAAGGTCGTGAACGCTAGTCTGTGTGCATGTGTGCAGAATATGACAAGATGAAAAAAAAATCGAACCTAGTTTTACCCTTCTATTGCAGGACCGCCTTGTTTCACTTTCCTCGTTGTCAAAGTCTCCGCAGATTTAAAGTGAGACCGACACTCTGTAGGCTCAGCAAAAATAGGAAAATGATCGTGTCCCTTTAAGGGTGCTAAACGTGGCATTGTCCTCTAGAAAGAATAGAATGTGTGTTCACATTAGAGATACTACTTTTTGGCACAAAAAATAACCGCTGTTTGCTTTGTTGCAACACTGTTCCATATGCCATTACGTAACTGTTGGTCAAAGTGTTGGTTATTCTTCGTATTACCTAACGTGTACTGCAATGGTGCCACACAGTGCATACGGTATGCTGTAAAACACTTGCCACAATTGACGTTAACTACTTTTGGATAAAACAATAAAATGATCTATCTAAAAAAAGGATGCAACCAGCACGGTTGTATCATTTTATGTTTGGTAATTTAAATAGTTGTATTATTGCATTATTGTATTTTGTCACTTGTCTTTTTGTACATTGTACATTATCTGTACTTTGAAGGGCAGATAATGTAATGTGCCTTTGCCCATTGAAGGGCAAAGGCAACTTCGTAGCAGGCCTACGAAGTTGCCTATCCCACGACTGTGGGAAAGAATGCCTTCCATGGTCGGCAGCAGGTGTGTAGCACGCTCCACATCAGTCTGTTGTACGCCTAATGAATTACATTTTTATACATGATACAAGTGTAAACACAAGGTGGCAACAAGCACCTCGTGTAAAGCACTTTGTTAGTTGTACAAATTAATTAGCACGAATGTTGTTAACTTCGAGAAGGCTACCGTCTAAATACCAGCGAACAGACTTAAGGTGGTAAGCATGGACCTCATAAGTAGTAGTGCCAACAGTGCTTATGTTAGAAATTCAAAATAAGACAAAACAAAAGTCCGCATGTGACTTTTTTGGGCTCCGTATGCGTTGGTTTGAAGGATGCCCTTTATGTGGAACTTGTAACTAAAGAGGTAACTATAAATGACGAATACAGATTACGGAATGATGATCTTCGAGAAAGCCTGGACTGGATATAGTCACTGAATGACTGGAGCCACATCAGTTGGTTTGCACTGCCATCACGTGGGGTTTTCAGGAATGACGGATGATGGAACGATAGCTAAAGCACTAAACATTTATTTATCTTTATTCTATCATCTATCTATCATATATTTGTCTGTCTGTGATCCATTCATTGCATCTTTAAATAATATTAATTATAAGAATCATACAAATACCTTTATTTAAAAAAGTTTTAATAAAACATTGGAACAGAAGTTATCACACAACCACACCCAGTTTTAAATAACACTAGCGCGAAAAGCAGTTTGCATTGACCTTTTGTGTGCGCATGGCTAACTCTCACAACCACACACACGCGCACACACACACACACACAAACACACACACACACACACACACACACACACACAGTAGCGGAGTGGAATCTGAAATATGTGAATTACGGCATTAATGCTTACTGGTGCAACCCACAGTGTCCCACCCACTCTGACACGACCACATAATGAGCAAACGTTATGCTATTACAAACTGCATGTTAACACAAGTCAACACGAGTCGACTCACTTCTTTTTTTTGTTTCTTTTTGTGGCAACTTACGCAGAGAGTAAAAAAGAAACACAAAAACTCAAGCGACCCTCATACATAGGCCTTCTCCGTCGGTTTTCCCTCTGCCGTCGCGGGCTGAGGACCATCTTTCCCTGCGCGTCCAAACGCGGGCCGTACTCTTGCATCCGGCGGAGAGGAGCCGGCGTACAGGAGCCCGCCCCCTATCAGGAGCAGCAGGCTGACCCCCCAGCCCAGGTAAAGCGCGGGCCCCAGCTCCCTCTTCAAGGGTGCGGCCACTTCGGGGTTGTAAAAGTCCCTGATGACGGTGTAGGTCGTCCAGCACACAGGCAACAGGAAGAGGAGTCCGGCCACGCAGAACAGCACCCCGGCCAGCTTGGCCAGCCGAGCCTTGGCCCCGTGGTTTCGGCCGCCCAGGCAGTGCGTGCACTTGGCCCCGGCCACGGCCATGGCGAGGGCCCCCACGCAGAGCAGCAGGGAGAGGACGGTCATGGTCCGGGCCGCCTGGGTTGCGGCGGGCAGGGCCAGTGTGGAGTCGTAGGTCTTACACTGGATGTGGCCCGTGGTCTGGGACAGGCAGTTCATCCACAGGCCCTCCCACAGCACCTGGGCAATCACCAGCTCCGCACCCACGAAGGCGGAAATCCGCCAGAGAGGGGCGGCGCACACCAGCGTCCCCAACACCCCCCCAAACACGGCCAGCACGAAGCCCAGCAGCTGCATCCCCGTGGAGGCCATGGTCGCCCACGACAAGACTCCTGGTCCCTGAAGCTCTGCAGGAAAGTAGTAGTAGTTCTAGTCGCGGTAGTGCTAGTAGTACGTTGTAGTGGTGGCGCACGTTGTGGTGGTGGTGGTGGTGGTTCTCAAAGTCAAGTCATGTATGCTTCTTCTTCAAGTCAATTGGTGTACTGAGGAGCCAGAGTGAGTGTTGTTCTAAACGTGATATCTGTTGAGGACTCGCGGTCCAGAGACAATTGCCAGAGATGGTCTAGTGTGAGTCTTCCCCAGGAGGAATGTACGTTGTGAGATAGGCCCCCCTTCTGCACATCAGCAAGCTGTGTGTGACTGAAGAGATGAAGTAATGTAAGATTTAAAAAAATAGGGAAAGTTTTTCTGATAAAATAATTCAATTTGTATAGTTGACATCACATAACAAAACAAAACATCAAAAGACTTGACAATAACCTAACTATTTAAATAAACCAAACTAAACTGTGTGTAACTGATAATAATCTCGAGCCACAGGGCAATATAAAGTGATAATAAATGAATCCTTTTGATTAAAACTCACCAGCTGATGGGACGTGGTGCGGCCAGCTATGGTTGTTCTGGATGCCTCAGGGCGGTGGAGCCGTGTGAGGGGGGGTCACTGGCTCCTCTCCTTTTCTACTGTTATATTATGACAGGCCCGCCTGTCTTGAAATCATACATAGATGTGTGGGAGGGCAGCAATGTCCAATGTTCCACCCTAAACACACACACGCACGCACACATGATTATGTAAAAATGACACACACAATGTCACTTTGTTTATGCACATAACTGCAGACTGAAGACAGGCATAGACCATGCAGAATATATTTGTTTGTGAGGGATTGTTATTGTTGTTGCTTCACTGCATTATTATATTAGTACCTATCTATAGGATATGTATTATGGTTTAAATGTTATTATATGAATTATTATCTATCAATGTTATTATATATTATATTATTATATTGTATACGTACACATATAAACAGCTTTTAGATGCCTATGCCAATATTTTGCATAAGTAAATAAATGAATGCAAAGGTGTACTGATTACATCTTGCAGAAGTTTGTTTGTATGGTGCATCAGGTTGAATAAACTGATAAAACTGGTGGGGGGAGAGAAGAAAGGACAATTTATAGTAGATTTAAGTATATTCAACAAGTTAAGATGGCTCTGAATTCAAGTTATTTAAACTGTAAACAAAACATTGTTCGGATTATGACTATGTTGGTGAGGAAGCATTGAAGCAGTCCTCCACAATCTTGCTTCCACCGGCGGAGATAAACACCCGGGGAGAGGCAAGGTTGTTAGTGATTACAACACTGGCTACATTGTGTTCAATATAACAGACAAGAACAACAGGGAACAGGTGTGGATGCCGTTGCCATTTGAAAGGATTGATGAGGTGGTTGAGTTCAATGAAAGTCACTTTACCAGCGAGCTATACCAAGAGGCCCAGAGGAAAGCAGGTCGCAAGGGAACGGGGGAGAATCTGGGCAAATAGCTACAGGTCTAGTCAGGGACGGAGTGGAGACAATTTTCAACCCGGGAGTTTCATGCCCAAGACCGGCCCACTTTTTTCCGTTGTGAAGGAAAAGGGGGGGTTCCAATAATGCTTGCTTGCGTTATTTTAGCTTTTGTCATGTTTACTTTTATATCTCCCATGTTAAACATAAATGTGCAGCAATACATATCTCCTTGGATTAAAGCTTCTATTTAGATTCCTTTGGGAGTCAACAGTTAATGCTCGGAGGAATGTGTGTGGTTGTTTGGAAAACCAACTCCTTTAAATGTGGTCCCTGGGCAGTCATATACCATTGTCTCTTATTTCCTTGAAGGAAGTGAGGTTAAAATGCTCAAAATATACCCAGAAGACAGAACATTTCTGTTCTTCCATAAGAACACATCAGAATAAAAACAATTGGCTGTCTTTTGACCTTTTGACCTTGGTATCACATCTAAAACTTGGATTTGCAGTAACATTTTATACTTGAAGTTAGCACACGATTTATGTTTAATTAAGGGAATTCATAAAACAATTGAAGAAGCATGGTCCTTGTTCAAGCCACTTAAGAAAATAATTATAGTAACAGTAGGGTGCTGCAAATTGAATAAGGATAAAAAACAACAACAATACATTGAAAAACCTTGTTCCATTGGATCATCATCAATTATTGGTAATTTGTGCTTTATAAGATAGTGTTAAGAGAATAAAGGTCAATTCCACAATAAATACATCCAAAAGTACTGGGCTACTTCATTAAGAATAATACTTTAATCAAACTGTCACATAGAATCAAAGGACAAACATGCATTCACATGTCTGCAGGGGCTCACACCGGTACATCAGCCTTAGATTTGCCGGTTCGTCTTTTCCATATGTAAACGGCAGCCAGACCACAGGCTGCACCCAGTATGAGGGTGGGCGCTCCGAGGGCCAGGGCCACCGTGGTCTCGGCCCCTATCGCTATGGCGGCCCCCACCAACACCAATACCAAGGCGAAGGCGCAGGCCAGGCCGATGGTCTTTTTCCTGAGCCTTTTCTTCTTCTCTCTCTCCACCTTCATCTTCTCCCTCTCTTCGTCCCACAACTTCCTCTCCTCCGCTTTCTTCTTCTCCTCCTCCTGTGTTTTGCGTTCCTCCTCCTCCCGTAGCTTGCGCTGGGCCCTCTCGTACATCTCATTGGTGTAATGCTTCCCCCCGTTATCCAGCACCATCTCCCGGATCATGGTGATGAGCTCCGTGACCTGTAGGCGGTCGTGGGGGTCGTTGTTGTTGAAGGCGTGATACCGGCGTCCGAATGTGATGGAGAGCCTCCGCAGCTCCTTGCACTCCTTCAGAGCGTTGTCGGCCTTAGCCTGGTCTTTGCACGTGAACAGCATGATGGTGTACATGGAGGCGTCGTCTCCAAAGTTCTCCTGGATCCACTTGACGGCGTTCCTCTCCTCCTCTGTGAACCTCACTCCCAGCCTGATCACCAGCAGGAAGGCGTGGGGCCCGGGCACCGACATTTTGACGCACTCCTCTATTTTGGTCTTGACCTCCTCCTCTGTGACGGCCGTGTCAAACAGCCCCGGGGTGTCGATGACCTGCACCACGGTGCCATCCACCTCCCCGCGCTCCGTCTCGCAGTGTTGGGTCACGGACACGGGGCTGGGGTCCTCCTTGAAGGCCGCCCTCCCCAGGATGGTGTTCCCTGACGCACTCTTCCCTGATCCGGTCTTGCCCACCAAGACTATTCTCAACCCGCCAGACAAATCCAAAGCTGTAAACCCAAGAGGGCCGTATTAGTGCAGCACAGAGTAGGCCCAACAACACAATCACAGAAGAAGAAGTTGGATCTTGTATTTGCTCATACTAGAATATCAATACATAATGGATCCATTAAGCACTTTTCGTTGATACTGTTGATATTGTGGTCAATTATTCATAACACTAAAGACAAGAATCAAAACCCATTCAAATGGGTGTGCTTACCTTCATGGTTAGAGAGACCACACCCATCGTTCCGAGGGAGAGTTTTCTGTTTTTTCTCTCTGAGGGGAATAGCTAACACAAAATGACACTATTTAGATCTAAATATGAAAAGATACACCACAGGATATCCCCTCTCCCCCCAGCTATTTGCTTTTACCCTCTTAATCTAACACATAGCTGAACACCATGTTTTTTAGGCTGAAGTCCACCGTTATCACAAACAATGATTCTTTAATCATGGAATCAGACAAATCTTCTTACCTTCAGCCATTATCTAGGATTCCCGTCAGCCAGTGCAGTGATGTTGTTACCCCAGCTGTGGAACTTTTAATAAAATTTAATTTAAAAAAGCTTTCGTTTCTTTAGCTCTCCAGCTACACCAAAGTACATTCGTGCTCTGGGAAACGTCTGGAATCTTAGCCTATTCAGAAGCCTCTTCCCATTTCCTTGTATTGTCTCTATTATTGGTTAGAAAAAAAATACATCCTAAAGTAACTGTCGACAACACCATGAATATGCTGAGTGGACATGTATACAGCTACACTGCATGTCCTCTGTATTGGAATGACAAAGCAAAAACAACAGGGGTTGAAATAAAGTGACTTTAGCTTTGATTATAACCATATAAAGAGATGTGATTGTTTGAAAGAGAGGAAATAGCACCCCTGACTTCATCACTTCCTTCCTCTGATGACACACTCTGCACCTCCTCCACTGAAGCTAGTTGGGAATATCCACTACTTCCATTCAAAATGGATTAGTGATGTTTTAATAAATAAAACTTGCTGGGCATGCAGTGTCCCTAGTCACGTGTTTTTAAAGCTTCTCTTTGCTATACAAACTCCTTATGCCTTAAATCCAGTGACACTGTCGTGTTGAAATGTGATCTGTATGTGAACCAACTTTGTAGCGCACAGTTCGGGCAGAATAGTGACTACGAATTAATTGACAAAGAAATAGGATCTCAGCAACACCTCTTTATTCAAGAACTCACTGTAGCAAGGTCCTTTGCTACACACCACCTAGGTGGCTGCCACACTCCACCTAGGTGACTTCTATTGGGCTCCTCCAGAGAAAAGGATGCAGGGTGCTGAAAGACCGGTTTATTGTAAAGGTTTGATGAAAATGATACAGGGCTTGGTGTTCCATGTTGCCATCCAAGAGAACTCTCCCTGAGGGTGTGTGGAGATTTCTGGTTTAACCTGTGCACACTGATTACTCAATTTGTAACAGGTGTACAGCCTCAAGTCCAATCAGAATCAGCCAGGTGAGGCTGCTTAAACCAGCCATCATCCACACACACACTCCCACACTTAAGTTGCCATCACTATAACTAAACTTAATCCTGTCCTTACCATCAAAAATGTATTAAAGCTAGGGAACAGAATTAATTAGGGGTCCTACGAATGACGTAGGAACCCTATTGTATTCGTTAGTATTATTATTTTTTTTTTCCTGACAGATCACAGAAACTACTTGGTCAAAAGTTGTATAAATTGGCAGGCTTGTAGAACTCGTAAACAAAGTAAGGGATGCAAAGGATTGGCCAGGATTAACCATAGGTGGCGCTATAATTAGCACTTGAAGGGTAACATACGCAACAGGCTGCCATTTCCACTAGGAAATTGCAATATGCATGAAACTTTGTATACTGTATATTTAAATGTCAGTAGTATCACACCACCAGGGGAAAAAAACACACAGAAAAAAAAGCACTGCAAGGACTGTGTTAGCTCTTCTAGCGAACTGGTCAATGCGTTTGAGTTGTGTGACGGTTAGTACAGCATCTTTCAAATTAAATCTGTTTATCAATGCAATGTGAGAATGAGAGGAAGGGGGCTGTGCTCTGCCTGGTGCCTGTCTCCCCCTTTCTCTTATCATCTTCCTGTGGGATCTCTTCCTCTTTTTGTGGCCTTGTTCCTTTGACAGTAGTGTAATTGTTCTATACTATGTCCACCTTGAAACTCACTCACTGTGAGCGTGTCTCACCGTACTGTTACACTACCGAGATCAAAACTTTAAATCACTTATGTGTGAACTCATTTATTCTGGCCCTAGCTAGTCCCACAGAGAAAATAAATGCTTTGCTAGTTAAAAACTGCCAAAGAAATGGAATAATCAATAACTAGTTAATAAACTATGAAAGCTAGAGTACACAACTTTGGGGAAACCAGCCAGAGTAAGATAGATTTTGAAAGTATCCAACAGTAAAATCCCACGCCTCCATTCAGGCCACCCTCCAAAGCCACTCCGCCAAAACATGTGACTATACTCTCTCGCTAGGTTTAGCAATAGGTCTGCCTAGTCTTGTGGAAGACGCCGGTCATGCCCAATGAGTGAATGGGCAGAGTGCGCTCCTGAGGCGAGTAGGCAGGTAGAAAGACAAGAGACTGCTGTGATTAAGGGCAATGAAAATCACTTGACTTAAAGGGAGGTAGCATGTGTTGTTTCTGTTTATACGCAATGCTTTGTTTATATGCTAACTATTCAAAAATGTCTTCGTGTTTATAACTAGTATTTTAAGACCTGTGAGATCAGCTTTTCAGCAACCTACAAGCCACCTATTAATGAGCTTGAATGTGATACATTCTGGTGCTAAACCTTAACTCATACACACATACATACGTGCTGTGGCTTTTTCCACAGCAGTCAGTTAATGACATATGCGTAAAAATAATGAATAATAGTAATATAATAATAGTAATAATAAATGTTGTTACATGTGTTTGTCATCTAGTTGCATGATCCTCGTCCTGCCTCCCTTCACCCCCATATGTCAACATTAGCAGGTCAACTCCCCTCACTGTGAAAAAGTGGCTGATTAAAGTGTTGAGAGTCACGCTTCACCTCAGCCACACCTGGCCACACATGCTGACATTTCACTTCCCCTTTTCAGAACATTATCTCTATCTCCTATCTCTCACCTCACAATTACAATGAATGCATTTAATTTCCGATCTCTCTAGGATTTCGTGCAGGGTTAGATCACTAATGCTTGCAGGTGGTACAATAAGTAACGGTATATTATTGGGATGAGGTGGCAGATGTTTGCACATGGGGATAAAGAGATGGATGACATGACCTTTGGATATTAACACTAAGAGGACACAGAGACACAGATAATTCTGCTTGTTTTCCATTGGATTTGTTTAACCCTTCTATTCTTTAAACAGTGGTCATTTAACAAGACTCCATAACACTAAGATAGGTGCTTGAAGGAAACAATGTTTTGGCTCACCTTAGCACTCCATTCAGAACTGAGCCACTATGTGTGATCAGAGTACATAACCCTATACTCTAAGTGTTGTCTTGAATCAAAGTGAGTAACAGAACATCAGCAGAACACCTTGGTCCTCATAGTGATAGAAATATCTGTAATCATCCTTGTCAGAAAATAAGCAAATACGTTATGTTCCAGAAAACTTAAGCAACTAATGAATTTCCTATATTTGTCTTCACCATTGTGTCATATGGCAACTTTGGCAAAACTTGTGATACCAGTTGGACGGTAGTACAACACCCTTAGATCATACAAGGAGCATCGTGACTTGTTAGTTGCATGCGTGTGTTTGAATATGTCCATATTTGTACGTGCGCATGCAGTTGCTAATACATTTAACTAATTTGTGAATGATTTCTGAATGAACAATAATGCACCTAAAATAATATTTAATTGCCCAATTACACTACTATCAACATATTTTGAAACATTCCACTATACACATAGAGTTATAGTGATATTTTGTGAGTATTTGTATTTATTTGAGTATTTGTGTGCTTGTGTGTGAGGGATACATCTATGAACTTGGGAGAATTATTAAAACCTTGATGTTACGTGAAGTGCTTCATGCCTGCACTTGTATTGTATACTGTGTGTGTCCCTTTAACTATCACCACAAAATCCAGGCGATGCAGATTGTTTCCGAATGCCATACAATTTGTTGAGCACTCGCATAAAAACCCAAGGCCAGTGCACATGCTGAATAATGGTGGAGGCTTTAGGTTGAATAGAAGAAAATTGCAACGGCACATGTAAGCGTGAGCTCTTCCTCACGTGAACACAGAGCGAAGTGAGGGCACTTTCTGTTGTGTTGTCTGGAGGAAGATGGAAAGAAATGAACAGATTGAGAAGGAGACAGAAAAAAGAGAGCTATAACACATCCTTGGTGCTCGTCTTACCTGGACAAGATTGACTCCCGTACACCAGTGGAGAAAAGGGGATATAATCCCCGAAATCCAAGCACCTTTTTCTTCTTCATTGAAATAACTGTGTCTGTTTTTCCACACAAAAAGAAAAACCATGATTGGTTTGTTTTCTTCTTCATTTTTGTTATTTTATCTCACTCTATGAATTGAATAGATGTCTCCATCCACAGTTTATAACGTAGACATCTTAAGAGATACTCCAAGAATAAAGGGATGTATTATTGACAATGCACAACTACCTATTTTAAAACCATACACGTTCTCCCACTGCGAGGAAGAATCAACATTAATTAGTTATGTTGAGTCATAGATTAAAGTATACTGAGGCAGTGTTTGGCAATGGTAAATGTCAAACCTGCCATCATGCAAAACCTAAACAAAATCTAAACTAAACACTAAGACTTGCCTGCTAGATTCTTCTGAGGACTGCTAATGTAGATACTAACGAATGCAGGATACAGTTGTAGATACTACTTGTAGATCAATCTATCCATCCATGTTATTTTTACTCGAATTTAACATCAGATATTTTTACTAGATAACACAATATGTATATTTTAGTATCAAGACTGTGCATTGGAATATATATGCTCACTTCATTTCAAATTTTTTATATTTTTTGCCAAACCATCAGACTGAATAAAAACAACAATTGAAATTCCAGTTTCTATAGCATTTATTCTTTGAATCCATGTCACGACAACATGAAATTATGAGATGGAGCTATTGTTGGCTGCCTTATTGTTGGCCAACACACACACAAATTGAGATGCGTATAATAATAAACAATCAGCTTTCTGGATAATATCAATAAATCATTTCAATACCTTTCGGCCAACTCAACTGCACATATCAATCTTGGACCTTGGAATAATGATGTTTTACTATTAAAAGACCTGTTCAAGACAACCATGATGTTGCTTTAAAAGCGTCCCAACGGTTAATGATATGTGGCACTTATGGAATCTGGCACTTCTCAACATTTTTAGAAGGCTTTTGTGGCTGATGAGAATGCTGAACAATATGAAAGAATTGACAAAGAATAAGGATCTCAGCAAAACCTCTTTATTCAGAAACTTATTTTGCCATCACTATAACTAACCATAATCCAATACTCACAAACAATTCAAAATGGTTTAAAGCTAGGGTAAGCAATTCATAAATCAAACGCTCTGACAAATAAACTTGATAAAAAATCCAGTATCCGTGGCTGTCCCAGACCTGTTGCTGTTGTCCAGGTAATTTTTTCAGTTGGATACTTAAAATATCTTGCTTACTCTGGCTGATTTCTCCAAATTGTCTACCCTAGTTTAAAATACATTGAATTTCAAAACATTGTTACAATTACATTACAAACGTGCACAAGAATCCCTTTTGCAAGGCACTGAATGCATAAAGGTCTGGTCCTAGAATCACCCTTCATGTAGCCTATCCAAAAAAGTCGTGAACAGCACATTCATAACCAGCAGTAGATGCTATTACTCCAGCCAGACCTACTAAGACACTTGAGGACATCAATACACCTCCAACCAATGTTCCAACAGCTGTATAAAAGGCTGCTTTGCACTTTAATCGTCGATACTCCTCTTCTCGTTCTTTTTCCCTCCTCATTTCCTCATGTTCTTTCTTCTCTTTTTCCGCTTTTTTCCTCATTTCTTCCTCTTCAATTTTCCTCTGAGCTTCCTCGTACATGCTATTGGTGTAATGCTGCCCTCCACTGAGCTTCACCATTGCCTCAACCTTGTGTATAAGCTTTCGAACCTGCTCTGGGTCACTCCCCGGGCCGTTGATCAGCGAAAGATATCTCCCCCCACATTTGTTGAGGACTCTCTGTAAATCTTTACTTTCGCTCACAAACTGCTCCACCGTTTTCCCTTCCAGCATGTCTCCATGGGTGAACAGAATGATGATGTACATGGAAGAATCTGAGCCAAAGTTGGTCTTGATCCACTCTACGGCTCTCCGCTCTTCCTCTGTGAATCTGGCCTTCAAACTGATCACCAGCAGAATCGCATGGGGCCCCGGAACGGACTTCTCGACACACTCCTTTATTTTTTCTCCTATGACCTTTTCCGTTTTGTTTGTGTCGAAGAGTCCGGGGCTGTCGACCACGACGATGGTGCGTCCATCTCTAGTCACCTGCTCTTTCTGGCAGTGCTCTGTCACAGATCCAGGGGAGATGTCTTCTTTAAAGGCACCCTGAAGTCTCAAAATGGTGTTTGCACTTGCGCTCTTTCCTGAGCCGGTTTTTCCAACAAGGATCAGTCTCAGCTCCTTTGGACCCTTAGAATCTGTGGAATATAGAGGTTAAGACGGAAAGAGTGAATAATGTGCATGCATGTCAACATATACTCTCGTAAACAACAAGGAGTCATAGACTCATCCATCTATGTAATTTGTACATCGTCGACAGACGCTGTGTGATGCTTAATATCTCAGACATATCAGTCCATCTGTGTTTTATTTATTATTATTATTTTTTTTATGTGCGTCTCTACTTCCCCGTCCTTTTGTTTCGGGTCATGTTGTCTGCCTTTTGTTCTAAATCACAGTCCCTTGTCATTATCATCTTATTAGTATTTTGTATTAGTAATAAAGCATATATTATGTTTTGATGCTGTGACTTGAGCTCAATTAGAAAGATAGATAGATAGATAGATAGATAGATAGATAGATATAGTGCTTCAACAATATACTATATACAATGAAATACTTGCAGTACACTATTGTTTCCATACAGTGGTCCTGTGGTTTAATCTTAGATAAGAATTCAAGCTTGTCGTTTAACCAGTTGTACAAGTAATAGGCTATTCTGGTGAACTAGTTGAGCAACTATACAGGCTTAGCAGGGATGCAGACGAGATTATGACAGGGGTTATGATCAGTTACAGTTAGAAAAAGCACAGGAATCAACTTCTTGGTCAACATCCATATGCCACACCCACTCAGGGTAAAAATAGTTTCACAAACCCGTATCCAGTCAGTCAATGACACAGTCATGCTACATTTCCACTCAATGCTCAGTTCTGAGCTCTACCACCAGTGTGTTTTCCTTGTGCCACACCTTTGTTATCTGATCCCTGCACACCTCACCTGTTCTTTGCCTAATCGTGCCAGTATCTAACCTGTGCTGTTCTGTGGGGTTCTGGCGATATGGATGTGTTGTTTAGTGATTTGTTGGATTCTGACCTTTGCTCTGTTTTGATCTACGATTAAGTCCTTACCACCCCTCACTGACATTTCCTGCTTGTCCACATATTTTATACATGGACAACACCAATGATCAACACGCAGAGACAGAGAGACACCATCTTGGCACAGTCACCCACAAAATCAATATGGAATAAATTGTCAAATGAAAATCCAAAATATTCACATAGGCCTAAATGTGTCACTTTTCTGGTTATTAACTTACAAAAGGCACATTTGTAATGCCTTTTGTTTCACTGGTTGAGAATAAAAGGGAAAGTACAGGTTGACAGAGTCTATCCCAGTGGTTCCCAACAAGTGGGCATGTGGTGTGCCGTGAGATTAGTTGGAATTAAAATATTGCTGCCGTAGTTTACAGCAACAATAGTTAGCTAGTGAAAGATGTATTGAAAGTAGTTACTGTTTGCAATATAACATTCTATGTAATTACTTTTTTTCATTATTTGCTTCATTCTTGATAAATGATTCCACATAATGTAAGGTCTTGTTTCATTTCAATACTTATTATTTTGCCAATCTGCTGTGTAGGAAAAACTGTGAAATTGTTCATAACTAACATATCCTAGTTATAATGTCTTTATGCACATTTTTCAGAAACATTCCCAATAACCTTTGGTGTGCCTTACCTTCTTGTTGGGGTTGTGGTGTGCCTAGCCCCAAAAACGTTTAAACCTCTCTATCCTACCGTAAATGTGTAGCCTACATATACTGTACAAATATATGCAATGCTTGTTTTATTTGACTTACATAACATTACATATAAATACTATGAGGCCTATTTATGTTTGTATTTTGAAGTGTGATAAGTTTTACCTGGATGTTGGCACTGAACAGAGGACTGGTCCGCACGATATGCTACAAACAACACCAAGATCCAACGTAGCACAGCACTCATAACTTGTGTCATCTTTGCAGATCCTGAAACCAAACACAAAGAGGAACAGCATTGTCATTTGTAATATGAACCATCCAAAACACAGTTCAGGTAATTTATTGTTTTAAGATGGCAGCTTATCTTACCCAAATTGGAGGAACAATTTGACAGTTAATGTCTGGTGTGTTTGTCCCTGCAATGCGATTTGGTTTAGTTTCATTTCATGCAAAGCCTTCCCATTTCCTAGCCTACTGGGCGCATAACTCACACAGGGTTGATTCGCCATTATGGCTCTCTGCCAGAAAGACAGAAAGCCCTGGAGGCAGGTGACGTAGTATAATGAACAACAAAGTACATAGGGACGAAGTTGTGACGGATGAATGGTTCAAACACAGGACACCACCAAGGAGACCGGGTCTCGTGTCCTGCATCAGTTTTAGACTTGATTGACTTATTAATTCCAGTTTTCAGCAGTGGGGTTAGGTTTAGGCAACACAACTACTTCATGACTACTGGATGCCCTGGCCAGCTGCTACCAGCTTGACACAACTTCTACACCACCACATGGACACGGCTGGAAGAGCACCATAATAAACACGGTTAAAACCAAGCATAGCATTAGTCCTTTTTTACAGTGCAGGCCTACTCAGATCAACAGAGAAGTCCTCATGCTATGATTTTATAACTTATTTCGAATCAACCATTTCATTATAACTTATCCTTACATAACCTTCGTTGTACTGTGGGGTGTCATGTGGGGCCCTGTGAGACTTCTGTGATTAAGGGCAATGAAAATTCACTTGACTTAAAGGGAAGTAGCATGTGGAAGTCGGACGCAAGACCTTCTGAGATCAGCTTTTCATCAACCTACAATCCACCTATAAATCAGCTTCATTCAATGTCCAATTGTCCAATGAATCTGATAAATTCTGGTGCTAAACCAAAACTCACACACATATACATATACATTATGTGGACCCTTCTGTCAGTTAATGACAAATGCATGATCAAAAAGATCATAATCATTTAATTATAAATGTTATTACATGTGTTTGTCATCTAGTTGCATGATCCTCGCCCTGCCTCCCTTCACCCCCATATGTCAACATTAGCAGGTCAACTCCCCTCACTGTGAAAAAAGTGGCTGATTAAAGTGTTGAGAGTCACGCTTCACCTCAGCCACACCTGGCCACACATGCTGACATGTCACCTCCCCTTTTCAGACCATTATCTCTATCTCTTATCTCTCGCCTCACAATGACAAATGTTACTGACATTTCCATAAGACATGTTGTTCATAAGACACTAAGACACTGTGACCCCTTAATTATTATCTATAGTAACCATTTCACTCAGTTTGCAACGCGCTTATCACCCTTGAGGGGAACTGAGACAGCCTCGGCTGACTGAGGCAGCCTCGGCTGGCTGGGACAGCCTCGGCTGGCTGGGACAGCCTCGGCTGGCTCAGATGCAGCGATACCACGAGCTGCATTCCTGGGATGGCCGAAAGGAGTAGTGGCATCCCTATCTGCAGCTGTGCCCTCAAGGACGTTTTCCTGCTATAACTGTTATCGAGTCTGCTTTAACAAGACTCCATAACAGTAACCTATGTGCCTGAAGAATACAATGTTTTGCTAATGAACTTGTGATTACCAGTTGGAAGGTAGTATGACAGATCATACAAGGAGAATTGTGACTTGTTGGTTGTATGCATGTGTTTGAATATGTCCAAATTGAATGTGTGCATGCAGCTGCTAATATATTTGACAAATTTATGAATGATTTCTGTACGATAATAAATTACTAAAATTATAGTTCATTGCACAATTGCACTTCTATCAGCACATTTTGAAATGTACCACTATAGATATAAAGAACTAGTGATATCTTGTGAGTATTTGTATTTATTTTAGTATTTGTGTGCTTGTGTGTGAGGGATACATCTATGAAGGGTGAACTTGGGAGTATTATAAAAACCTTGGCATACAGTTTGTTGAACGCTCATCTAAAAACCCAAGGCCAGTGCACATGCTGAATAATGGTGGAGGCTTTATGTTGAATAGAGGAAAATTGCAACGGCACATGTAAGTGTGAGCTCTTCCTCACGTGAACACAGAGCAAAGTGAGGGCACTTTCTGTTGTGTTGTCTGGAGGAAGATGGAAAGAAATGAACAGATTGAGAAGGAGACAGAAAAAAAGAGAGTTATTACCCATCATTTGTGCTCGTCTTACCTGGACAAGATTGACTCCCGTACACCAGTGGAGAAAAGGGGATATAATCCCCAAAATCCAAACACCTTTTTCTTCTTCATTGAAATAACTGTCAGCTTTTTCACACAAAAAGAAAACCATGATCAGTACGTTTTCGTCTTCATTTTTGTTCTTATCTCACTCTATGAATTGAATAGACGTCTCCATGGAA
This sequence comes from Molva macrophthalma, assembly GCA_027123675.1. NCBI lineage: Eukaryota > Metazoa > Chordata > Actinopteri > Gadiformes > Lotidae > Molva > Molva macrophthalma. The sequence goes on from JAOPJO010000111.1 coordinate 16,178,653, forward strand.
ACGTACCTGACTCCAAAGTGATGATGGTCTTTGGCTGTCAGCAATAACATCCCTGTTTATAACTTAGACATCTTGAAGAGATACTCCAAGAATAAATCGATGTATTATTTACAGTGCACAACTACCTATTTTAAAACCATACACGTTCTCCCACTGCAAGGAAGAATCATCATTAACTACGGTAATGTTGAGTTATAGTTTAAAGTATACTGAGACAGTGTTTGGCGATGGTAAACCTCAAACCTGCCATCATGCAAAATCGTACTAAACACTAAGACTTGCCTGATAAATTTTTGTGCATTGGATCATCCTTTTTTATATTTTTTGCTATACCATCAGACTTAATAAAAACAACATCAACAACAATTGTAATTCCAGTTTCTATAGCATTTATTTGTATCTCTGAATGCATATCACTTGACAACATGAAATAAATAGAGGGAGCTATTGTTGGCTGCTTTTGTGTTGGCCAACACACACAAAAACCAAGTGAGATACGAATAATAATAAATAATCACCTTTCTGGATAATATTAATAAATAATTTCAGGCAAACTTTCAGCCAACTCCCACGTATAGTCCACAGCACATTTAAATCTAGGACCTTGGAATAATGATGTTTTACTATTAAGAGACCTGTTTAAGACCACCAGGAAAATGCATTTGAAGCACCGCAACGGTTTTTGATATGTGTTTCTTATTGTATCTTGCACTTCTCAAAATTTTTACAAGGCTTTTGTGGCTGATGAGGTCCCATGATTTGACGAAGATCTGTGCTGAAACTCGGCCGTCGCGCTAGTGGATGCAGTGCGCCGCACGCGTCATCGCAGCGGGGCGCCTGGCTCCTTCTGCCGTGCACACGGTCTGTGCACATTGCCTGGTACGAACGCAGAGAGACTTTACGGTGCTGCGATGGGCCAGTTTCAGCAGGCAAGCCACCTTGCTTCGCCAAGGCCTCGAATACTTTGTCTAGGTTAGTACTTTCCTTGGCAGAGGTTTCAAAGTACGCACAGTCCTCGCCAAGCGTTTGCATCAAGTCTGTTTGCGGTATAGCTCTGTCCGACAGCGGAAGATCCATCTTGTTGGCGCACACCACAAATGGAACAGTTGCGCACTGACCCGGCACAGAGATTTTGATTAGTTTGGCCTTTGCTTCCAGGATCTCCGTCCGCAAAGCGCACACCTCCTCGAAGGAGCTCCGGTCGTCCAGACTGAATACTAGCAAGAATACGTCACCTGCGGAAATAATTACATTAACATGAACGATTTATTTTACATGTATATTTGTCGTTCTCGTGCGAAAATAAATTAAACATTTAATTTAACAATTGCAAATACAATCTATTTGCAACCGCAATTACGCAGAGATTACGCACCAGTAAGAATGGAGAGGCGCCGTTTGGCTGGAAAGCTTCTTTCTCCAGACGCATCCAGGATGTCTATTTGATATGTCTCTCCGCGGATACGGAAAAGCTTTCTATGAAAGTCCTCAGAAGTCGGCTTGTACTCTTCGACAAATCCGTCCCGGAGGTACCTTCTGAGAATCGAGGTCTTTCCGACACGTGGAGCGCCGAGCACCACGATGCGCTTACAGTTCTGGTGTTTACTGGACGTGTCTTGGCGGAGCTCCTGTCCAAGCTGACTCAGGCGGGTTTGACCATTAACAACTAAAGCTGCCAATTGATCCAGCGGGGAATTCTTGCAGGAATGCCCGCTGAATGGCGAGGACACCTGCTTCACGATTGCCTCAGATCGCGTCTTATTTTGTTTCCATTGCAACGTCGCCAATTTCAGCATACCCATCCCTGCTTTGATTCCACTTGAGCATAAATGCTGCGACGCGTTCCTGTACGCAAGAACGACTTTTGAAGAGCCTGCTTGATCCACAGTTGAGACGGCCATTTTGGTCTGTAAACTAGGGGACATGCTGTTTATCTCCATGGTTTTGTATTTAGTGATGAATTCATCAAATACGGCGTCGATAGCTCGGTCAGACAAGCGGGTTGATCTGACGGAGACCTGCACCAGCCTCTCCTCCTAGTGGTTTATGTTGTCTTTACAGTGTCTTTATACGCTGTCGTAGCTCCGTGCCATTTCACGTCACCACAATGTTTCTTTCCTTTGGCTCACTGATTGGCAGGATATGTTGTTATGTTCTCGACAATAACACAGATGGTTTTGTTTTGCTGTCTGCGTGGAGGAAGAAATACACAATCGATCGATCAATCTCGATCTACAAACAAGTTAACAATCACACGAATCGTCCGAATCTGTTTTTGATAGGCTATACTGCATCTTATTGTACTTTTACGCTATTTTACCACGTTTAGACTATTGAAACTAGTAAACAAAGGTGACAAATGCCAGGCCTATAGGAAAACATAACGTTAGATGTAGCGTATAAGAACATTCATAATTGGTGTCTATTTAATTTATAATGCGGTTTTGCTGAAACTCATGAACACACCAAACAATGCCTATGCTAGTGCTCTTCATCACATAAATAAATCATGCTGTATGTCAATGTTAGGAACTATATATTTGCACTGCCATGGCACGTCTGCGGCACGTGCCCTAAGCGTCCGTTGCTATGGTTACGACATAGCGAGCGAGAGTGGTGAAGTGGTAAGCTAGCTGTTATATTGTTATACCGTAATTATTATAAAAGGTATATTAAGCTGTCAAATAAATATGAATAGTGACGTTAACAGGTTAAATAAGAGGGTTGAGGATTGAATTTAGTAGCGTGTTAGGACGCAGACGCTACGCTACGTGGACGAGTAGACAACGTAGCGGTTACTTAGGCTATGGCTCATGTTGTTGCTACCAAGTCTGGTGAAATAACTCACCAAAGTGACTTAAGACCCCGAAGCGCACCGGGTAAGTGGGCCTATCGATTACCCCCTTCTGAGTGTGGTGTCTCCTTTCTCTCCTGTTTTCTGTATATTTTCTATAAAACAAAATTCACATTACTTCTGAAGTTGAAGGTAACTTCTCTCTTCCAGCAGGGTGCGTTAATCATTCCAAACTACTGCAGGTCAAAAGCATACAACCTAATGTGAGTAGAACCTAATCGTCAAGTTTATGATTCAGATGAACAGCTTCCTTGTCCCTCTCCTCTTCTCTCCAATGTTCTCTCCTCCCTGCTTTCTTTGTCTCTCCTCTTCTCTCCTCTTTCATTGTCTCTCCTCTCCTTCTTCCTTGTCTTTTATCTACTGTCTTGTTTCCTTTCCCCCCTCTCCTCTCCCCTCTCCTCTTTCCTCTCTTCTCTCACCTCCTCTCTCCCCTCCTCTCTCCCCTCTCCTCTCCCACCTCCTCTCTCCCCTCCTCATCTCTCCCCTCCTCTCTCCTCTCTCTCCCCTCCTCTCTTCTCTTTCCCCTCTTCTCTCCTCTCACATCGTCTCTGCACTCCTCCCACCTCCTTGTCTGCCTCCCCTCTCCTTCTCTCTCTCCTCTCCTTTCCTTGGCTCGCTCCCCTCCTCTCCCACCCCGTTGTCTCTCTCCCCTCTCTCCCTTCCTCTCTTAAGAGGCTTTACAATGTCAGAGTAGTGAGAAGCAGTCCAAGGACTCATCTCTTTAGGAGGAGGATATCAAGGCCTTAATCATTCACCCCGAGGATCAGAAGAAAGTACAAGCATTTTCTACACACAGCCTTAAAAGCAAGCCACACAACACACACACATATATAGTATTTTACACAGGTGCACGGCTGTCAACAAATATGTATCTTCATTCTCAAGTAAATTCATCTGTACTGACTTGAAACGACATCACAGCTACTGTAACGTCTAAGATCAGAAAGCCAAGGAAGCCAAGGAAATAGCCAAGTACCGTACATTCAGGGAAAATACACTCAATAGTTCAAGCAGTAATATACAGCGCAATGTGTGATTCAGCTTCATTCACCAAAGCCTCCCACGGACCCCCGGAAGCAAGTAGGAATGACTGGAGTCCTGGTGCGGAGGATGCGAGCAGGACAGCAAGGCTGTAACACAGTTGAAGAAGCTGAGGGCCAGCCATGCCAAGCGGAGGGCACATTGTTGCTGCGCCACACAGGTGAAATGGGATGTCTTGGTCTAGTCTTGAATGAATAATTATGCTCATTTGCAAGGATGCCTCTGACCACATGACTATGAATATTCCATCCAGACCTTTATGTACATTCTGTACGAGCTAGGTTGACCTCAACAAATACATTGTCTTTTTTCATATACTGCCCAAATAAACCAAAATACTACGATTCAGGATTTTATTTAAAGTTAAAGTATTAAATTAAAATAGGCATATGTGTTATTGGAATCGAATGGAAAATCTCAGACAGAGAAGCCACCATCGGATATTATGTCATAAGCAACAGAAGGAGGCTTTGAAAGATGGAACAGACAATTTCAACAGGAAGTGACATGTGTGCACGGTTCAAAGAGGGCCCAGAGGGCATAATGCTCATCAACAGCACAAGGGACTAGAACTCTGGAACGTTGGAACTCTCACACATACCACTGCTTTTGTCTTCCTTGTCTCTGATATCTCAGGGCCTAGAGGACCCTGCTTCGACCATCAAGGCGTGGTTCTGCCCCACAGCATTCTGGGTAACCCGCAGGACTTCAAGAGTTATCTGGAGACCAGGGGAGAGACAGAGGTAAACAGGGAGTCAGTAAATACTATGTGCTAGGATGGGTTTTCCTCATAAGGGAGGCATGTTCACAAGTAAAAGGTAGAACTTTATTATTGGTATGTCTTCCATTTATTATAAGGTTATAATACTAGTAATATTACTACTAATACTACTAATAATTCAACGTGTATTCCACTCAATTGTGGCTCAATTGTGTGTGTGTGAATGTGCGCACGTGTGTGTGTGTGTGTGTGTAGGTGCGTGTGTGTGTGTGCGTGTGTGTGTGTGTGTGTGTGTGTGCGCATGCATGTGCATGTCATGTACCAACTGGCTGTATGTCTTTTGATTACTGAAGGACCAATTTAGATGATTTCAAAAACAACCTTGACTACTCAGAAGTCTCAAGAGTCCACTATGAGCGGTCAAGACTCTGTGACTTGGACTACAGCGGTACTTGGTACTCACCCCCTCTTTCCTGTCCTCCTTCCACGGACCTCAGTCAGTCAGGAAGCTACCAGAGACAACCAGAGAGGCTCTGGGTCGACCCTCCTCCCTAGCCGCGGGCGGCCATCCAGACGGAGGCGCTGAGGAGAGAGGCTGTGGACTCTCTGCCAGGCAGGCACACACCCAGAGCCACGCCCTGCAGCACTGGAGCACACACATGAGGCAGCGGCGGCGGCAGCAGGACTCCCTAGCCAGTGAGTTCATGTAGGAGCCAGCTCAGGGGAGCCGGCTGCAACAGGAAAGTGTCCATTCCCACCGCAGCTTCTAAGAAGTTAAATGCGTAGTAAAGTAAATTAAATGGAAAAAACATGGATTACTTACACAATATCACTACACTAACTCACAGGACATTGCTGAGATGGAGCTGGCAACATGTGGTCCACTGCTGATCTTTCAACCTAGCTACCACCTCATCGTCACAAACATCAATTAACTAAATCAATCAACACTTTTGCACATAAACAATGGCGCTCAAAGAAACATGAACAGGGGGAGTGATATTAACCCAAATAACAAAGAAATAAGTCCAAGGGTCATAACAGTTTAACATTGAGAAGAAACCCCGTCATCCAAATGCTTACATTGGTGAAACCAATACAGGGCCTTTGAGGAGCAGGCGTTGGGGGATAAGGATGTCTATACAGGTTGGGCTGTGGGCTTTGGTGATTGAACCCAGCAGATCATACCTTACGGTTAGGGGTCGAGCACCCTATTGTGAACCTCATGTCATACTGCCCGCCAGTGAGTGACTATGTGAATATAACATCCATACAGTCAGTTAAGATGGAATGAGTTATATACGTGTTTAATTGTATTTTATTTGTATTATGTAAGATATATAATATTATTACATAGTATTTATGTATGTATGTATGTATGTATGTATGTATGTATGTATGTATGTATGTATGTATGTATGTATGTATGTATGTTATAAATACTATGTTATATTATTATAATATTATAACATAAATACTATGTAATATTACATAGTATTTATGTTATAAATACTATGTAATATTACGTTTAATTTTTTTTTTTTAATCTCTATGTCTCTCCTCTTCGTCCAAGAGTTGCTCCACAGGCCAAAGGACTGGTTGCTGATGAACCGAGCCAACAGCTTCCGGAGGGTTCAGGAGCAGAGAGAGCTTCTGAGCCTTGTCCTGCCAGCCATACAGCCAGGACATGTAGGTGAACCATCTCCTCATCCATGGTACCCTCATAATGTATATGTTACATTACCCACTGGACCAAAAGCATCTTGCCACATAGTAGTATTTCTGGTGATGTATCAAGCACAATCTGGTTCCAAGTAATTATATGGCATAGTATAATAGCTCAAATCAAATGTATTATGTGTGTGTGTGTGTGTGTGTGTGTGTGTGTGTGTGTGTGTGTGTGTGTGCGTGTGCATTTTCATGTGTCTGTGTGTGTGTGTGTGTGTGTATGTGTGTGTGTGTGTGTGTGTGTTTGCTTGTTTGCTTGTTTGTGTGTGTGTTTTTGTGTGTGTGTTTGTGTGTGTGTGTGTGTGTGTGTGTGTGTTTGTGTGCGTACGCGTGTGTGTGTGATACGGACCCAGGGCTACCGTGTGGGCAGTGAGTTCTGGTCCCTGCCTGAGTGCTTGGGGGACGAGGTGAGCGGGATCGTGGCCACCCTGACTCGTACCCAGCGGGGCCAGCGGGAGCCTGTGGTACGCGTAGGACAACCACGCACCGTCCAGCATGAGTCAGGTACACAAAGGAGGAGCCATTACAGCCGGACATAATTACAACGTACCTTGCATATACACTTTTGCTCTCTATTTTGCACTTTTAGTCTCTATTAATATAAATGAGACCTAAGTCATATTCTATATTGAAACGTGTGCACCCATCCCTGCGAGGGCTAAAACGTGTGAGAGTGCGACTACCGTGCTCTACCGGTGCTTTGATGGTACTAGCCCACGGGGACACCTCCCCACCCAGCCCCGTCTATCTGGTGTGCTTATAATAACACACCTCTCTATTGTCGTCAGAACAGCGCTTAGTTCTTTCGATTTTGCAATTGTTGTGCTGAAATATTTAATATATATTTCTTTTCTTTTCTTTTATTTGCTCTTTCGTTGCGACAGCACATTTTCACAATACTACATGACAGCGTCGCAGCTGCGCATATGAGCATGTCATATTTCTGTTGTTTGTATGAGAGTCTCTCTATAGTGTCTGTAAAAGCATCTCACTTGTTTGTGTGTGAGGTTTTCAGTATCTATGTTTTACAGATTCTCACCAGTTCTATAGTGTGTCTCTATAACGGGGGAGACGTCTTTGTTCCTCCAGGGAATGTCATGTCTGAGACGTGTGGTCCAACCCCTAAAGCGTGGGACCAGAGTGAATACCTCCAGCGACAACAGCAGCAGATCCAACTGGTTCTAAAGGAGCTGGACCTTGAAACACCCGTAAGTCTGCAGCTGTACTCACTCTCAGCCACTTTGGATTGATGCATCTCCTGAACCACTGAATGACTTGATTATGACCAGGATCAGAGCACAGTTACACCCACCGTCTGCTGCACACAGTTTAGCCTTAAGCTCTGAACTAGGACTTAAAACTTGTGCTCTGGTCACACAGTCAAACATAGATTGGAGCTTTCTGTTAAGTGATCTATTCAAGTTTACATTAAATACAAATCATGCATAGCTCAATTTAGATGATTCATTCCTTCAATTGCGAGTTGTCAGTAGTTTAATCTGTCAAATCTTTGTATAAAACACAAACATTTCCATGAATTGTTATTTTTCAAGTTTTTTGTAAGTGCAATCGATATGCATTGGAAGCCTGTTAGTTATAATCTAATCTTGGATCCAGCAGTCCTATAGCAGAACTTCTGGGGGGAGACGGCGCAGAACCTTAGCCGAAAACCAGAAACTGCAATGTGCAGAATTATGAGAATTTCCTGTTTCCTTGTGTCCTGTAATTTAAGTGGATAAAGATTTAAAAAGGGGATTTTAATAGGTCTTTTCTACAGTGGCCACACTACACAGTGTTGATTTGAAACCTTTACAGACACTCTTTTATAGTTAACTACTGCTGGCCGAGTTTGTGTTACAGATCCCCGCCTCCGGCAACATCATTCAAAACAAATGAAGCGAAAGCAAGTGAAACGGCCCCGTTCACCCTTTAGACGTTCTCTTTTACTACCATCATCCTTGTTGTTTTTTCCCTCTGCTTTGCTCCAAAGACCACTATATATAAATTATATATTTATATATCTCTGTCTGTTTTTAATGCAATGTTCAATCTGGCCATGGAATGGACCATTTTTTATCCGTCTTCACATCAGCAGGTGGCTGGCCTGTCCAAAACACTCTGTCTCTGCCGCTGGCGCCTTGCCCTTTGTTCATGTTACTCCACCCAGGACCACGCGGTTTCTGGATGTGCTTTATCCGGAACAAAAGACATGCACTAGCAGATAGACACACAGACACACACACAAACACACACACACACTCACACACACACACACATAAATTCAAACTCAACTCAACATATTTTACTTTCATCACATTCAAGGTCAGCTAAAGCATTACCAAACCAGAGCTCTGTGTGCTTTTGCATTTGACAAAATCTTTAATAAATTTGAACATGTCCTCGGATTTTAGGACATCGAGCACTTGGAGGTTATTGGCTCCGGCAGGCCCGTCTCACGTGTTTCAGCGCATCCGAAGCCCTTGCACCAAGAAGAGGAAGCGCGGGAGAAGGCGACGACAGAGAAGGGGTAAGAAAGCGTTGACTGCTCCGCGTTGCCTCCTGAATTGACTTTCCAACCCGCTGACTGCCTCACTCACTGTTGGCCGGACCTCTGTGACCTGCGTCTTCCTCTGACCCAGAGATCCAGGGGTGCAGGATGATGATGATGATGATGATGATGATGATGACACCGCCGTGATGCTGGTCCCTGCCTTGATGTTCTGTGGCCAGAGCACCCACTGGACCGGCAGCTCCTCCTCCCATCAGGTACAGCATGTCCTTCCCATACAGAGCTGCCTTGCTCCTACTGCTGTGATGCAGCCGCACCCCCTCCTCTCCCACCCCCCTC
>JAOPJO010000111.1:16203633-16219176 GCA_027123675.1 Molva macrophthalma
AGGCTAATCATGAGGACTGAGGAGGAGAATCAGACTGATTTACACTAGGCTAATCATGAGGACTGAGGAGGAGAATCAGACTGATTTACACTAGGCTAATCATGAAGACTGAGGAGGAGAATCAGACTGATTTACACTAGGCTAATCATGAGGACTGAGGAGGAGAATCAGACTGATTTACACTAGGCTAATCATGAGGACTGAGGAGGAGAATCAGACTGATTTACACTAGGCTAATCATGAAGACTGAGGAGGAGAATCAGACTGATTTACACTAGGCTAATCATGAGGACTGAGGAGGAGAATCAGACTGATTTACACTAGGCTAATCATGAGGACTGAGGAGGAGAATATGACTGATTTACACTAGGCTAATCATGAGGACTGAGGAGGAGAATCAGACTGATTTACACTAGTCCAATTATGTGACGGCGGATTATGTCATGTTGGCATTTTCTCCTTTTATCTAATACAGGGTGGTCCTGTGTACCCTATGCTATAGGAGATACGAAAGGAAGCATTGCAGCACCTTTCCTTAGCATTTACAGAATTCAAACAGCTCCTATCATGGCTGCCACTTCGATACTTCCGGGTTATTTCACACAGTTAGGAACCTTCCTAAGCAAAAATACTATTCGACTGGAGCCCTGGATTTTACTAAACCTGTTTTAGTAACGATAATGGTGAACTCATGCTCTAAAATGCCTGACCACTGTGGAACCCTTTCTATCATAATAAGACATGAATCCCTGTCTCAATATCTTTCAGTATAGGCCGACATGCCATTTATTTCTAGTAGGCCTACTATATACTTTTTATTTGTATTTGTATTTATTGCTGTTTGGATGTCTGGATCTCAGTTTATCGCTGGTAAATAATACAGCAGGAAGTTGTGAGAAATGTTCCTGCTCAAACCCCTGGCAGCACATTCTAATTGGATTGGGAGTCCTGGTTGTTGCTAGAGAACTCCTGGTTACCAAGGAGTTGGTAACCATCATATGTGATAAGAGCTTCTTTCAATTAGGAGGCTTTCCTGGTGAAATTAGCACCTCACTGTTCATTTTTCATGACCCACACACACTTGCTCTTAAGTGTTGTCCTCGTTTTGTGGCATTCAGATCTATTCTTTTTTTTTTTTACAAATACATTTCCTAGAATTTTGATACAAATTATAAACCACCTTAAATATTCAAAATCCGGCCTACGACGCGATGCTTGGCTACCGTAATATGTCCTGTCGACAGTCGACATAATGTAACACTAACGAATTTCATACATTTTTTTGGTCATCAAAACTGTTTGAGAAATGATATGTGTAAGTAATTGTTCGTTGCTTTAGGTGGCAAATAGCAACGAGCACTTACTTACAAGAAGCATTTAACCATTTAGAATTAGTACGCGGGAAAGTAGGTAGGCCTATTTGTTTTCAGCCTCGTCATCAAGTAGGCCTAGGCTATATTAAGACGATGCTTTCCATTTTATGATGATGATGATTATTGTTTATATTATTATTATTATTATTATTAAGGAACTGTCGAGGTTATGATGTTATACTTAGCTTACTAGCTTACTCTTGGCGGTGCGTTTCAACGTTGCAGTGTTGCGAATAATACACACACACACACGTACACACACACGCACACACGTGCGCGCGTATATATATCGAGAGACAGAGAGCGAGAACGAGAGATAAAGATTTGAAAAAAAAATAATTTATAAAAAAATATATGAATCGCATCTTTGCACCAGATTAAGAAACATTAATGAATGTGTCGGTGAATGAATTAACGAATGAATGAAATAGTAATTTAGACAGGATGGAAATGCATTATTGAAGTTTTGGAATTGCCTTTTCATTTGCACATGCACATATTAAATCAAATGTCGGAATTAAATGTAGCCTAATTATAAGTTTGACTTGATTGTACTACTCTTGGAAGGCATAAATAGGTAGCCTATATTATGAAAACAGGAGATTCTAATTAACTTGTTATTAGTAGGCTATTTTATAGCCTTCAGCCTACTTTGCTCTCAAAAAGCTGATCTGATTCACGTCCGAATAAATCGGTGGTAGCGTGATTTTAATTATTGCAGTTATTTACAATATTCAGTTTCTAAAACTTTTGTCCAAAAATGTCTGTCCTACCATCAGCGTCGAAATGTTTCCAGATATCGAGGAACTGGGATGCTGTGCACTCGGCCAGGTGAAGATGAGGAGGCTGTGCCTTGTTTGCCATGTCGTCGACAGAGAGGAGATGAACAGCCGTAAGTCCTTCGCGCCACAAAATCCTCGACTAACTTTTCACTGTTCCAAGCGAACCCACACTGTGCCCCTCGTGCGGGCGGACCGGCGCTTTTTAACCCCCACGCGAACCGTGCAGTTCTGCTCAGCGACCACAGAGGGCGCTTTGCCACCACGTACAGTCAAATTAGTTACAACGCGTCTGTGTGTGTGTGTGTGTGTGTGTGTGTGTGTGTGTGTGTGTGTGTGTGTGTGTGTGTGTGTGTGTGTGTGTGAGTGGGTATGTGTGCGTGTTTTGCATAAATGTCGCCTGTGCATGTGTCACAGCACAAGATGAATTGGCAGAAAAGGGATACTGATTGTAGTTGCTGACCTTCATATTTCCCCCCTCCCTCCCTCCCTGAACATTCAGACACACACACACCTTTCCTCCTCTTATCTCATGCACAGTGCAGTTGTGGAGATGTTCTGCTTGTGTCTGCACTCCAGCAGAGAGAGCAGTCCCTTCCGGCCGCTTGATCCTGGACAGCTTTCATGAACAGTTATAGGAACTTCTACCACTGGTCTATGTACACAGCTGAATGAATGAATGAATAATAATTCCTTATGATAAATGAGCTCCGACATGTCCTTCGCTGAGATGAAAGTGAAGTGGGTTTATTTAAGTAGGTTTTACCCTAGATGTGCTCCAGTTTAGTAGGTTAATTATCCACTGTATCAGTAAAAGCTCCCGGGCTCATCACAAGGAAGAAGAAGGGATGATGTGTTCCCTTGAGTTTTTCAGCAGAAATGTGAAATTGGGAGGACAAAATGAGTTGAGTGTGCACCCAGGTGTGTCTGTGTGCATGGTGCCCCCAATAAAATCCAGATATCAATTGAAAACAGATCAGCGACAGTATATAACTATTATGCTGGCACTTTTTAGGTCCCACTTAGTCTCACAGTGAATAGATCTTACTCATGTGAACTCATCTATATACAATTTATTTATCAAATCTTGGGACATGATCTGAACCATAAAAAAACAAAGAAGACCAAAATTGCAATCAGCAAATGTATGTATTTAAGTTGTAAGTTCAATTTTATTAAATTTAAGGAAATAATCATGGACAAGACAAAACACAAAAACAAAAATTTCTAATTCACGTCAATTCGTAAAAGATACTGCTAGGCTAATTCAAGGAGAAAGAAAAGAAGAAGAATGAGTTTAAGTAAGGGATTTGTGTTGATGTGTTGGTGTTGACCTGCTCTCTCTCTCTCTCTCTCTCTTTCGTCCAGTGTTGCCCGTAGACAATCTCCCAATGTAGGGACCTCCACCCCCATAGCTGCATCTCCAACCTTCTCAGTGGACCTTCCTACTCCTCCTCCTTCTCCTCCTTCCTCCTCACGGGTCCATTGGTGACTCTATCTTCCACAATTTGGTTTGACCACCCCCCCCCCCCCCCCACACACACACACACACACGCACACTGACTTCACCATCACCATGACCACCTCAGCCCTGCGTCGCCAAGTGAAGAACATTGTACACAACTACTCCGAAGCAGAGATCAAGGTATCATTGGTTGTTTTATTATTCATCTTCTTTTTGTTTGAAGTCTGTACCTACAAGTGTATAATACTTATAATAACAATACTAACCTACAGTTAATTTAAAGGGGGCATATGTCCGACCGACGGACATATTGTCGGTATGATTACATGAAGTTTGTTTTGACATGCTTTCTAGCGGTAACCAATCGTCTTTAAGCACAGTCCAATGACATTATGTTGCTGTTTTAACCATTCATGGGTGAAAGGTTTGCAATTACTGGCTTCGGCTAAACTTGTGTATGATCTATATCATACAGATGTAAAAAGGAAAGGCGGTGTGTTGTTTGCGGTTGCGCAGGTTCGTGAGGCCACCTCCAACGACCCATGGGGCCCCTCCTCCTCCCTCATGACAGAAATCGCCGACCTGACCTTCAATGTCGTGGCGTTTGCCGAGGTCATGGGCATGCTCTGGAAACGCCTCAACGATAGCGGAAAGAACTGGAGACACGTATACAAGGTTCCGAGCTCCTTACGCGGCTCAAACACTCTTTATTGACACAATGTAATTGTTTTGATTTGACATGCTTTTATTTACCCTTGACTTGGCACTCTGTTATCCTCGCACACACACCCTAGCAGTCAACCGTGACTCGTCACCATACCTCTTCGCTGCCCTCCACACGCTATCCGTGGAAAGGTCCACCTTATATGTTTATGCGCCTCCTAGCTGATATTGTTTATTCTTTCCTCCTCTTCTATCCACGTGTAGCTGGATGGTCTACGGAAACATAGCCAACATTTGTATAAGGGTGGCTAATAATAACAATACCGCAAAAATTCTGAGGCAACCGTTGGATGTGAGTTTGGAAATCTTCCACCTCCAGAAATGAAACATGAAACAATAGTTTGCTCTGGGCTCAGTTCTCTCTAGTGAGGAAGTCTTTCTATACAAGATTACTCACAGACTACCCCACACTTTGACACCTCTGTCTGTTGGTTGACAACTAAAACAAAGTTTAAGAATTTGCATAGTAGAAAGAGTGTCACAGCATGTGTGCCTATGCTAATGCTGTTAATAACAAATGTATGACCGTAACCTCTGTTCTGCTCTTTGCTTGGTTGTTCGGCTTGTGCATTACATGCAAATCACTCTACTCTAACAACTCACTCATTGTGAGTTGATCTATTGGACAGTGTTCGCTACATGCTACACAATGCGTTAACTTAAACAAATAATCGACCCTCAGAATGATGATCAGTGTTTGATTCCAGGCCCTGACACTTTTGGACTACGTCCTGAAGACAGGCTCAGAGAGGGTGGCGCAACAGTGCCGGGAGAACGCATTCACCATCCAGGTACCCTACGTGAAACAATAACACAGCTCCAATCTCATTAGCCTCTCAGTAATGTCCATTACTCCAGTAATGTCCATTACTGAGAGGCCATTCTTCAGGTCATTCTTAAAAAGTTGTTCCAAACGTTCTGCCTTCTTTGGTCTGAGGTCCATGACGTCTGTGACCGGGGTTTTTTCAGACGCTGCGTGACTTCCAGTACGTGGACCGGGACGGCAGGGACCAGGGGGCCAACGTGAGGGAGAAAGCCCGCCAGCTGGTTTGTCTTCTGCGGGACGAGGAGCGACTGCGGCAGGAGAGGAGCCAGGCCTTGAAGACCAAGGAGCGCATGGCAGGAGGTGGTAGTGGAGGTGGCAGTGGAGGAGGAGCTGGAGGTAGTGGAGGAGGAGGTGGCAGTGGAGGAGGAGGTGGCAGTGGAGGAGGAGGGGGAGGAGGAGGAGGAGGAGGGGGAGCTGAAGGGGGGATTTACGGAGGGGTCCCCCCGTCCTACCACCCTGGCCGGCGGACCAGCCAGCCCAGCATGGCCGTGCTCTACGGAGAAGAGTTCAGTCGTTCGCGAGGCTCCCCGTCCTCCTTTAACTGTACGTTTGGCTTCTGATGTGACCATTTCTTAAAATCCCATCTGACATCTCTTTTGACGTGCCCCTTTTTACACCAGCAGCCCTTTCAGAGTTTAGATCTTCTGGGTCTTCATGGCTAACAGCGGCCCTCTGCTGCTAGACTACTTTAGAAACTGCCATTACGTATTGAGAGCAATTGATTAAATAGAGTAAATCAATGAAGTCATTGAAGCTCACAGAGCAGAACCCAGAGAAACCTGTTTACTGCATGCGCTGCTCACTAGCGCGCCCTTTAGCAATCAACTCGACTCAACGAATGTTTTGAGATATGCAGAGGAGTAGTGACGTTTTGAGCATCAAGGAATCATCAAATCATGCTGCATGCAGCGGCAACTATATCGAAAACGCCCTTCCTACCTTCCATCCTCATTCCCTGCCTTCCTCTCCCTCGTCTCCCCAGCCTCGTCCTCGTCTCCTCGCGAGGCCGCCTCCGACCTGGAGCAGGCGCGGCCTCAGACCAGCGGGGAGGAGGAGCTTCAGCTGCAGCTGGCCCTGGCCATGAGCAGGGAGGAGAATCAGAAGGTAGCGTAAACACATGCACCCGGGCGTGTGTGCACAAACACACACACATACACACACACGCACACACACACACACATACACTTGAGCTAACTCAAGCACGAGCAGGTACAAGGACAAAGTGTCACGTTCTCCTCTTTCACCCCACCCCCATGCTCAACGTGTCTGGGCTGACCGCACGTGGCTGTGGTGTGCTGACCTCTCGTGCTGAATTCAACTACCATGCCTAGCAGAAGCACACCTTTGTCTTATTTCTCTCTCTCTCACTCACCATCCTCTTTCTCTTTCTCTGTCTCTTTCGCAATCTCGCTCTCTCTCTCTCTCTCTCTCTCTCTCTCCAGTTGTAAATGTTTCTGGATGACCTGTATATATTTGCAGTGCATCTGTTTATAAGTACAAATAATAATGATGCATTCCTTACCAAGGATGCCATCACTTCCATCTTGCTTGCCCATCGTCCCTCCAGTTACCATGGCGATGAAGCAATACACTCTGCATGTTGCATCGAGATGTAGCCTAAAGGACGATGTACATTTTCCCCTCCAAATTAACTTGTGCTAGCCGTTTGCAGCTCTTTGTACATTAATTCATATGCTTTGATAATGTATTTTCATTGTTGGATTCTCTTTGAGTCTTTTCATTCAAATTGTCTGTTTTACCTTCTCTGAATGACTACTAGCCCTATTACTACCGTATCCCTCTCTCAAACAGTGCGTCCCCTGGCCCCTCTATTCTGGACTTCAGAGGTAACTCTGTAGTTCCTAGAAGACAAGAAAGCAAAATACCACCTTTTTTTTTTCTCTGTCAACGGTTACATGTAACAAGGCAACGTTAAACCTTAAAATAAAAAAATGCAGCAATAGATATCGCAAGAGCTGCCACTGCTTAAGCCACGGGTGTTTCACGTTCCTCTACGCCTATAAATGTTTGTCCTCACTGTTGCTATGGCAATTACAATATGTCATGATGCCGCCTCTGCAGGAGCAGCGCTGTCGCCAAGGAGACGAGTCACTATTACAGAAGGCCCTGGATGAGAGCAGGAGGGAGAGCCAGTCAGAGACACAGGAGGTGAGTGTGTATTGTGTGTGTGTGTGTGTGCGTGTGTGCGCATGTGTGTATGTGATCATTTATGTGTGTGTGTGTGTGTGTGTGTTTGTGTAGGTGATAATTTGTGTGTGTGTGTGTTTGTGTGTGTTTGTGTGTAAATGTGGTGTTTGTGTAAATGTACACATGAACAGTGAAATGTGTTGCGGCAGACTGATGCATGTGTTTGTGGCTCGTTGTTGTTAACAAAGAAGAATAGTAATGAGCGGGGCCTGCAGGGGTACATTAGTATGAGAGGAGAGGAGGGAGAACCATCGAGGCTTCAGGGGAGACCGAGGTGAGCTGTGCTGAATAAGGACTCAGTTACATCTCACCTTGAGCTCCACATGACATTTCCTTGAAACCTTACCTTTTATCTCTCTAGGGAGCTGGCTCTGTAGGCTCTCTGGCTTGTGATTGGCCGTGGGTTGGAGTTTTTTCACATTTTATTATTCCGGTTTTTAGAACTATAGGTTTTGGTCCCCCTTTATATGCATCTATCTATCTTCCACAAACAGTTTCTACAACAGTACAAACTGTCAGACAACCGTTGTGATTTCTAGTAGGGCTGCTCTTTTCATTTAGATGCATTAAGGTCTATGCTTCTCCTGATTTAAGTTGTACATTTAATCATTTGGTAACTATGAAAATCGATGCATTGCACAGAGCTTTGCTATGTAAGTAAGTATCAGTCTCAGTTTACTTCAAATTGAGATGCTCTGTGAAGCAGTGATTGGCTGAAAGTATTAAAGCGATTATAAGTATATTCCAATATGATTAGGGTATTATTATGAGTATTACATTTCCAAACTCATCCGTACCTGTCTCCGTAGACCTCCATGCTGGATCTGGTAGACGTCTTTGGCGCCCCTCCCTCTCAGGTCCCGCCTCCCTCCGGTAATGACCTCTGGCACTCTACCCAGCACACCTCTGACGTCTCCCCGGATCCATGGGACTCTGTGGGTGAGTGAGTCACTCCTCTGGTCTCCTCCCATGGTTCCAGATGTGCTGTGCTGTAACCCCCATAACCCCTTGCTGGACCATAGCAACCTCTTGGTGTTCTGTTGTGTCTTGGCAGCGGTCCACTCCAGCAGCCCTCTGCACGGCAGTCCCTGGGGGGGTGCTGCCGCTGCCCCGGCCCCTACCGCCGCCGTGCCCACCAACGCATCCAACCCCTGGGCCCCGTCCTCAGCCTCGCCCACGGACCCCTGGGAGCCCAAGCCCCACTCCCCCAGCGACGGCCCACATGGCTGGGGGAGCCCCTCGCACCACGCTGCAGGTGCACAACCGGATTTATATGACTTATTTGACTTATTTGAACTTTATTTATACAGGTGACTCTCATTGAGGCGAAGCACCTATTTTTCAAGAGAGATAAACTTCACGTGAGTGTGTGAATGTGTGTAATCGGAGGCATCTAAAAGGGGTTGTTGATTCCACGTGATTCCAAAAGTGAGCTATGGAACGTGTGTTGTGTGTAGCGTGATTCTAATATTAATAATACTAATGCCCGAGCGTTTGGTGTAACGAGTGGTCACTTCAATCGCGCAGGAGCGGATCAGGCGGATCCGTTCTCCGCGGAGAAACAGGGGGGTCTGAAAGATGAGGCGCCTCGCATCTCCTCGCCCCGGCTGGTTGGAGCAGGTAGGATATGCGACGCGGAGGACCGCCCTGATCAGCACGGACGCTCAATGTGATGTAAAGTCTCTGACGTGATTGAAGGGAAGAATGAGTCGGACCCTAATACAGCATTACATTACACTTAAACAGGCTATATAGTCCATGTATAACCACACCCTATGTTACACTACTATGTTTCACGTGAACATATCCTGTTCTAACAGGCTGGTTCACGTGCGGGGAAATAACCACCGCAACGAGGAACAACCCTCGAGGGCACAATCGTTCCGTTTTTTTGATTTCCCGCCAGGTTCTGATGCGGATCCGTTCGACGGGATGGCAGAGTCGGACCCCTTCGGGGACACGGACGCGGGCCCCGACCCTTTCTGCTCGGAGGCCCCGCGGGCGAGGGCGCAGGTGAACGGGCGCGGCACGGCCAGCCCGGAGATGTTTGACCTGTCGCGGCTGGCGCCTCCGCTCAGCGCCCCGCCCGCCCGCATGTGTCGGACCCCGGAGGCCTTCCTGGGGCCCACGGGGGCCTCGCTGGTCAACCTGGACGCCCTCATCCCCTCCTCGCCCCCCGGCAAGATGCACCAAAACCCCTTCCTCTCAGGTATGGCTTGGCGTGATACACACACACAGGAAGTCTCTCTGCGCGCGCACTTGTGTACCGGCCGCTGACCGCGGCCCCAGCAGCAGGCTGTTGCAGTGGCTCTCTCTCCTCTCTTCAAAATGTGTAAATATGCACAACTATCTTTTCTTTTTGTTTTTTTTACATGTGCACATTTCCCTCTAGTTTTTCGTTTGCCTTACTTTAGTTGTTTTTCGATTTCTGACTTTCGATTCCCCCCCCCGCCGAGATCAATAAAGCGATGTGCTTCTGAGTCTCAATGAGCTGAGCCTACCCCCTGCGTCCTGCTCCTCAACCGCCCTGCCTCTCCTCCTCAGGCCTGACCGCCCCGTCACCCACCAACCCCTTCCACTGCGACCAGCCCCGGCTGACCCTCAACCAGATGCGGCCGGCCTCCACCTCGCCGCTGCCCCCCCACATGCTCTCCTACAGCCCCTCTCTGCCCCTGCCGCTCCACCGCCAGCAGCCCGTCCTCCCGTCCTCTCTGACCCAGCCCTCCGGCGGGCCCATGGACCTGCCCTCCAACCTCCCCCAACCCCTGCTCCCTCTGTCCCCCCGCCCGGCTCCCCGTGCCCAGGCCCACGCACACAGCCACAACCCCTTCCTCTGAGAGGAGGCCTGCAGCCGATCCGCGCTTCTACCGTCTACCGTGGCTCTGGAGGAACGGAGGACATGGTGGAAGCGCGGCTATTTGTGGGGGAATTTGATGAATTGTTGTTTTTATTCGAACCTGGGATTATTTAACTGTCTCCGGGTTGAAGTGGATAGAGGATATGGCTCTGGTGTGAGATAATCCTAAACTGGGTCTTTATCTCAGTCTAAGGACACCTGATTTGTCTAAGGACAAATGCTATAACGTTGACTCCTGAAGAGACAATGTGCACATTTGTGACATGCGCTCATATACACAAACATGCACTCACAGACACACACACACACACACACACACATTATCACAAAGATGCAAACGCACACAAAGTGAGCATGCGCACACAAACATGCGCCGATGTACTGCACAGACTCAAAACATGCAAGAGTTCACAGACCACACCTGGTACACCCAGAGAACAGGGAGCTGTGCTTTAGGGATGACTTACAGGAGAGCCTTCACTGTCACCGCTGATTTTACCTTCTGGATCCATGGGGGTCCTCACTGCTGCTGCTTCACCGAGAGCATGAATGCAAACCGCCCACCTGAACTCTGATCTGACACCTCTGGAATGAAGTCTAGTCAATTAGAATCTGGAGCTCCTGAAATTATAACCGAAGGAAGCCCCTAGCATTTAGTCAAAGGAAGGAAAATAGCTGTCTATCAAGGTTGTTGACACTTGCCCAATCAAAAACTTGAAAAACTGCAAAAACTAAATGTCATCATGTTATTTCTTGCTAAGTCATACCAATGCCTACTGAGAAGTAGAGGAAACGGTTATGAGGTTTTGCATCTAATGGAAAAGTTACCGATGTCAATCCACTACCACTAAACGAACAACCTCTTGCTCACACTTAGATTTCAGCCACCGTCGACAGCTTTGAGACTAGCAGTCCCAGCCTCCTTTAATTATTTAAACATACAATGGGCAGAACCATGAGAACTATGTGACTCAGGTATGTTCCCACATGCCAGCAAAGACACGCACACACACACACACACACAGACAAACAACGATATCCGGTTAATGCTCTGCTCTCCAGCCTTGTGACTGGATGGTGCAAGTTCCACACTGAAAGGGGTGGGGGATGTTTTGTTTTTCCTCTGGGGGTGGGGGGCAGATATCCACTACGGGACCTAGAACACGTGTCCCTCATGGGACACAACCAGCCTAAAGCAGACTCAAGGGTCTGAACCCGCACCTCATTAGAACACTGACTGTACCCGACCTGTACCATGCTCTGGGTTCCTGGTCTGTGATTGGCTTCAGTGAGGCGGACCTCAGGGAGACCAAACAGTCCCTCGGCCAATAGAAAGGCGGGTACTCTATCATGAACTGAGTAATGAAAGAGATGATTGGTTTAAATGCGGTGGGGGATACGCTGTGATGCAAGAGAGGGAAGGAGGAGGTTTGGTCCAGAGGAGGGCAGTGCTGGTTGTCCTCCTCCTGTACTGCTGATCCCACCAGCCACAACATTAGATACTCTGGCGTCACTTTACAACACAACCTGGACCGACATGTAGAATGCCTGCCTATGAATACACACAAGCTTGGTACCGATTCAACAGAATGATTACCCATACAGTATGATGATATGTTATATCAATAAATGATTGATTTGAGTTTCCATTACATAAATGGTGTTTGGTTATTATTATTTCCCCATGCAAAGCTGAAAAAGCATTCACATGGTGATCTGTTACAAATCTAGACTTCTAATATGATTATTATATCATATTAAATTCTCTGTAGGCGTATATATTACCATAGTTAGTGAATAAATGTTGAAACAAAGTTACAGGATGTTTTCAGTTCAAAGAGTTCACTGCAATAATTTCACCACAAGAGGGCAACATAAGCATAAATAAAAAGTTAACGATTCCAGAAACGTTCTCTTGCTCGATTGGTAATGTCTGTTGAAGGTCAAATTAAATGAGGCACACACACAACACACACACACCCACACACAACGATTTGGTAATGCATAAACACAAAATGGGCCAACTGAAACCACATAATGTAATTAAGGCAACACAATCAGCAACATATATTGAGAAGCTCAAAGGCTTTTCTCTCATGTCTGGCATTTCTCCTCAGACATATCAAGTGCACCCTAGACTAATCAAACATTTAAACAGTCTGGACCCCAATAGAAGTCAAGCCGTTTTTTCTCTCTCTCCAAATGCTGTTATAACAACATTTAAGCAATACAATTTGACATATGGTGTTAATTAATGTAAGAGTAGAGCAACATGTAATCAATTGACAACAAGGTTGATAGCTCAAATCGAACAGTCAGTGACTTTTTAATCTAGATAAATAGGCCTCTCACCCACATAGATATGTCCCCCTTGGGAAAATAAAATGAAAACTTGAGATCCCGGTGGGAAGCGAACTGAAGCTCTAGCAGCCCTCTGCCCCCAGCCTCCAGCATTACATTTTTTAGATGGCCTTTCAATGTTTCTCATCTGAAACAAAAGTCTCATTAAGGCACATTCTAAATGTATTTAAGTAAAGGATACATACTCAATTAACTTAAGCAGTCAATAGAGAATAGTCATTTAATCTCTCATCTGTGATGGTTCTTTGTTCTATATATAAATATAGGTAAAGATAAATGATATATCTATATCTATATCTGTATATATAGATATAGATATATATATATGTGTGTGTGTGTGTGTGTGTGCGTGTGTGTGTGTGTGTGTGTGTGCCGTAAGGCAAAACATTTTAGATGATCAATTAACACGATTAGTCTAATCAAGAATGGGTCCAATATGGCAGCAATTATGTTGATGACACACACACACACACACACACATATACACAGACGCACAAACACACACACACACACACACACACACATACACATACACGCACAAACACACAAAAAGTCCCTCTCACTTTTTTTTCTGTAATCAGTGTCAGACAGGATGCATCTGTGTGTATGTGTGTGTGTGTGTGTATGTGTGTGTGTGTGTGTGTGTGTGTGTGTGTGAGGGTGGGTCGGTGTGTGTGTGTGTGTGTGTGCGTGTGTGTGCTTGAGTGCATGTGCGTGTGAGTCTTATAGATACATGAGGCCATATGATGTCATACAAATGAAACAAGTTTGGATTTACATACTGCAAATGAATCAAATTATTATTGAATCTTGATAACTTGGCAATTTAGAGAAACATTATTGGTATATAGGCCTACTGACTACTACCTTCTATTTACAGGATTCACATTCTTCTGGGCGGGATAATCACGTCAGCGTTCAATTGATTGACGGCACTTTAGAGCAAATCAAGAGCGCGTCCGTACATTTTGTTAGCCAATGAGCGACTGGAGTTTTGTATTTGCGGAAGTAGATCCAGACACGTTTTTGTATGGAGAAATTGGTTCATACTGTTATTATTCTAAGAGTCCGTCTCGTTTAAGTGTATACCCAACAGTAAAGTGCTGTTGTATTATCAGTTACACATGCACGTGATGATAGATCGGAGCATGCATCGCGGCGCAACAAATAATTCGCACCGGTTTGGGACTCCAACGTAAATCTAAAGTTTTTTCCCGTTGTTTAGATGACTAGCGTCCCTCGCGACCCTACAGGTGGGGGGCAAGAGGCAAGCATTTGTCCACCAAAGCGCCCACGGATGGGGGAGTGTGAAGCGGAAACTGGGGACACCCGGGGGACCACAGTGGACGTGGTGAGGTGTTCAACGTTGATTGCCATTTGTGACACACTAAATCACAATAAAGCTTTAGTGTTTCCTCATGCTATAGCTGGTGATATTATTTTCCAATTCATATTGTATTGCTATAGTTATGAAAGTCGAAAACATGATCTCTTTGCTCCCTTTTCCTTCCTAGTCTGTAATCATACCGGTGCACAACGCGTCCTGTTGGTTGGAGGAGTGTCTTCGGGCGGTTTTAAACCAGGACTTCACCGGTTCTTTGGAGCTGTCGGTGTATGATGACGCCAGCACTGTGAGTAGTTTAAGTGCAGAGTGTGTGAATAACACATGGGCTCTCTCTGTTATTACTACTATGAAGTCCCTTAATAAAGACTTCAGCACATGTACGTAGGGTTAATTTAGTACTATATGTGTATGTGTGTGTCGGTTTGTGTGTGTGCGTGCATGCTTGCTCCTAACCTTAAGGATGACTCCAGAGCAGTGCTTGAGAGTTGGAAGGAGAAGTTTGAAGTGAAGGGCGTTTCCATGGTGATCTCTGGTCATCACTCTGCTCAACCCAGAGGAGGTCAGTCAGCACAATGTATTATTATTATACTTCATTTTCAGTGCCCACAGCAGGCACGGACACATATTCACAGACTGAATGATTGTGTTTCTTTCAGTGGGTTATGCCAAAAACCAGGCAATATCTCAAAGTTCTGGATGTTACCTGTGCTTTCAGGATGCGGTAAGTGTGTGTGTGGGCATGTGTGTTATGCTTTAGTTGGCTTTTTGACACACTTGCAGTTTATATTCTGAAAGACACCTTAAAGATGGTGTATTATTGGAGTCACTACGCTATAAACTCCATGCTTTACATTGTTACACTGGTATGTCCTCAGTAAAACATGGCTGTATGAGTTTGACCAGAACTCCCGGCAACTATTTACTATTTAGTATTTTTGCAGACTATTGCGTCTGCTAAATTAAATGAAAGCCACTTGCAGGGAACTTATTATCCAAAGCGACGCCCCTTGCAGTGAATGTATTGTATAGATGGATGTCATTATGCCTGTGTAATATCATACCTCATTTTAACATAAAATATAAAAATCTAATGTCCAGTCGAACAGTGCATGAAATGCATGTTATTTGTTTGTTTCATACGTGTCACCCCATGTGCTGGAGTCTTATCGGAGTGTGTCCGTGTGTCCCAGGATGATGTCATGATGTCCCAACGAGTCAGTCTGCAGTACGAGACAGCCCTCCTCCAGCCCGACGCTGTAGGCTTTTCCTCTTCTCTCCTATTTCTCTCCTCTGTCTTTTCTTCTGTATGTATGTATGTATGCGTGCGTGCGTGCATACAAATCTCTATAAGTGCCTGATGAGGAGACCTATGACAGCCCATGTTGAGTCCCTAGCTGTTCAGATAACTCACTTTTTAAAAGAAGAAAGTGTTTTAAGCTAACCTTTTTAACATTAGTGCAAGAGACAGGTCAGGTTAGAAGAGTAAATAGTCCAGGCCTGCAGAATCCAAGGAATCCAGAGCACTAATTTTTGGTGTGTGTGTGTGTGTGTGTGTGTGTGTGTGTGTGTGTGTGTGTGTGTGTGTGTGTGTGTGTGTGTGTGTGTG
>JAOPJO010000111.1:16269993-16283375 GCA_027123675.1 Molva macrophthalma
GTGTGTGTGTGTGTGTGTGTGTGTGTGTGTGTGTGTGTGTGTGTGTGTGTGTGTGTGTGTGTGTGTGTGTGTTTTAAGGAGCCACTGTAACGGATCTGGACGGAGACAGACTGCTGGACCTGTTGCTAGCTCACGGCGAGAGTGCACCGCAGCCCATTTCAGACTTCTAGGTCACACAGGTGTGTATCATAGTGTTAGACTTGCACACAGGCTACAGACATTTATTTAATTTAACGCTTTACAGTGTTGTAGGTTTACGGTGTTGTTTATTCTAAATCCCATGTTTATAAAGCTCTGGATTTTATTTTGAAATAGACAGATTTTTTATAGTAGAAAAAATAATATTGATAATTGAAAATATATTATTAATATTTTTCAGTAAATGTTGTATGATGGCTTGTTATTTTTTCAAAGAGAGTTGCATACCATCATATGTTTTCCATTTTAAGGTTTTCCATTGATGTTTAGTGTTAATTTGTGTTTGCTAAATAAACACACAGGCCTTCTTGCAGTAATAGTACTGCAACTAATAGCATTAGTTGCAGTAATGTTTTAGTTTGCATATAAGGTGGTCCGCGAAAGGTCTTCATGACAATTCAGTGGTACACCTCAATTCAGAGGTTGGGAAGCACTGCACTAGACTATTAATATTCTTCTCAAAATTCGATACTCCTCGTTCATGCTTTGTACTAGAACAATAATTAAAACTTAAATTACTACCGTACTATCTAAACTTCTACACAATGACTAAAACATATTTTAAATCTTTGACTTTCAACCAAGAACACCCTAGAAACCGCCTAGAACACCATAGATCACAACCTAGAACATCATAGCAACCACCCACAACACCATAGCAACCAACTAGAGCACCCAAGCAACCTCCTGATAGACCCTAGCAACCACCCAAAACACTAAAGAAAACCCCATAGAACTCCATAACAACCACCAAGAGCATGCTAGCAACCACGTAGAACACCCTTACAACCACATAGAACACCTAAGCAACCACACAGAAGAACACCCTAGCAACCACCCTGAACACCCAAAGAAGACGCATATAACACCCTAGCATGCATCATTCAACTACAGCACTATTTCACTTCACTCTATTGTACATTTCAAATATACCAGGTACTAAAAACTTTATTTTCAGCAAGCCGCACTCCACAATTTATTTTGAAATTGTACTTGTTGTAATAACCACTCTGTAACTTCTTTTTTCGAGCAGGGCTCATCCAATAATTGGCTGCATGTGATTCCACACACCCGGTTTGGCGCGTACGCCCGAGGTGCCAGGGTCACGGCCTTCACCCATGGCAGTGTCATCGACGGGGGGGTCGGGGTACCTGTGTGAGATGGAACCGGTGGCTCATTTCGGACTAGGTAGCGATCTTCTGCACTCATCATGCTCAGTTATGGTCCAAGCTGTCCACTGCAAACACTAATTTGCATTCTTTCAATTACTATTTCCATTTCTGTTTTACTTATACTTATATTTGTATGTACTATTAGTTATTGTTTCTTGTATTTGTATTATGCTTACTTTAGAATACATAATGGTTTCTTTCACAATCGTCAGAGTACTCAGAGAACCGAGTACTATAAGATAAGATTAGATGGCGTCCTCTCTAGAGCCATTGGTCCATTCTGGGCTACTGTAGAAACATGGCGGTGCAGCAGGGCATGTAAACAAATAGAGAGGTATGGATCGGCCATTTTTTGGTAGATTATATCAGTTATAGCATTTGATTTTATAAGCACCCTTATTGAAATCAATATCGATCGGCATTGACTACAGATATTTTGGAGTGATTTTAAGTTACAAGCTATTGAAATGTTACACATTGCCACTTCTTTTTCAGAAAAATCAATACAGCCATAATAAGATCCGATGCAGGAATGTCAAAATGATCTGAAATCGTTTGTTGACAGGCGTACGAAGGTGTCTTGGCCCGATGGAAGTGCAGTGACACGCCCGCTTCACCCTGGGGAGATGAACTCAGTGGTTGAGGTGACCTATCCAGGTGACGGGGAGACGAGTGTGCTTGCCGGTCATACGCAGGTACGCTCTACGGCGCTACCGCACGAATTATGACCCCGGGTAATTATCCCCCAAATGTTCGGTTCAGTGACGTGAGTCACCAATTGTATGCTAGGTTCATCTGAGAACTTGATTCTATTTAATTTCTTTCCTCTCCCACTCTTGCACCATTGCTATGCTTTAATGGTTCTATCAGTAATTGTTTCTCACTCTGTTATACTTCTACATTACCCATGAAGAAATCACTACTTAATGTAACATATAATTAAATATTTTACTTTATTTTACTTCCTTACAGTGCAGTAAAGGCTTTGCTGTCAAAAATGGCCGGTGTGCCGGTAGGTTTCAGAATGCATTGCATTGTGATTTGTTCATTCATTGGTCATTGATTATTTGATAATAATCTATACTTTGTTTTACAGGTATCTGAGGACCGCTACAATAACATTTCAACGCAGTGTGGAACAAAGTAAAAAAACAATGATAATAGCAGTGTCTTTTCTTGACTCCTATATGTAGTTTTATCAGCTGCATGTGTACTGTTTATTTTTAACAAATAATTAGTATTAACTACATGGTTTACATGTTTTGTGCTTATCTGAAATTTTAAATAAACTTTTATTTTTACAATCAGTGCTTTTTCCTTAGATCAATCCTTTGTCTTCCTAAACCTATAACCCCAAGGCTTGTGTTTTGTTACTCTCTGAGGCCAATCAGGTCAATGACTGAATATTTCAGCCACAGCTGTAACAACTGAGACCACATTCAAAGTTCACCGAACACAGTTCACTCTGTTGCGTGCTGTGAAGCAGTCTGGAATAGGATGTTCTATGACTGATAGAAATAAGCTGACACTAAACTGTAATTGTGTTAAGCATAACATAGTTTTCATGTGATGCTGTTCCTCTCCAAAATTAACTCGTTCAGACTTTTTTCTTGCTGTGATTATCTAGGAATGTCTGCTGTTATGTTGACACAGAGGCAAACTGCAAGTAATAATGTCATGGAGGGTAATTATTTAAACATTTGAAAATAAGCTTGAAACTGTTGTGATGAAGGAATATTTATTTGTTGCTTGTCATACACAGTTCATATGTATTAAAACAACAAGCTGTATGAAAAATTGTCAGCACAAATACAGTATGTCACTAAAAATAAATACAGATTCACATTAACTGGGCAATTTTGGCAGTAATGGTTCTTTGGAGGCTTGTACAGCAATAAAAGGAAGGGCTGTGGATTTCCAACAAAAGTGGCATTGAGGAAGACTTGACTCATTCATTTCTGAATGCTACATTTAATTTACAGTATGTGTTTGCATAATCAATATATTTAGGAGAAGAGGGTTCGCTCACTGAGTCCAGAATGTCAATGTGTGACTATGTGGGCATGTGCATGGATGTGAAACTAACCGTTGCATAACTATAATATATATTACTTGGCTGAGGGACATTCAGCTGCTACCAAACCACTCATTAACACAATTACATGCAACTCAGTTACTCGGCCCAGGGGGGAGATAGGCATAGGCAGTTTGATTCCTGGCTCGCCATTGAATACTGGGGCGGTGGTTCATATCATGTTCTTCTAAACGTTGGATAAAGCCAGTCCTAAGACCAAGGTGTCTGGGAGTTGTTCTGAGGGCTATTCATTTGAGAGATTGCTAAATGTATTCATATGTGTGCAACAGCTTTGAAAGGAAGGAAGGTCTTGCTGCAAAGCAATGTAATCTTTGCTTATATTTTTAGCCCCATTCAGCCTGGCTGATGCTAGCTTGGATATGTGGCAACAGACGAGAGATTTCTTAGCTGGTCGGACAGTAAATGGAGTTGCTGTTGCCATGGAATCATGAGGCCTTGATCAGTGTGTTCGCGCCTCTATCAATACTTTCCTCGCCCCCCCCCCCCTTGTTCTTGTTCCTTACATTCCAAGACAGAATCTGCATATTTGGAGGAGCTGAATTCAACTCATGGTATTTCCAAAGTATGTCGCTATCAGCTAAATGTTCACGCAAGATACAACCAAAGATTCAGCCCGTAAGCATGTTGTCTACCTAAAGTGTGAACCGAAAAAGGAGATGGGAACCAAACCTAAATTGTATAGCGCAGTACGATACATGTACCGTACATGTTCATGTGTTTTTTTAAATGAACACAGCATGTGAACAAGAATGGTGCTGTAGCGAGAGCTTAGCTGTAGACACGTATGTGAGGTTTCTCCGCATGGAGCTCCGGGGTTGGGCGATCGGTTGGCGGGTGCGGCGTACGGGAGTAACACCGGTCATCGAGCGGTGCTGCCGGACGTAGAGCTGCTCGCCGAGCTAGAGCCGCTGGAGCCCCGGTCCTCGTAGATGGAGATCTCAATCTGAGCAGCCGGCAGTTAGAGGGGTCAAACTGGACTACTGCATGCTCTACGGCCCCAGGTTGATGGGCCTTATTCACCTAGCGGCCATCTTGTTGCTAAATGCTAGCCAGGTGGTGGAACTGAATGCAAACTTCCGCATTCAGTCCCGCTAAACGCTCGTCGGACGGTGGAACTGATTGCGGAATTCCGCTTTCAGTTCCACCACCCAAATAAGCACCAAAACCAGAACACCTGGAAACACACACACACACATGCTCATTATCACACATTTAGGATACAACCCTCATCCCCCTTTCGATGGGGTCGGTGATGAGCAGTCCCCTGGGAGCGTAGACCTTCTCGTTCTGCTCCTGAATGTACTTGGCTATCTTCTTCAGCACCTGGCCCACCCCAGAGAGAGAGAGAGAGAGAGACAGCAAGGAAAACGAGAGGCAAGGTCAAGGTCATAGCAGCAGCGGCGGCGGGGAGGTACATCATGAGGTGTTTAAAGCGTGGCGACACGTTGGGAGCGCTTGCCTTCTCGTAGCGCGTCTCCATGCAGAGGAAGATGAGGTAGGCGGTGGCGCACGCCACGCACGCCTCCAGGTACGAGTGGGCTCCGATCTTTTCCGCCTCGGCGTAGAAGTTGTTCAGGGTCTTCACGGTGTCTTCGAACAGCGTACGCTCAACCTAAGCCCAGACAGAAAAACAATGGCACACGTAGAGAGCAGGGCATGTGGTATAGGTGGTTGAAATACCCCCCCCCTTTTTTTTCCAGTGTCATGGAGTGAGCCAAACTGAAGTCCAAAGCTCACAGCCGTGTCAGTACAGTCGAAAATTATGTTTTAGTCCAAAATAGAGTTGAATCCTATGAGCAGGGCGAAAAACATAGAGCCCCGCTACAGTCGCACTCTGTTGCAAAAATAATATTCTGTTTCTTTTTTGGGTCGCGCTACAAATATAAACCCAAATGTTCAGCTCAGAGGGGAGCTTGGTCTCTCCTCCCCCTGTTCTCCAGCTCAGAGGGGAGCTTGGTCTCTCCTCCCCCTGTTCTCCAGCTCAGAGGGGAGCTTGGTCTCTCCTCACCCTGTTCTCCAGCTCAGAGGGGAGCTTGGTCTCTCCTCACCCTGTTCTCCAGCTCAGAGGGGAACTTGGTCTCTCCTCACCCTGTTCTCCAGCTCAGAGGGGAACTTGGTCTCTCCTCACCCTGTTCTCCAGCTCAGAGGGGAGCTTGGTCTCTCCTCACCCTGCTCTCCAGCTCAGAAGGGAGCTTGGTCTCTCCTCACCCTGTTCTCCAGCTCAGAGGGGAACTTGGTCTCAACTCACCCTGCTCTCCAGCTCAGAGGGGAACTTGGTCTGGAACTTGCAGGTGGTCCCCTCACTGTAGTCCCGCTGGATGAACACCTTGTTGACCAATGAGGCGCTGTGCCTCAGCTCCTGCAGGTTGTGGAACTACAGAGCGAAGAGTGGCCCACACATCACCAAGCCGGTCGAACGACAGATGAGAAATGGTTTATCACACGCAAATGTGTAATGATGATAAATTCTTTCTTTGCCCACTCGCCCTCCCCTTCCCAGCCAGCTCGACCAGTTTTGATTGCAATTTGTTTTAACATTGCATTAATAACTGATTTAATGCAATGTTTAGTATCAGTGTCGTTTTTAAACAACGTTACAAACAGCGGTATTGCCTTAGAGATCGATAGAGAAGGACAGAGGAGAAGCATACCGCATGTGATCAATAACCTCTGGTGTTCAAACTCAATTGTGCCTTGTTGCGTGTTGGATCGAAGCCCAGTAACGGTTATACTATCTTATATACACGGTGCTCTCTATCTCTCTCTCTGTCTTGCACTATGGGAGAGCAAACGGGAAGGAGATGAGACAACTTTTCACCCAAGCTCACAACAGATCGATGAGGCGGATGACAACAGAAAATATGAATGTCGATCAAGTTTCTCTTCTGATCTCTGGCGAACTATGCCTCTTGTTGCTTTTCGTCTCGTAATGAAAATATAGTAACGCAGCCTCAATTGAGACATGCCGACAGCAACAGTGAAATAAACATGGGTGGAAAACAGTCGCTCTCCGTGGTGCTGAACGCTATACGTGTGGTCAGCGGTCATTTGGAGTGGCCTACAACACAGGATTAATGGAGCGACTCGGCAGACAAAAAAGATGTGTTCACTAAGAGCTTAGCATCGCGAATACTGCATAGTGATTTGCCGTTTCTGCCCCAGTTCCATAAATGAGGCATAGAGAAAGATTATGCGTATTTCCAGCAAATGCGCGTGTATTCTTGAAGCCTAAGGTATGTTTCAATCAAAAGGGACATGAATGCAACTAATACGATAAGACGTGTCCTACATTTTTATGACAGCTTCGATGTATTTTGTGTTGCACAATGTTACTTTGTGTAGCCCGCCCCGTGCCTGTAGCGATGTTAAAATATTTTGGTTAACTAATAAACTTTCTACTAATCTACACCACTACATGAAGTAGAACAGGATATATAAAATGCAATATTCTCACCTCTGTCGCCATGTTGCCATCCGTGGCCGTAGGGACGAGTCCCTTCACTACACTCGCTTTACTGGCACAGAACGGATTGGAGGACGAAAGGAGGGGGGGAGGGGGAGGGTGAAAAGAGACGCGGATAGAAAGAGCGTGAAGGGTTGGGCAATAAGGACGTAAACATCAGCGGGTTTTCACCCTTAGGAATCTTCTGATTGGCTAACCCGTTTTCTAATAAGGATGGACTAGGTTTGCAGCAATCCTAAAGTGTCGAGTTGTATAAATCAATGTAACAAATGTCATGTTCAATTTTTATTTTTAAGGGAAAGCCAATAAAAAACATTGCATGTGCAGAAGGGAAAAGATAGCACAATAAAGATGAAAGAAATCACCATAAAGTATTTTATAATTACATTTTTTTTTTAAAGCAAAAATATGTGGGGGAAATATGGACACAACACACAGAGCAAATAATTAATTGACAATGACCAGTATCTTAAATTAAATATATTACAATCATCAAACAGTATGACATACTCCATAATTGCAATAAAAGCATATCAAACCTTTACATTCATTTGACTCCAAATCATGATAAAAACAATTTTCCCTCTGTAATAAAAATGTTGGGTTATAATAACCACAACATCATTACATTTGTCATCATTACAGTCTGTGTTACAGTAAAATAACAATGCTGCACAGGGATCTGTAATCAAGGTATCCAGTTAAATATATTATGAGTAAATAGTGGGTAAATGCATGTTGCACTAATATATATATCTATATATATATATATATATATTTTATTTCATACCATACTTGCAATATGCCCTACACCTGATTTCTGTCTGTATTCCTTTGCTCAGCATAGGAAAAAAAGACAGTGGTCTGTGAATGACTGAGAACTGTTAAGTATTTATCATTACATTTTCCAGTAATGTCCAGTTTTCCACATGCTACCCCACCTCTCTATGGGAGACAATATACAGTAACAGCTAGTAGGCTAAGCAGGTTCCACCATTTCTCAGTCCAGTAAGCAAACTTAACCCTTTCCGGACTAAGTGCAGTGACATCAAAGATAAAACGGCATTTGAATGGGTTGCAAAAATAAAAAACATTGGTAAAGGAGAGCCAGGAGAACAGCGTAAAGGATTTCCAGCTACCCCGTGGCAGGCATGGTGGATGGGAGGCTCTCCTCCTGTTGTTAGAGGAACTTGTTGAGGGAAGAGTTACAGGGAGCGCAAACAAACACCGTCTCCCTCTGGGCCTCTGGAGCTGATGGGACAGGCGACAAAAGGGGTCACATCAAATCAGTGACCGAAATACTCTTTTCAGAGTTGTAATCGTAGGACAAAACACAGGTGTCGCTCAGAACGCAAATTTTGGGTCTGCTAACCTGACAGAACCATCTGGGAGGTCATCATTTGAAACAGTTTGGAAAAGGGCAGGCCCTTTCAAAGGATACTGGGCAGGTGATTGAATGAACCATCTGTCTATCACATATCACGTAGATCACGTAGTTCCTCATAGGACGCTGATTGGTTGACAAAAACTCTTAACTTGAAACCTGGCTAGATGGATTCTCGCGGGATCGTATTCTCGCGAATCCAGCTCCCTCGCAAGGTTATGTCAAAGCACCAGCGTTGGTCAATGAGTGTTATCGTCAGTACAGTCTACATAAAAGGAGCAGACCCATAATACGAGTTATGAGTGACCACTGTGAGTCTAATCCCCATCCCGAAAAAAAGAAGAAAAGCAAACACACACACACACACACTTTACCTGTGGCTCCCATGGAGGAGCGTAGCACCTTGAAAGAACAGCACCGAGAGCAGAAGCTGTTGCCACAGTTACTGCAGCTCCTCTGAAACAGGCAGAGTAAACGTGTAAAGAACCGGCCGGGGGACAAAATGAAAAGCATTATTGAATGCTGAATTCAGTACACAATCAAAACATAGCACCTGCTTCTATTGTCACAAATCAAATTCTCACCCTTTTCTTCAGCACTGAGAAAACAGCATTGCAGCTGGAACAGTTGCCTTCAGAGAGATCAACAGGGAGAATTTGAAACATTGGTTAAAATGTTCTTAGCCTTCATGCGCATTACGGTGAGCCATTACAAGTGCCATTGAGTCGGTGTGGGTGGAGGTGTGGGTAGTGGGTAGAGAGTAGGGGGCGGAGCTGTGAGTGTGCAGTCGGACCTGCACTGGCGGTGGGGTAGCGCTTGCGTAGCTTCTCAGTCAGCTTGGACACCTTGCTGCGGATGGGTTCGTTGCGGCTCAGGAGGCCGTTGTCGGAGATACAATCGTAGTCTGGAGTCCCCAGGGTGCCGTCATCATCCTCCTGCAGGCAGAGGGAGACCGAGAGAGACAGACCGAGAGAGAGACAAAGACAGAGACAAAGGCAGAGACAGAGGGAGAGAACGGAAGACAGAACAAGCCCAAAATCAACATTGATTCATCGCAATGAACAAACATGACAGGAGTTTTGATTTTTGAAAAAGGACAGTGACTCGCTGACTACATCAATGTACATCATCTACGTGCATATAAAAGGAAGACAAGTCAATTGGGACCACACAAAATGTAGGAATTACAAGGCTACAGTTAATAAGAATAATGTCAAATAGGTAATCCCTCATTCTTGTTCTCCATTGTTATACTAATTCATACCAAGAGCAACCTTGTCAGGCTAGTATGGGGAAGGAAAGGATCATGACGGATGCATGGATGGATGGAGAAGGGTGGATATGAGAGTTCCACTCACCACTAGGGTCAAAGGTGTCTCCTTATCGGAGAGCAAAGGACACAAGAAAACAATGTCACCTGACTGAAATAGAGGGCTCGCACTCTTCTTTAGTATACACCATGCAAACAATACACAGAGTCAGGAGCGAAAGACAGCATAGAGACGCCCCCTTGCAAGCACCCATCATGTTACACAGGTCAGGTAGTTCCCTTCTCTGAAAGCTAGTTTTAATGCAGTAGACTCCTCTTAACAGGAGGGGGCAGCACTCACCTGCAGAGAAATAGAGTGCTCCTGAGTTCACAGGGCAGCAAGAAGCAAGAACAAGGATGTGAGTCATCAGCATCAACTCTCACTTTAACTCTTACTACATGGCAAACAAACCTTAACACATCGGATAAGCAGGTCATTGAAATATCTGAATAATACCTAGTAGTATACAACTGCAACGGCTGAGAGAGAGAGAGAGAGACAGAGAGAGAGAGAGATCCTATGGAGATGAAACAAATATCTGTTGCTGTTCCCTCACAGTACAGTTACTAGTACACACAAAATCTTGTTGGTCCAATCAAATGGACCTAAGTGGGCATTAGCTTGAAGTAAACCAGACCTCTGTCCAATTTCTGTCCCATTCATTTTTACACCTGAGCACCCATTCATTTTTACACATTTCCATCACGAGCAATCACATCTCATACAAAGTGGATAGAGTGTGAACCCATGCGTATTCTAACTGCAGTATTGGTGACCTGTCAACCTTGCTTTTTTAACCTGGCCCTAGAATAATATTGGCCCCTTGCGTATCAAAATAGTCTGTCTACCTCAATGGCATCTTTAAATTCATCATCAGGCTCCGCTTCCTCCGCCTCTTCTACACTGCCAGGAGACAAGTCCTACAGAAGAAAGCAATACAGTTTAGGTTTTAGGAATACATTTCCGTTTCAAATACAAAAAGACCTCTAGCCTCCAGCCTCTAGTTTATTTTACCGAGCCAGAAAGACCGCCTTTGGCCTCAACTCCTCTTCACTCTGAAAAGATTGGTCAGTGTTCCCTCATTGAATATAATCGTTGTGGTGTCACATATAGCTTTTTGGTATCACATGTTTTGGTCAGCTGCTGATGTGTCCTAAGGTGTTTTTCTCAAATGGTCTGTCTCTCAAATGCTGTACAAAATGTGTGACCTAAAGCGTGCACACACACACGCACACGCACACGCGCACGCACACGCACACGCACACACGCACGCACACGCACACGCACGCGCACGCACGCACGCCCACGCCCTATGCATACGGAGGTCGGAGATGGTCTAGATGTGTGATGCACATTTCATCATGCACTAGTAGTGAGCCCCCAACTCAAGCTAACACCTATTACCCAGCACCGCAGGCTGTCCAAGCTTCTCCTCACCTCCAAGCTAGTGGGCGTGGGGGTCCTATCCTGCAGGCTGCCCATCTCCTGTTCTGCCTGCTCCGTCTCCAGTTCCAACGCCTGGTCCCGGCCCAGATGGAGGAGCCCTCTGAGGCCGAGCAGCACTAGAACCAGGTGCAACGTCAACCCATCATTCAGCCTTGCAAAGTGGCTTCAGTTAGCGCTCTCTGTGACCAAAATCAAGGAAAGCAAGGTAGAACGCCAAGTTAGACACTGACCTCTGCAAAAGTCTCGGTTCCACAGGAAGAGGGCATTGGTGAGCCCTGCCAGCACCCAGCCAACAGGAACAGTGTACAGCAGACATGTCCCGAACAACACCCCTCCGTAGAACCTGCACATAGCGCACGCATGCACACACCAATAAGTAGCTGATAACAAGTTTTTGTATATTCATTTTTAGGTTTCTGACTAATGCCCACACTGGGCATGTCTGCCGCACATACCTAGAGGACTCCAAGTGACTGTCCCAGTACAGGACCTTGTAAAGAGATTCTGCTGTCAGGCAGGCAGAAATCAGCCAGTCATCTATCTGCTTCAGTCTGTCAAAAAGAGATTCTGCATGTAAAGGAAATACCATATGATTCTTCTCCACAGCAATCCCCAAATGACCTCAGACATTATTAGTGTGTATGCCTAGTTACTTCCTGCTCATATGAGACTCACAGGTCTTTGACTTCCAGCATTGCCTCTTGCTTGGTAAGATGCACCATCTGCAGGTCCCGGCGGTGAACAGCGTGAAAGCGCTTCTTTTGAAGCTCCGTGTCCGACGTACTGCCCCCACACCTGTCCTGCAGGTAGCCCAGGGTGGCAGGCGCAGACACCACCAGCACGCTCAGAAAAAACCAACCCACTGGCACGAGAGGGACACAGAGGTGGTGGTTCAAATGATTATCACAACACACTGTTAGTGAGAGCAGAGTGTATCAATGTTCACTTTCTTACCTTCACTTAGCGTGAGGAAGAAGAAGTTGAGAACCATGCAGACAAGCATTGAGCACACAGGCATCCTCCACCTGAGAGACAAGAGATACGTATCTATAGACAGGACTGTAGAGTCTATGAATAACTGTAGAATTCTATTCTATCTTTGTTTTTTTTCGTAAATTTGATTCTTAACACTTGCAGGTAGGATTAGCGTTAGACATTAGCTGTAGGCCTACCCAAGGAAAAATATAAAACTTAACGCACCCAAGCAGGAAGCGAGTCAGCTCCACTGCATCTGTAACTGGCTCCAAAAACAATGTCATCCGCTTGTACGACACGACCATCTTTAGGAGGTCGAAACAAGGTGCTAAGCGTGGGCTTCCCAGTTCAGATGGGTCCGGGGAACCGGGAATATCTTTGGAGGACATGTGCACAAGCTCGCCTCGCTCCCCTGCACCCTGTGAGGGGTCCTGGGACACCCCTGCAGCGGGCATCATTGTTATTTTGCGGCTTTGAAAAAGAATGAAATATATACGTAAGTCCAAACGAGAGAGGTCCGCATCCGCTCTCTCATAACACACTACAGCACAAATATGATTGTGTTTTAGTAATTAGCTAGTAAGCTATCGTACATAGACATGCAAGGAGGATAAACACCGCTCATACACAACATAATGTCGTTTCATGTCAACTTATGATAGATAGAATTGGAATGATAGTATATTCTATATAATACCTGACTAGAATCTAGATAATGCTCGATTCAACTTGGGCAGCGATGCAGGTCAACGCTATACGCGAAGCGATCTGCCGGACAGATATCATAAGTGGAGAAGACTTTCCGAAATCAATCCTTCAGGCAATGCGATCGTCACCCATATGACAATCCTTCGACGCCCACCATTGGAAATAGCTATTTAACATGATACTGATGTCGAATAATAATAAATTAGGTTAGTTTGTTCAACTTGCTAGGGTGCATCTTGTTTTGGATCTCTGGCGTCGCCACATATCGTGACTTTAGCTTTAGCCACACTTCCTGTATGAGTGGATCCAGGCTGGCTAGTAGATCGCAGAAAAGCCCAGCTCAAGTTGCTTCCTCTTTTCATGATTATTATTGAACAGTTATTATTATTTAGACTTGAATTCACGAAAAAAATAATGGCTGGAATAAATTACAAATATAAACAAATATACGATAACAATTATAGACCCTGGTTAGAGGATTGGATGATCCACATTTTAATCACAACTCAAGAAATTAAACGATTTGGGGTTCTTGTTTTTTGTCCAAAAAAGGAAATTACCACACACACACACACACACACACACACACACACACACACACACACACACACACACACACACACACACACAC
>JAOPJO010000111.1:16283475-16303475 GCA_027123675.1 Molva macrophthalma
CACACACACACACACACACACACACACACACACACACACACACACACACACACACACACACACACACACACACGTGTAGTTTTGTCACCAACGCTGCACCCTATAGCAAGATTATGGATAAAGGCGAGTAGTCCTATGAGTCCGTGACCACTGCAACCAAGCTGCACAAAGTGTGGTTCAATTGGCAAACAAAGGGGAATATTGAAATGGTTTTCAATATAAGATAATGATTGGGTAAGAGGAGCTTGGATTGTGCTTGTGCAATTCTTTCATGGCCACGTGCAAATGCACACACATAATTATTTTTGCTGAATCTTTCTCCTGCAAAGACACCTTTTTTATATTGTTAATTTCATAATTTTATTTGTATGTGTATTGTTCACATCATTGATACGTAATGCCAACATAAAATACGACATCCAATGTAAAGATATAGGGATCTATTACACATACATTACGAGGAAGTAACCCCCATTCCTTTCAGCTTTATACATCTTATCTAGCATACAGCTTTAAGGTGTAGATTTTTGTATTCAACATTTTGGTCAGGAAGTATGTGTTGGACATGTGGAGTTTCTGTACATAACAGACTCTCTGATCTGATTTAGGGTGCACAGTGATCACGAGCCAGAAAATAACTCATACATTAAGTTATGAGATCATTCATTGTTGTACTGAATTGCATATTTGGGTTGTGGAAGAGATTAAGACAAAACGTAGTGGTGCAATACTAGATAAAGTTAAGCAATGTCAGGATGTATTTAACCTTTTTTTGTAAAAGACACAATATTCAATGCTTTTAATTGAATAAAGTTTTGTTATTACCTCTCATTACATATAACAGACTATATATATAATTATTTGTCAAACTACATCTCATGTCACATATGGGTGAAAATAACTGTTGCCTTAGAGCCTGAAATCATGTTTGACCAAATGAAAAGTAGAAGCTTTGGGGTTTAGAGCCCACAACTCTGTTCTTGCAGATACATCAGAAATCATTGCCCATTTATTTCTGTCTGTATGTTTTCCTCATAACAGTGTGAAAAACACTGGATGTAATTTCGAAAAATTATAACTCATGCACTCATATCTTTCTGGATAAGTAACACAGATTGCAACAATCAGGTGGAGATAGCTTCCTTTTCAAACAAAAACAAAATTCAAACAAAAACACATTACCTTCCCGCCAACACAGTTCTGCCAATCTGTCATTCCGGCCCAGTAATAAGCACTTCTGAAGCACGATTTCATTGTAAACACTTTGGAAAATTTGTTTTGTTAAAGTCTTTTTTCCAAATGGCTTAAGTAACAA
Organism: Molva macrophthalma; assembly: GCA_027123675.1. Lineage (NCBI taxonomy): Eukaryota > Metazoa > Chordata > Actinopteri > Gadiformes > Lotidae > Molva > Molva macrophthalma. Next base: position 16,284,791 of record JAOPJO010000111.1, read on the forward strand.
TTGGTTGTGTTCAGGGATATGGTTATAAAGTGGTAGATTTACACTTACACTGAAGAGATGGTTAAGAAGTTTGAAATGGTGCGCAAGTGTAGGTTATAGGGTTACAAACGTGACGGGAGATTCTACTTCACATATGAAGTGTGAATAATGGCGAGGGTCAGGTTCAGGTTCTTGGAGGGCAAGCAGTATCAGCTGTACTATCACAGTTCTGTTCTTGGTGCTGCAGGCCAGGCGGTGTGTGTTTGGCAGAACTGTCTCAGAACTGTAACAGACTGTAACAGCAGTATCGCTTCAGTTCTCTGTGAAAATTATTATACTGCCCAACTGCATGTGGTTCAAAACGTTTCAGCTTTAAGCTGTATCGCTTTTGTTTTGGCCCTTCCACCAATCTTAAAGGGTGCTGTAAGCGATATTTATTTGTTAAAATAAGTGTTAAATAGCTCTATATTCCGACAGCCGTCACTGATAAAGAGTGTTTGGTCAGTATCCAAGTCCATTCACGCTGCAGTAAACAGAAGCAAATAAAATGTGGTATCCTGTTCCCACTTTATCCAATCAAGAGAGCGAACTCCACAAAGAGGCAACCCTCTCTGCAGGCAGAGGGTTCACGGGCAGGTGGCAGGATGTCAGCGTTGACTGACAGTGATGGAACAGGCGAAGCTACCAACTCCAGGAACGGCTTACACAACCAAACACGTCAAGCGGAAAAAAACGGCAGATAAAAAGCTGCCAGGAAACAAAGACAGGAGGCATGCAAGGCACGCTTTCATGTGGTGATGTGGGGAGGAGGGGAGGGGGAGTGCTAATTGCAAAAATGGAGAGGAAGTGAGCCTAAACAACAACATTGCTTAAAGCACCTTTAACATTGGGACGATTTTGCATATGAAGGCCAGGTTCAATGAAGGGGGAAACGCAATCCCCAAAGTGTGAAGCGCTTTTGATTATGGTCTAATGAAAAGTCTAAATAAAAGTATGTGATTTCATTAAGTGGATTCCAGAGTGTCTCATAGGTACATAGCTTTATCTATTAAAAGTTAGTCAGTAGTCATTAACGTCTACTCAAGGCACTGAGGCAAACGTGGAGAAATATCCTTCGGGAAAATCCTCTCCTTTTGGCCTCAACCCCACCATCATCAACATCTACCTCTGGCATCCAAAATGTCCATTTGAACGAGTAGCGATGAAGGGTAGGAATCATTCCCATTTGGTCACCTTTCCTGAAACCTGCACACTAAAGACACTGGATTCCTTCCTTCAATCCACACAACATGGACACCTTCTCCTTGCTGTGGTCTCGCTTTATGCTGCATCCTTCCCTCCTTCACCACCAGGTGAAGAAGGGCCTCCGGCTCTGGAAGCTCTGTGTGTATGACTCGCTGTTGGCTCTCTGGGGCGCCCGGGCGGTCTCCACCATCACCGGGGGCATCTGGACGAGCTGGAGGGGGCTTTTGCCGTCCTTCAGCGCCTGACACAGGTTGAGGATCTTGCAGGGAGAAAATGGGGGAGTAAGGATTAGTGGGGAGACTGGTTATGTTACAGAAAACTACTGGTATCGCTCAATCGAATCAGTCAAGAAAATAAAGGATTAGTTGTGCAGTTCCATGAACATGCTTGATGTCGAAACTGCTAATCGATTAAGATGTGTTACTAGTGCACAGTGTTTGGATGTGGGTAGTAATATTCAAAGTATTGAAAACGGTATTAAAACTTTATGTTTGAGTTTTCCTTTTTACAGTTTTGGCCAGTCTTACCTGGCCCCTCATTACAGCGACTTGCTTGTGGAACTGTCCTCTGTCGAAACCTGGGTCTTTCTGTAAAATGCAAATAATGTGAATTATTTGCAAGAAATACTGGCTAGAAAACATCAACAAGAATAATGATCAAAATGCTTCATTCCTCTTTCCCCTTATTCAAAGATAGGGTAATTTCCATAATCTTCCTCATTTTTTTTGCAATTCAAGTAATACGTTTTTTGGGTACGTTTTCAAATAAGCAATCAGTTACAATTAAAATCCTGATGCATTTGCTTTTGCATTGATTCTGTTTATGTCCGACTTCTTGGCGGGAAGCAGCGTACTGCGCATGTGTAGCTCAGCTAGTGAGATGCTATTTACCATGCTGTAGGGTAGGCCTGACATTACTCTATACATAGAGTGCACATAGACTGCGTCGAAACGTAGCACTCTGCCTCCTGCCTATTATTTCAACTCTCATTGAACATCGAGTGGAAGATATCTCAAAAGACTTTCACCACTCACCGATATCACTCGCTATAATCCAAAGTAGTCCAGGCGGGTAAACAAATTATTTGCAAAAGTCTTCAAAATATTATTCTTAAAACGCGTTTGACTGCAAAACACTGGATATTTTCAATGTCCTGCTTTGCAGAATGTGCGTATGCGCCAGAGTATTCACTGTTCTTCATGCTCGAGGAATGTCGAGTTACTTTTAAAAGTAACATTACCCAAAACTGCTTCTTACTACTTGTGAGACATTATTAAGCTTACATACCTTGAACAACTCATAGAGATCCTCCTCCAAGTCTTTGATGAAGTTAGGGTCAGAAAGCTTTGGCAGAACCAGCTCTCTGATCTCCTGTGAGAAGGGAACCTTGGCCTGGGAAAGCCATGCCCAGTAGAATGGGTCTATGGATTCAGAAAAGAGTATGTACAGTAGATGTATCCAAGAACCGTAATGTATGTGTATACAAGAACAAGACATAAGAACTGGAGTGCAAATAAAAACACCTAAAGGCACATTTTCAGAACGTGGGCAGGAGTAGACCGAGATGGTGAGATTCCATCGGTGTGTGAAAGCTAAACATGGCTTTAGTCACCACTAGGTGCTAAAACAGGCAGCGCAGCAGTGCAAGCATCTCGGGGAACGTGCTTACAGGCTCTCCAGGAGTCGGGGTGTTTTAAGGGGAAGGCGAGGCCATTGTCTATGGCGGCCAGCTTGATGATGGCATCCTTGACCACCACCCAATCTGTGTCCTGCAGAAATGGATGTAGGCACACGGACAGGACGATTGTTTGAGTGATTGTTCCAGAGGAATGTCGACAAACATTTGGAATCTGTTCGCTGAAACTGACTGCATGTTTGTGCTTACCCTATTACCGACCGAGTCCATTGGGAGGTCATACTTAAGCAGCCAGTTGTCGTTTCCCCTATCTGCATGTAGAAAGAAATGACATTGAGCCCAATTTGTTCCTTCTTAATAACAAAATACTCAATGTTCAACCCTTCTAACATTCTTTTGGAAATAATTGTTAGAATGATTTGTCTTTGCTTTGTTTCCCCATTTAGAGTTCCATTGTGCAACACGATGACTAGGGTGTAAAAGCAGGGGATGTGCTGAGCTTATGGAAATCCAACGTGCCTGTGTTTCGGATGATGTAGTCAAGGACGACCAGCCGCTCAAACTGCAGCTGCAGCAGACGGTTAGTGTTTTCAGGCAGGGGATCGGCTTCAAACCTCCGCAGCCAGAAGTCTGCGTCCTTGTAGCCGTCCACGAAGAGCTGGAAAGAGCCGACCTGTAGCAATGGAAATGCACATCCTCAGCTCCATAGGGATTTCAATTAGTAAACAAATAACCACCCCTCATTTCCCATCCAAGATGATAACGTACATCTTTGCTTATTCTAAATGGTTTATGTTTAATTTATAAAATGGCCCTCTACCAGCAGATGTCTTCCTTCATGTGCTGAATTCATTTTTTATTGTTATTATATTTATTATGTTATTACTCTGAGATTTACCTTGGGTGGCAGTCCAATCCTGTGGAAGCGTTGTCCAACTTTAGGCACCTTCTCTAGGGCTAGCTTCTTTCCCCGGGATTTGACTCTGTCTATGGCACTGTAGTTAAACGTTTCACTCGCCAAGTACACCACCTAGAGCAACGAGGACAGATCAAGGTCATTAGCCATTTGTGAGTTGTGGTCATTGTTCAAGTTGATTAGAAACAAATGATGAATGCGTTTCTCCTCCTTACCTTGGTCCTAGGAACAATGTTGAGCTCTAGTTTCTGGTCAACCAGGCTGGCCCCAGCTTCAGAGAGGTAGCCCTGGTTGAGGACCAAACAGTCCCGGCCAAAACAGCAGGGACAGCAGAGTTTCTGCAGCCATTTGGTCCATTTGGGGTTCAGCTGTCCATAGGGCTCCTCATTCTTAGGTTTGAATACACCAATGATCTTCTATGGATGGTGTCAGAAGAAGAAAAGTGATGTGAATAAACCTTTATATTAAAATTATGTTTTAATATAAATATATTATTTATATAAATTATGTTAAAGTCATGTTTAAAATCAATATGAAATCACATCAAAAGCCCCCAGGGACAAATACAAAAAATGGTACATCCTTAGCAAACCCTTAGCACATGACCACTAAAGCTCAAGGGTGACTGTATTGAAAAAATGTAGTGGGAGGGGTGGGAAGCACAGCTCATTGGGATACATTCCTTTCACAGATTAGTAAAGTTCTGTAAAAAGCAGGCTTGCATGTTAGAAAGTAGATACACATTTGCCGAAACCAGCCATATAATTGAATTCACAAATACACTTATTCCATTTCAAAACCAGTGAAATACAAGCTCCTTGAATAGAGGGAGTGGGGGGGGAGGATTAGTCCCGGATTTTTCCAAGACAAATAAAGTATATTATCAGTTACTGTCAAATTACTCAAAAACCATAGCTGGAACAAGGGAATGGCTGTTCGCCAGTTGAACAACTAACTTTGTGTTTTTGGGGTATGCGTGCTTTAATTAACATGTAACAAGTCTCCTCTATGAGCGAGATGGCCTGACCTAACACGCTTGCCCAAGCAAATGTTCTGTATATGTTGTCAACATATAGTTAAAATGTATTGAAAGTATGCAGGGTTTAGAACAGATGTAGCAACTGGATAACAAAGCAAATGCTCATCACAAAGGCAGAACCCCGAACAGCCTCTCAGCCTACTTGCCAAGTCATCACAAGGTTGTATCAGCACTGCAGGCCTTCTCCGTTTAACTGTTGAATACGAAAGTGAGTGGCATCCTTTACGGAAAATGTTAGGGCAGCTAAATTCCTTAAGGGTCACTAACAATCACTATTAATCATACGAGTTAGTCAACATCCATAATGGCTTGTGTTAAACAGCGCAACTTACCCCTTGGGTATCTTTAACGAAATAACTTCCACTTGATCCCTGGTAAATTCGTTCTGGGTATATCCCCTCGTCAATTGCACGTTCTGTATTTCGGATTATTTCTCTGAATTCAGGGTCCTCTGGAAACTCGTTTCTATGTGGTTCGCGAGGGGAACCACCGCGGTCTCTGTCAAGTAGCGGCTGTCTCTCTCGGCTGCGCCCGGGACTTCCAGGCGGAATGCGCACAACAGATCCCGGCGTACTTCCAAAGGAACCCCGGGGACTGGTGGGCTCTGTTGGACAGTAGCTGAAATCATTTGAGTCACGAAGAGGAGAGACGAGTGGACTTGTCTCGTCCATTTAAGGTATTATGAGTTTCAATATGACGAGAATACGAAGAAGAAAATGTAAACGAGGTAATCTGGACGGGTATTTTGTTGGCTAGTAAGTAGCTAACAAGGAAGCCTTCCAAAACAAAAAAGCTGATGACTGTCAGCTTCCGGTAAGGGGTGGAACATAGCAATGATGACGAAGGTCTTCAGCCAATGAACAGGTATCAACAACGTAATTCAGTGCTCGGATTGGAAACAGGGGTTCCACCTCATGGACGAGCGCTCTTCCCTCCCTATGAGACGTTTAACAATGCATCTAATGACCTAGTTAATTAAATGGACCACAGCGAAATCAGAATTTCCGATACAACATTGGGAAAAAAAATCAGAATTCTTACAAGACTGTTAGAACATACTTGTGTTACGGACGGTTTTACGGTTATGTAATATATAATATATTATATTTTATTAACCTCATTTGAATGCACATGTTTGGCTCCTTTAAATGTTTAATTGCACCGTCTGTTGTATTTCATTTATAACAGTTACATTTTATTAAATGTTTTATCTTAGTTCCAAAAAATACGACTTTAGTCCCGCCAGGCTGTGTTCCTAATTTGCTTATACGACCCTTTAAAAACGAACATGATTATACAAAGTAATCTATCATTAAAAAATCTCGAAGAGCACTCGATTTGTAGTTGTCATTGTTTATTTACTTTATTATTTGATGTTGGTTATATATGACTTAAAACAGCCATTATGGTAACTTAAGGGCAATTGCTTGCCGTCATCTTATGGTTGGACAGAAATACTCTTTAAAAGAAAAAGGGAATAGCTGACATTGGTGTATGGACCCAATCTATCACATAGGCCTACCTTCCAAATCATGGATGGATAATATGACTTGCTAAAATGCTCAGTGTCCCTGCTGTCGACGTGCGGCTCAGTGCGTCGCCCTCCTTGCCTCCTCCTCCAGCTCACCAAGTCGATTCTGATTGGTGGGAGCAGCAGGAAGTGTGCTTGTGTCATATAACTGTCAAGTTCAGACCGACCAGCGAACTCTATAAACCCGGTGCCATCACGTCCATTACCCCAAACACAAAAAAGCAATACTGCGTCAGCTCATCTGTAGCCGTTTGTCGGGCTACAACGAATGCCATAGACATCTGCGCACATCTCTGCTCTACTGTAAAGCAAGTCATCTACCCTTGATTTACCGGAAATACTGCGCAGAGGACACTGGTGTCAGGATGGCCGCATACAAGCTGGTTCTGATCCGCCATGGAGAGAGCGTCTGGAATCAGGAAAACCGCTTCTGCGGATGGTTCGACGCAGACCTCAGTGAAACCGGGGTACATGAAGCCAAGCGAGGAGGAGAGGCTTTGAAAGGTGATATACATCATACACCTCGAAATTATCGAAACTATTATTATAAATCATACAGTAACAGTTCTTAAAGCAAAAAGGGCATTTACTCGGTCGTTGAATTCGGACGGTCTCCGTAGATAAACGCATCCAACAAGCAAACCGTGATTATGCCAGACCGTCCGGCTTGAGGAAACCGGTACCAGTTGGGCCACTGCGACCAAACTGCGACAACACAATCAATATTGGGGTGCTTGTGATGTCGCAGACATCAGACGGACATCCTCCTTCACTTTCAAATGCTACTTAAGATAAATGTAAAATATTCGACTGATGTAACGTTGCGAACGATTTCAAGGCACACCCCTTAGTTTGGCCTCGCTATCGGTGGCATAATTCCAGTGATGGCTGGATACCATATATATCTCATGGTGATTCCACTGTAAGATCTTGTCTAAACTCGCCTGACTGCACCAATTACGATGATAGGCCCACAGTAATGCACCGTTTTGTCTTGTATTAAAGAACAATACGTTTGAGAGGTTTTGTTTTTAAAACAATTTAAATGTATGTATAGGCGAGGCGTAAATATATAAACGTATTATAGTTACCCCGATTTATAACATTTAGCATTGTTGGATTATAGCCAATGGTCTGTAGCTACCCAGAAATGGCAAGGTCTCTACAAAATGGATCAAGCTTATAGCAAAAGAGATTAATTGTAACAGCATAGCAAGGCAGATTTTCTTATCAATCTAGAGTTTTTGTTTTGTTTGCATTGTTCAATTGTGCTATTGAGACGTGTCGATTCTATGGGGGAATAAAAGAGGACAGGAAATGACCCGGGCAGTTAACTTATTCTCATTTTTTTTCCCACACACTTTTGTTGGCTTTGCGTGTCCCAGACAAAACTCCCTGGAAAAGTCAGCTATGCACCAAGCATATCTTTGATTGAGAAAAAAACGACTCACAATTAGGACAATGGTCCATTCCCCCCCCCCCCCCCAACACACACAGTTTGTGTCACACACAACATTAGAGTAGTAGGCCTATGCCAAATCTTAACTGATGAGAAGGGAGAGTAAAGTAGCCTTGTAATGCTCCAATTATAACCAAATGCCATTTTTTTGGTTTTGGTTTTACCTTTCTCTTATCTCTTCACTCCACAGATGCTGGCTATGAATTTGACGTGTGCTACACCTCTGTGTTGAAGCGGGCCATCCGGACCCTGTGGCATGTCCTGGACAGCATTGACCAGATGTGGCTGCCTGTCCATCGGACCTGGCGCCTCAATGAGCGCCACTATGGGGGTCTGACCGGGCTCAACAAGGCAGAGACGGCCGCCAAGCACGGAGAGGCCCAGGTCAAGATCTGGAGGCGCTCCTTTGACACCCCGCCCCCACCCATGGATGAGGGCCACGACTTCTATAGCAAAATCAGCCAGGTGACCTCCGATGGAAAACTGAGCCTTCATCTTTCACTCGCTGTCATCCTCCATTACGTCTCTTATGCACACAGACATCCCATAACACTCTCAAGCCCTCTGTGTGTATCTATGTCTACCATTGCATTCATATAAGATAAGATGTAGTTTATGAATCCCTAACATGACATTTACTAGGGTGTCACAGCAGACATACAGGATGGTAATAAGAAAAAAAAGGAAAAAAGTTCTAACTACAAACAATAGAATAGTAGAAATGTAGATGCAAAAATTAGTTTCCACATAACGTGAACATACATTGATTGTGCTGTAGGATCGTCGCTATGGTGATCTGACGGAGGACCAGCTCCCCACCTGTGAGAGCCTCAAGGACACCATCGCTCGCGCTCTGCCTTTCTGGAATGAAGAGATCGTCCCCCAGATCAAGGAGGGCAAGAGGGTTCTGATCGCTGCCCATGGCAACAGTCTCAGAGGGATCGTCAAACATCTTGAGGGTAGGTTATGAGGCCAGACAGAGGTCGGAAATGTGCTAAACTTGTGTAAAGAAAGAAGATACATTTCTGTTTAATTAATTCATGATGAGCAGGATCTTGCTTACATCCTGGATAGAAATACACAGAAACAGATTTTTTTTGTTCCAGGTATGTCAGAGGAAGCCATAATGGAGCTCAATCTGCCCACGGGCATCCCCATTTTGTATGAGCTGGACAAGAACCTGAAGCCTGTGGGGCCCATGCAGTTCCTGGGAGACGAGGAGACCGTCAGGAAGGCCATGGAGGCTGTTGCCGCTCAGGGCAAAGCCAAGAAATAGAGCCAGTACCTCCTATTGGGCTCTTGGAAGGATCTGTACCAGGCAACAGATCAATCATTTGCTTAGAGCTATCCAATCACACCAAGGTTATTTATGTAACATCGTATAACAATACAATATATTCAACCCACACTGTGCCGGAACCTCAGTGAGAATTTGGTCTCCCTTTTTATCTCTCTCTCACTCTTTCTTAGTATGAACTAAAGACATCTGTTGTTCTCCTTGGCTCATACATTCTATCTTGTGGAGTATTGAAACACACTATGTGTATAAGACAATGAATATTTCTAATGTTGATCACTGACCAAAAGATCTAGGGACCAATTAACCAGAGCAAACATTACGACATGGCCTTGCTGTAGTATTAAGTGAAAAGTAATTCGTAAATAATCAAAATAGTAGTCTAACACTGAAGGAATAGTACATGCTTTGTCCTTTAAAAAAAGATAAATCATCATCCTTTGGTCCTACTATGCGGCCTCTCTAGTGAAAAGCCCAGTTTTAATTGAACGATTAATATTGTGAAGGCACCCTTATTGCACTATGGGAATGGGAATGGAAACATGAATTAAATTTAACCCATTGTTGAAAGTAACAGTTACTCTGCACTCCAAACTGCTGATTTTTGTTTTCTGTTGTGTTGTGTGATATGGAATAAATGTCACGTGATACATTGGATGATGACTGAATGTTGTATTAATGTTTGTATTGTGCACTACATCTACAACTGTTCAAATGCACCAAGTATAACCGTAAAAGCTGAAGCTCCCTTTGTGTTTTTTTAGCAAACACAAATGAACACACAAACATCAATGGAAAAATAGAAAAAAATAGGATTGAATGCACAAAGCTACGACACTATTATTTAAATATAACAAGCCTTAATACTATATTTACTGAGCAATATAATACATTTATTTATAATTATTCATATTATTTTTCTATTTTATAACACCCTCTTGGCGGTTTGCCGTTTTCTGCCTCAATAAACATGGCGTATCCTTGCGACCATTATCTGCATACAATTTGAATAACCAATCATACACTACTTGCACTACTCGTCACAGCCAATGCGGTGCAATCTCTCTTCTTGAAAACATGTCGCCCATGAAGCTGTGTGTTCCAGGTGAGTTTCATAATTGTTGTTTGAAATGGTGTTAAAGTCTGGATCAAGATTATTTAGTAATTTATTTTTGTGTCGGAATATAATACTATGAAATACCATAGTAAATATATATGACCAAATGCCATTTGGTCCTCAAGATGCTAATCACGTTTTCAGCTCATGTTAGCTTCCATGCTTGCGAGTGGTTTCTACAACCATCACTATTTTCCTTAGAGCCTAGTTAGGAAGGTACATCTAAATTATAAATGCGCCTTTTTGTCATTTATGTCTTGTTTCGCGGAGATACAAGTCAGAACTTTAGTATCTACTGCTAGTTGTTGACTTTTACTTTTTAAGGCAGGGTTGGTTTGTCAGCAGCTCCTTGACGTGCCCTGCCCATTGCCTGAGGCGAATTGCAGAACTATTTCGTCTCCCTCAATGCTAATGAAAAACACAGGTCGATTATAAGATTAGCCTTATGTTTTTCTTGTTGAGATCATGTTTTTGCATGTTTACGAGAAGTACTTTACCAACTGTAAATGTCTTAAGAATGTGATCTAAGGGTTGATATAACTTTCATAGTTGACTGAAAAGTCAGCTCTTTGATATTGGAAATTCATTCAGTGGTTTCCCTCTGTCTGTCTGTCGGTCTGTCTATATAGGTGACAAGCTTTGCAGCACAGATGACTGCATTCCCGGTACAGGCGTGTACATGCGTCACGGTTACATATATTCTTCACTAGCGGGCTATGTGCTGAAAAAAAACGAGGGCGAAGAGGTAAGAATGTGTTAAGGGGGCTGGCTTTGGAGGAGAAAAGAGCCATAGTGGAATAACTCAGGATTGTTGGAATGCCAAAACAAAATGTATTGCTTACTGACTTGGATACAAAGAAAACCCAATGCATTATGTAAGAAATAAACCATGATTGGGTGTCCTGTTATTTGAAAATAATGAACTACTGGGGCGGGGAACACCACTTGCCACCACCAAATATAATATAATGCACACCCTTGGAATGTTATCCAAGGGATCCAAGTATTTAACAGCACTGTGGTATAATATTGTATATATGTCACAGGTCTTTCCTTCACAATGGTTTCTAATATGAATTATTCATCAGTGTTTTTTTGTGCGTGGCGTGTATGTTGGTGTTTGGATCTGTCTCCATCTCTTGACAGTTACCAGTGATCTCAGTGGTGAGGGAAACAGAAACGCAGCTACTGCCAGACGTAGGAGCAATAGTCACCTGTAAGGTATGGCTCTGCTTGCAGCCCCTTGGTGTCAGTTCATCCATGTGTTTCCATGCAAAGCACTCCAATCACCGTTTTTATTTCACTGGACACAGGTGTTCAAATTGTTTGCCATTTTGCTCGGTTTGGTTTTATTGTCGCTGTACTTCAGAATTTTTTTTAGATGCATGTCAATGTACAATTATTATTAGTAGTATTATTATTGGATGCAATCAAGCCAATCGATGAAAATAAAATTATTGTGAAAGCACCATCAATTCCTTGAACAGGTCCTATCTGCTCTGTAATGCTAGACTTAACCTTAATTACACACTGCCATGAAGTTTGTGTGCAGGGCCTTTTTGTTTTTAATATTATAATTATTAACAATAACCATTGTTAACATACAATAATGCAATGGCTTTTCTCTGTATTCTCAGGTAACCAGCATCAATCCCCGGTTCGCGAAGGTTCATATACTCTACGTGGGCTCCACACCGCTGAAAGACCGCTTTAGAGGCACAATAAGGTAACAGTTACAGCACTCTGTCTGTAAAGATGGTGTTAAATGTAGTTTAAGCCTTACATTTGTTTTTTCTCCCTAAATTAATGAAAAAACGCTGCTCTTATACTACAGAAAAGAAGATGTGCGTGCAACAGAAAAAGATAAGGTACGTTTGATGTCAGTTGTAATCTCTGGCTTGTTTTTATAGTGATACAGGAGTTGTACGTCTGATATGCTCTGGTGTTTAATGGTCTAATCTGTTTTACACTGTTTAGGTGGAGACTTACAAAAGCTTCCGACCTGGAGATATTGTGCTGGCTAAAGTGGTATCCTTTCATCTGCTCATGGATCAATGAATGTTATTCACAACATTTTCATACAAGGTTACGGTTTAATTTAAGTTTGGTTGTACTGCAATATACCCACATAAGTATGTGTACCTGGGTTGTGAGTGACAATGCAGTTACCCTTTTATTACTCCTTAAAGTTCTCCCCATATTTAAACATTCCAACACATTTCAGCAGACTGTGCTGAAACTTTCACAAAAATTCATAATTCGTCAAGTTTATTGGCATTTTAATTTATACGGTCTGTTGCATGATTCCCTTTGCTGTTAAGGTCGTTGACCCTTGACCTACCAACTCAGATCTCCCTTGGGGATGTTCAGTCAAACTATTTGTTGACTACAGCAGAGAATGAACTGGGTGTGGTTGTGGCACACAGTGAAGCAGGTAAACAGTGCTTGGACCGTTAAAACTGAATACTTTTTTTTTTTCTCCCAACTGTTCGGACCAATTTGTTGAACCATTACATTCACACCACCTCAATTTCAACATGTCATTTTCAGGTGCCCAGATGGTGCCCATCAACTGGTGTGAGATGCAATGTCCACGCACTCACACTAAAGAGTTCAGAAAAGTAGCGCGGGTGCAGCCAGAGTATCTGCACGCATGAGGGGCGCGCTGCAGTTCATGTCCCGACCCTGACACATCCCTCTCTTCCACACGGAACACACAGCTTCATCACCGGCATTGTCCTCTTATCCTGACCCCCCCCCCACATGTCTTTATCTGAACGAACGGACGATCTTCCTGTAGTTGGCATGTTGGTTTTTTTACACTTGGCTGAGAGAGAGCACCCTATTAAGCTTGAAACATTCAAAAGATCCCATGATGCACAGGCATTTGGTCTGGTATAATTGACCAGTTCAGAGTCATGTAGGGGACGGTATTATTTCAAATAATATCCAAGACTTATGTGAGCCAACACGGGCATTTGTATCTGGACACATTTTGGTGAGCAGCACCACTGAAGAAATGCTGCATGCTGGGCACTGCCCATTAGCGTGTGTGTGTAGCATTTACGCTATTGAAGTGGCTGATATAAGTTTAGTTGAATAAACATGGTGCAAATAGGTTTTTTTTTTTTGTGCAGAGTAAGTGTGTCAAGGCCATCATCCAAGGTGTTTTCTGTCAAATCGGAATAAAATCATATTTTGCAAGTATGGTACAGGGCTCGACAGTAAATGCATTCTTCCTGTGGCATATTTTCAAAAGTCAGGCTTTTAAATTTGCATTGCCTTTCATAAAACGCCATACACGTCAAAAGCAGAACTTAAATAAAGATATCAAAGCAACTTATGTTCAGTGTTTGTTTGATTTGTTTAGCCCACCCTCTGAACCCAGTTGAAAGGGCAACTCATTATGTACCTGTTATCAGCAAATTCATGAGTTTAAGGAGAAACCTGTATGTTACAATTTTCCAATGTTTATTACTTCTACAACAATGTGATATTCCAAGTCAGGGCAATGAAGAAATGAGTATCAATGTTGGAATCACAAATGCCTAATAGATATGTATCAAAGGCATTTCTTGCACAGAATTTAACCCTAATTTGAGTTGACATGCCAAATAGATACATAAAATAATTGATCCTAAAAACCAGACACCAGACCATTTAAAATCACTGGACACTAAAAAAAAGACAACTTGTGTGTCCAGGCTATATTCCTTATTTAACGATTTTGGATTTTACAGCGGGCCTGTACAGTTTTCCTTGCATATCATTACATTATAATTCCTCCTGCATTATTTCAATGACATCCTATGGAGCTCCAAGTAGAAATAGGTTGACCAAACCAAAGAGTTTAGAAAACACAACATACACCTGTTGTCGTTCGATTCAGTGTTTGTATCAATCGTCGAAGCGGACCGATCGACTTGCATTGGCGTCTATGGAAAACTTCTTGCTGGGTGGCGCGGAAAAACCAAGTCCTGCACCTCTGGCGCTAAAATCCACACGTCTCGACTGCGCACGCTCAAATTCCCCCAGAAGGGCCTGGTGCAAGTCCTGCTGTTTGTCCTGTGCCAGCGCCATGTTGGGCCGCACACTGCTGGGCCCGCTGGGACCACTGGTCTTGCTCTCCTTCTTGAAACCACCCATCAACCGCAGGAACTTCTGCTGTTTGTCAGTGCTGTCGAACTGAGCCGTGCCCCACTGGCCAAAGCCCTTAACAGCACACAAGTAGATAAAGAAAAAGGTTATATTAAGATGTTTGCTATCTCCATCAGATACTAATTAGTTAGACAATTTACCTGAGACAAAGCTTAAGTAAAAGGACCCCTTGGCCTATATTACCACCAGATATATCAGCCTACCCAATGGACTGTACCAACTGGGAGGCTGATTTGTCCAACATACATCTGGTAGGACACTCCCACATGTGAGGTCACTCTAGGGTTGGAATTTGAAATGGCTTGTAATGATTAATCACCTACACACATGGTGGTAAAATAATAGGGGCCCTTTAATATGCTGACACTAACCAAAGGTTTAGCTGTGGTTTGGGGATGGGATTCTTTGTCGATGTCCATCTGTAGAGCCAGTCTTCTTTCCTGGAACAGACAGTGTTTCCAGGTTACTGTAAGGTCCTCAGGCCTACCCTTCCATGTATTGAGCACAAACTGATGGTGGGCGCCATGACATAAGGAGTCATAGGTCATTCAATTATGCAATTGAATGACCTATAAGATGAAACAAATCAAACTATAAAAAAGGTAGGGTCGGCATGTTTTAGGCATTTTTTGTCATTTGTTGAAATTTTCTTTACATCCCAAGCGCAATCAATAAACCAAATGCTCAGACAGAAAAAGATTAAATTCCGGTATCTGTGGCTGTCGCAGTCCTGTCATAAGCCAGTCCAATCAAATCATTCGGCCCAAATAGACGATTGGATGGCTTACCTGTGTCTACCTGCGCACGCTCTGCCCGTAATCTCATTGCACATGACAGGAGTCTAAGGCTAAGCAGACCTAATGCTAAAGCTAGCAAGCTAGTCAAGTGTTTTGGGGGAGTGGCTTTTGCAGGAGGCCAGAAGGGAGGGATGGGATTTTTTCCAGTTGGATACTTTTAAAATCTATCTAACTGTGTCTGGTTTCCCCAAATTCCCTACCCTATCTTAATAAAAGAATAGTGAAAACTAAACTTGAAATCATGGATTCAGCATCAAACACAGAACATGGAATACATTTAATTGGAAAGTGGAAGGAGTTCACTTTCAATGCCATATAAAAAAGGTGCATTTGTTGGTATACATCATTTATTAAAAAGTCTACCTGATTAATGGTCACCTCGTCCCTGTTTCCAGTTTTTTCCGACAAGAACACCACATCCTTGTGGGGGGCCACCTGCAACCCGGCAGAAAACTATTTATAACATGTTTAAAAAAGGAAAACACTAGTTGAGGATGCATTTATCGGTGACACCAAAGCACTCACCTCTGGGGTTGGCTCTATTTCAGGGGCATCCTCCTCTAATTTGATCTTCTTTTTCCTCTTCTTCTTCTTGTCCACACTGACCTCTACTTCCTCCTTCTTTGCCTTTCTTTTGATTTCTTCTGAAGCTCCCTTCACATCCCTTTGTCCTTTGCCTTTCGAGTCAGAGGCCATAAAGACAAACGTTTCCGTATTCTGTGCCATATCCTTGACTGCCGTCTGTTTGTCTACCTTTGCATTTTTCTTTTTTTTCCTTTTCTGCTCCTTAACGTCGACAATACTCACCTCCTGGGCTCCCTCGACCTTCAGAGAAACCTCCCTTTCCCCCCCCTTTATTTCCTTCTTCTTTGGCTTTGGACTATCTTCCTCCACGACAACAACGCTACTGGACGCTTTCTTCCTTTTAGTTGGCTTGGTTTCCTCCTGCTTTCCTTTCTTCTTCTTCTTGACAGTTTTGAGTGTGTCCTCGCCCATTTCTAAATGAGCTTTCCTCTTCTTGGCTTTTTGATGTACCCCCTGGGATTCTTCTTCTCTGCCTATTGTCTTAGTCACAGATGTTTTAGGCCCCGTTTTGTTCTTCTTTGTCGTCGTCTTTATCACAACGACCTCGTCATCCTCCTCACTTTCGTCTATATTTATCACCTCACTTTGAGTCCGTACCTTGACCTTTTTAGATTTGATCTTTTTCGTAGCCAACACTTCTTCTTCCTCATCAGTTTTAGAACATTCAGCTGCCTTGGACTGAACCGACTTGTCGTTTGTTTTCTTGAGCTTCTTCTGTTTCTTTCCAGAAGGTTCTTCCTGGATCAAAGGGTATACATCAACACTGCCATTCTCTTCAAGCTCTTTTTTCTTCTTATTATTCTTCATCGTCTTCTTCTCTCTATTTGGAGAACCTTCCTCGTTTATCTCACCTTTCTTTTTTTTCGTCTTCTTGAAACTCTTATCCACCAAGTTTGCTTGCTCCTCAGAGCCGCCGACGTCTTTGTTTTTCCGACTTTTCTGTTTCTTCTCCTTCGCCAGCATATCTTTTTCACGTCGTTCATCCACTTCTTTCATGTCGCCTGCCACCATGTGTAGGGTAACCATCCCCTGTGCTACCTTTTAAAACATTAATATAAAAATATGAATATGATAAACAAACGAAAGCCAGTATTGCATAATGTTGTCAGGCCTAGCATAATGTTGTTGCAGGTCAAAGCCTGCACTAGACTAGACACTAACCAAAGGTCTTCCTGGTTCTCTGGGCTGTGATTCCTGGTCAATGTCTCTCTGGAGGGCCAGTCGTTTATCCTGTGAACAACATGGAAATCACCGGTTTGGAGCCTATTGCTGACAGGGTCATACTGATTCCAACCTTTTAGCTCTCAAGTTTAAAACACTTATAGTTAGACATTTACTTTTGTGTTTGTTTTGTGAGGGTTTTCTGCTTAACCTTAAATGCTGACAAACTATGCGGATAGTGCTTAGAAAAAGTTTGTTAAACAGTACAAGTTCTTGATACGTGTGCTTTATTGTTCACATTACTCAATATTTTTAGCATTTAATCAAGTCTAATGTTCTCGAACTTGCATGTTAGGTAGGCCTACCTGGTTAATGATAATCTCATTGACCCTACGTGCAGGTTTTTCAAAAACGAAGATCACTTCCTCGGCCGAATCCGTCTGAAATTAAATAAACGTAATCCAAACACAATGCATACATTCACAACATAAATAAGGCCAAATTTTGTTTTCAATAACAAATGGTACACGCAAGTATTTTTGTTAATGTTATAATAAAAAACAATAATACCAGTGACGCCAAGAGAGAAAGTCTAGTAGCCTAAATATATTTCTCATCCAAGTCTTATCACGTATGCCTATTAGTAAGAACAATATGAGACTAACGTTAAGCCTGATATTCAAATAATATTCATTGTGCCCGGCATGTTGGCTAGCTAACGCATGCGACATTTGATTGCAAGAAGCCAACGTTAAAATCATCATTAACACATCGAGCAGTAAGTTATTAACTGGGCAAGTTATCTTCCTGATTATTTATGCAAACCTTTCCATTATTAGATTGCAACTATATGAGGAGTGATTTACTTACTTTGGCGAGTCACGTGCAGTCGCGCTTTACTTTTCTTGACTCGGAAGTGTATTCTCCCTGTTCCTGCTAGTAACTCACCAAGCGTCCCTAGCAACCAGAAACTGATCACCATGCCGTTCTTTATTTTGGTTGTTTATAGCCCTATTCTTCATTGCCCACGTAATGTAGCCCTTTCACATGTATTATTATATAGTATGCTCGGGACATCAGAAGCTGAAAATGGCATGCTATTTATTTTACGGGGTGTATCATGGTAGTGAAGAGAGTTCACCATCATCAGGAACTCTACGGAACACCCCTATCAAAGGGAGCGTTGCAGACCATTCATCATTATCATCACAATATCAAAATAGATCGTCAATCGTATTCTTTGGCGCATACACACAATGAGTAGCCTACTTATGAAATAAATAATTGAAGACTACTGTCACCATCCCATTTTATAAATCAGGGTTGGAAATTACTGAAAAGATAATTGATGCAGTTGGTGTGGACTCAACAGCGTTGTGCTATGTATACAAAGATCGTAATAATAATTATAAAAACATGTAGGCTAGTATGTTTCCATTTTTTTATTATTGAAAAAAACACCAGTTCTCCACAGAAAGGATTTAATGCACAATCTACATTTTCGTATTATAGACCAATCACACACTTTATAATATATAATTTATTCAGTAAACCATAAAATACTCTGCTTAGCTGCTTATCTCAAACTGGCACAGTGCGCAAATACATTGAGTGTAAACAAAGTGCAAAATGTTATCTCCCAGATAACATTATTTATTCACTAATTAGCTATTCATAATTAAGACATTTCAAATGTTGAATATTTGGACACAGATCTATTGACACAAGTCTCATTAAATATATCAGAATCGTATTTACATTCCAT
>JAOPJO010000111.1:17242056-17253200 GCA_027123675.1 Molva macrophthalma
GTGTGTGGGGGGTTGTGGGTGTGTGTGTGTGTGTGTGTGTGTGTGTGTGGGTGTGGGCGCGCGCGCGCGCGCGCGCGCGCGAGCAAACACGCATGTGTCTGAACACGAGAGGGACGAAGAGCCAGAGTGCATGACGAGTGGAAGAACAACTCGCTGTCTCTCTTTTTCCCCCTTTCTCTTAATTCTGTTTCACTCCAAGGTGAGACTGGAGACTGCACTCCCTGTTAGCCGGCTAATGCATGTTGACCTTCTTTAGTCAGCCGCCAATTTCACATTTTAATGAACCTAAAACCACTGAGGATCAAAAAATAGATTTTAATTTTCGCTGTCTGGGTGATTGGTACAGATGTCTGATAACAGGGATAGGTTCCCGTTTATGTGTGTGTGTGTGTGTGTGTGTGTGTGCGTGTGTGTGGTTTAAATGCAACAAGAAGGTAGAAAAGTTTCCTCTGACTTGACGGATGGAACGTGTTTCTCTCACAGGATTGGTTGAATCCAGTACAGACGACTACAAAGCCAGCCTTTCATTGGACGGCGTCAGCCAGCCGGCCCAGGAGCTCCAGGAATGTGGGCAGGGCTTCTCAGAGGTCAGCTTTGACCCCTCGTCTCTGTGGACCTATGGAGGGGTGGGTCTGAGTGGGGGGGTGGGTCTTCCAAGGCCCTCCTCCCCCTCCAGCCCACTCAACAGGACCCTAGTGGCTGGCCCTCCCACGGGATTGGCTGCTGCTGGTTCCAGTGGGCTAGGATTGGCTGCTGGTGGTTCTAGTGGGCTGGGATTGGCTGCTGCTGGTTCTAGTGGCAGGGGATTGGCTGCTGGTGGTTCTAGTGGCAGGGGATTGGCTGCTGCTGGTTCTAGTGGCAGGGGATTGGCTGCTGCTGGTTCTAGTGGCAGGGGATTGGCTGCTGGTGGTTCCAGTGGGCTGGGATTGGGAGTTGGCGGTTCTAGTACTTTCCACTCCAGAGCCTCGTTCCTGTCCCAGGAGTCGCCTCCCTTCCAGGCTGTCCTCAGGGGTCAGGGGTCACAATATGTGGCTCAGAGTCTGGACCCGTCGGGGTCCAGGGGGGCGTCGTCCGCGGCCCGACGCCCCGCCCCCACCAAGCGGGCCTGGGCCTGCAGCTTCTGTGGGAAGGCCTTCCGCTCCCCGGCCAACCTGGAGTCCCACCTGCGCACGCACACCGGGGAGCGGCCCTACGGCTGCACCGTGTGCGGGAAGAAGTTCTCCCAGCTGTGGAACCTGAAGATCCATGGGAACACCCACACTGGGGAGAGGCCTTACCAGTGTCCCCTCTGCCCTGAGAGGTTCTCAGACCCCAGCAACCTCAAGAAGCACCAGAGAAGACACCACCCCAACACCTAGACCCACAACACCGCTAGACCTAGACCCACAACACCCCAGACCTAGACCCACAACACCCCTAGACCTAGACCCACAACACCCCAGACCTAGACCCACAACACCCCTAGACCTAGACCCACAACACCCCTAGACCTAGAACCACCCCATACCTAGACCCACACCTAGACCTAGACCCACACCACCCTCACACCTAGACCCACACCACCCCAACACCTAGACCCAGAACACCCCTAGACCTAGACCCGCACCACCCCCAGACCTAGACCCAGAACACCCCTAGACCTAGACCCAGACCACCCCACACCTAGACCTAGACCCACACCTATACCCAGAACACCCCTAGACCTAGACCCAGACCACCTCACACCTAGACCTAGACCAATACCACCCCCACACCTAGAGGTCACACTGGAGGTCAGCAGCCCAGAGGTCCTCAGGGTGGAGGTCTACAGCCCAGAGGTCCTCGGGGTGGAGGTCTACAGCCCAGAGGTCCAAACCAGCTTGGCCAACAGCAGGTCACTGGTCTTTGCTGTGATACTCAGAAAATCCAGGGCTCTCGTTCAAATGAAAGGTTCACCAATTCTGCTGTGCTCAGAGTGTTCTGAGTGAGGAGCTCATTGTGTTCTGAGTGAGGAGCTCAGGGTGTTCTGAGTGAGGAGCTCAGGGTGTTCTGAGTGAGGAGCTCAGAGTGTTCTGAGTGAGGAGCTCAGAGTGTTCTGAGTGAGGAGCTCAGAGTGTTCTGAGAGTGAGGTGGTCATACCGTTCTGAGAGTGAGGTTGTCAGAGTGTTCTGAGAGTGAGGTGGTCATACCGTTCTGAGAGTGAGGTGGTCATACCGTTCTGAGAGTGAGGTGGTCATACCGTTCTGAGAGTGAGGTGGTCAGAGTGTTCTGAGAGTGAGGTGGTCATACCGTTCTGAGAGTGAGGTGGTCATACCGTTCTGAGAGTGAGGTGGTCATACCGTTCTGAGAGTGAGGTGGTCAGAGTGTTCTGAGAGTGAGGTGGTCAGAGTGTTCTGAGAGTGAGGTGGTCAGAGGGTTCTGAGAGTGAGGTGGTCAGATGTTCTGAGAGTGAGGTGGTGAGATGTTCTGAGAGTGAGGTGGTCAGAGGGTTCTGAGAGTGAGGTGGTCAGAGTGTTCTGAGGGAGGGTGATCAGAGGGTTCTGAGAGTGAGGTGGTTCCACCTGAGGAACGGTCTGTAGCCCTCTGCTGACCCATGGTGAAGCAGATCTTCTTGTTTTTGATGCCGTTCGAAGCCACTGTTTTACTGTGCCCCAATTCAGGAAATGTGATCCAACTGAAAGAGTTTAGAACTGGTTTCAGTTCCCAGTGGATCGCTATGGATCCGCTAGAGTCTGGTTTCAGTTCCAGCGTCCAGACTAGGTCCTGGAGTCAGGCTTCAACACACTTTAACTCTTCTCTCAATATGTACCTACTTTCTGAGTTTTTTACTGTACTGCAGTTTAGTTTTTTATATTTCCAATATGACATTATCATGGTACCCGGTTATATTTTAAGTTCTTCATTTGTTTTTAAGAAAAAATATATGATGTGTGAATAATAACTAATTGGGATGGATAGTTTGGTACTTTATTCACCCCCTAGAAATATGGGACAATTCATGGAGGGATTTTATTGTGTCACATGTTTGTAAATTTGATCTGTGAAGACAAAATTATTAAACATGTTTAAAAAACAAAAATGATGTGCCAATTTGTGGTTATTCTAAGATTGATTCATTAGAGTTTTGAGAAGTAAAATTACAAAGTTGTGACACAATATTAACCGCAATATTAAGATGCCTTACTTCGTCTGTAAAATTACAGAAAGATAATTTCAGCCAATAGGAAGGCAGGATAGTCTTCGGGGTCACGGTGTTCGCCCCTGTTCTTCATGACCTTTACTTACCTGATCGTGAGGAAAGCTAGATTGCTAAGCTACAATGCTGTAAATAGCGGACGTATCAGAATGCAGATCTATGGTTAAAGCGGTGCTGTCATGGGATTTTCTAATATAAGAACTGCTTCATACGTGTAAACATTTCTGTCTGCAGCAGCAAATCGTGGAAAAGTTGGACCATTGAGACCTATTTGGACCCATGGCACCAATATTCCAACTTTTCCAGGGTTGATGTTGAAGGCTGTGATATTTCACAACACAAAGCAGTGCTGCTCTACTAGAAACCAGCCTCGGGGCCAGGTCCCACGAAGCAGAGGAGGCCTCTGGTCCGCCCGTCTCTCTCCTTGTCTAGACCCCTGGTCTACAAGATCCTCTGATGACCCCCGTCTCTCTCCTTGTCTAGACCCCTGGTCTACGAGATCCTCTGATGACCCCCGTCTCTCTCCTTGTCTAGACCCCTGCAGACCCCCAGGCCAAGCCTTCAGAAGAGCCCTGCACTACTATCTCTGTCCACGCGGGGGCCATAGACACCAACATGCAGTCCAAGGACTCCACCTCCCATCAGCCCCGGCGGCCCGGCAGCGAGGCTCTGGCCTCAGAGGTCTCCGTGTTGGACCTGGAGGCTTTCTTCACCCGCTGGACCCCCGACTCCGGAGCCCCGCCCACTGCTCCTCCGTCCTTCAGCACAGAGGAGCTGCTGGAAGAGGAGGAGGTGGTCCTAGTGGAGGAAGACCACCATCTGTCACGCAGGAGGGGAGGGGCCAGCCAGAGGAGCGCTAGAATACACACCAATCACAGCCCTTCCCCAGGTACAGACCAGTCACAGCCCTTCCCCAGGTAAACACTCCAATCACAGCCTTTCATTTACATTTAGGGCCTTTAGCAGACGCTTTTATCCAAAGCGACTTACAACCGTTCATCCACACAGGAGTCAGCCATGCAAGGCGACCGCCAGCCAAGCGACAACCTCCACACTCAGCTAGGAGGAGACGGGGATCGAACTAGCAACCTTCCGGTTACAAGTCAACCCGCTCTACCTCCTGAGCTAAGCCGACCCAGCCTTACCCCAGTTAAACACACCAATCACAGCCCTTCCCCAGTTAAACAGACCAATCACAGCCCTTCCCCAGGGAGCTGGATTTTGAAACAAAACAAACTAATTATGAATGAAGGGGCAGAGGGCCGCCTGGTCTAAAGACAGACTCTGTACTTGTTGTTGAAGAGCCGGAGGTGTTGACCACAGTCTGTTCACAGGTACCTCGCTGTCTGCATCGCCACGGATACAGGCCCCACCCCCTCTGCTCACCTGGAGCAGGGCGGCGGCCATGATGAGAACCACGCAGACTCAGACGCTGCAGCACGGGCGTCACGGCAACAGGACCGCCCATCGTGGTCTCCATTCCCCCCAGAACCCGCTAACCACCACCGCTAACGCTGGACTTAGCAATGTTAGCCATCGCGCTGGAACACGGAATCGCCGGTTTGCCCATTTCCCCAGTTTTCCCCCAGCGGGTCTACCAGCCAGAGGCAGCGAAGGGAAGGGGCTGAGCAGTGATGGGTCGGGGATAGGTGGTGTTAGCATTGGGTTAGATGGTGTTAGCATTGGGCTAGCTAATGTTAGCATGGGGCTCGGTGGTGTTAGCATGGGGATAGATGGTATTAGCGGGGGGCTAGGTGGGGTTAGCTCGAGGCTAGGTGGTGTAAGCTCGGGACTAGGTGGTGTTAGCATTGGGCTAGATGGTGTTAGCATGGAGTTAGATAGTGTTAGCGCTGGGCTAGGCGGTGTTAGCATGGGGCTAGGTGGTGATAGCGGGGGGCTAGGGGATGTTAGCGGGGGGCTAGGCGGTGGTAGCCGCAGGAGGAACTACGTGTGCCGGGCCTGTGGGAAGGCCTTCTCTGGCCTGTCCAACCTGGAGGCCCACCAGCGGGTCCACACCGGGGAGAAGCCCTTCAGCTGCTCCACCTGCGGGAAGCGCTTCTCGGAGGCCGGGAACCTGAAGAAGCACCAGCGAGTCCACACCGGGGACAAGCCCTACAGCTGCCCCCGCTGTGGGAAGCGTTTTGCCTGGGTCTGCAACCTCAGGACCCACCAGCAGACCGGAGCCGGCTGTGGGTCCGGTCCGGCCGTGGAGGATCTGGATCAGCTGGCACAGTGACACCCAGAGCCTACAGACTCAGATATAACCTCAGGGACAAAGACATTAAGCTATTACGATATTATTTAACACATTACAGTTGTATTTAAATAAGACATTCCATCCAGACTTACTACACCAACAATTTAAAGAGAACCGTCAGTCTCTGCTATTTCACATCATAAGAGCGTTCTGCTTCATAGGCCAATTCCCGATTCGCAACATCCACTCTGTATCTGCCATGTGTTGCAGTACTCTCTTATGTTAGAGAACAGCCCAGCGTGTCTGTTCCCGTGTAGCCTCTAGGTGGCAGCCAACACAAATGTAGTCTACCAGTATAAGTTACTCTACAGGAAACCTAACGACCTGTTTCAGGTATTTCAAACATTTTAAATCCTTGTGGTGGTTAATTGGGGGTGAGGCTACTAATGGCTTCCGCCATTTAATGTACCTGGCGACGCTTGTCCCGTGAATGTTCCACACACGGAAATGTGTAATTTGTTATACAAAAATAACGAACTAAATAAAGAACAAATAATGATTTTTAATGAAGTTCAGGCCTATTTGACCTCACAAGGTACGCCATATATATCTGTGATGAATTCCAGACGTTTAGAGTTTTATATTCAACCCAGTAGGCCTCCTAACATTAATCAAGATCCAGTTGATTGTTTTCATTCTAAAATAAATAAAAGTATAAATCCAAGCCTTTATGTGTTGTATTTTTATACCGTCAGTGCTACAGGAAGCAGCGTGGCCGGTCAGCTCATTTGTTAGGGTTATTTACACACAATAATTAATCTATTTTTTGGTAATTTCCACTATATTTCCGTTCATTAGAAGAAACTGATTCGCCATGGTTAAATCCTATGTGCCCAAAATCACAATATTTTCTACCGTTTTTATGATCAGAGATGGATGTGTGTTCACCCAGCCACGGAGTCGCACCTCCGAGCGGAGGTCATGTTCAAGTACTTCTACAGTCTCTGGACTATTTACTTGAAAAAGGAAGGAACCTTTCACTACAAGTTCACTATATTGGGCTATTATTTCGGCGTCCACCGTAAGCTAATTTAGGCTAGCAGATGTTCCTATATAAAGTAATTGGTGAAATAGAACCAAACCAACATGTATGGACTGATTGTCTACATGATGTGTTGCAAACAAACATCATGCCTGCGGGCTGACAGCCGTATGCAGCTATACATAAGAGCCACACCGTCGAGGTTTGGCTTGTAAAACAACGATTCAAACTTATGCGGTTTACAAAAGTCGAAATTAAAAGAAGATTGAAACGAAGAAAAGAAAAGCTAGCAGAGGATGGTTTCGATCCATCGACCTCTGGGTTATGGGCCCAGCACGCTTCCGCTGCGCCACTCTGCTGCCGACGACAACGGGAGTTTTAATTTAAAAATAACGTCTATACTTAATGAAGTGCTTCAAGCGACGGAGACAAACCACAGAACACGTATGGAGGACCACATTGCGAACCGATAATGTAATCAATAAGTTAATAATTTCACTTATTCACAAGTTTTCAGTCCGTTCTAGTCGTGACGTAGGCATGGTGACGTAAGCATGGGGGTAAAACCCGTGCAGACCGTTTCCCAGAACAGCGACAACTTCCCTACTTTAGAATCACTGCAAGACTCGAACACGCCCATCGGTTAGAATTTGAACCCCAGAACCCGACCAGATACCCCGGAAAGCCAACATGCCGTCGACCGAAAAACATGTTTACAATGCTGAAAAGTATGGATTCAAAAAACTTGGTATTTGTATGTTATTATATGATACACTATTTATCTGTTGAACGTCAATCGAATTAATGTGTTAGTTTAAAGTAACCCACACTCATTTCATGTAAGCGTATTTGTTCAAATTGGAATTTGACCAATATATTTATTTTTAATACATTTTGATGGGTAGTAGCCTGGTACCTCTCCGCCAGGGCTTAATGTGAGCTGGAACACGCCGGAACATGAGCCGGAACCTTTTTTATTGGATTCGGCACCTCCTGTGTCACTATGAAAAAATCGTGTGTTTGCATTTTCGATTCGTTTTGAGGTGAATTGTCAGGGTAAGACAGAGGGGGGAGACAGAGGGGAGAGACAGAGGGGGGAGACAGAGGGACGGAGGGAGGGGAGGCATTTCAAGTGACACATGCGCTTGTGCTGGTTGAGATTGCCGTTAGCCTCATTTCACTCAGGGGAAATATGTCAAAAAGACAACAAAGTATTATCCGATGGATAATTGCTGCTTGTGAAAACGATTGTTGCAGTGTATTTACATTTCGCACCCATGCAGTGCAGTGTTACATGTTCTAAAATTAAAATAAACATTGCCCTGATGTACACACAGCGCTGTTTAGGTTTTTTTTAGTCAGAGAAGCTACGCAGTCATTTTTTTTTTTTGTTCCGTTACCTCCACCCCCCCTCTGCGCTCCGGGACCTCCCACTTTACAAATTAAGCACTGCCCTTCGCTGATTTTTAAGTGATTTTACTGCAGCATTTTTTAATAATTAGATTTTAAAGTCAACCCGATTACACATGTATATAGGCAGATACAAAAAAGTATATACATTTTTCCCCACTGTTGTGTGTGTGTGGCTGACCACTTTCATGGGGAGTTTTGCTGGTGCTTTGTGCCGACTTGTTGGTTACCAACTGGGGCCCCTGGTTCAAGACCCCTACGGTCATGTAACGTGAACAGTAATGTCATAAATCAGTTCCGAACCCCTCCCAACAGAGGTCTTGGTGCTACAGCAGCGAGAGCTGTTGGTCTTCCACTCTATGACCCGGGTTCGAGGCCCGGGTTCGAGGCCCGGGTTCGATGCCCGGGGAGGGCCGCTAATGTCATGTGATTTGTAATGTCAAGAATAACTTCCGACAACATCATATCCGCTGTCTGGTTAGCGCATCTGAAAGTTTCTCGTTAGCACTTCTGGGAGCAGGGTTTGTGTTCTATGAAACCTAATGTCATTTTGAAACTTAGTGATGTCATGTGAATTGTAATGTCATGTATAACATCTGATGGTTGATGATTGATGTTTCTCCCTGTCTCCATGGTGGACGGCACTGTTGGATAACCGATTGGAGACCAGGGTTCAATTCCTGCTGATGTTTGTTTCCATTGAACCATAATGTAAGTTTTAAACATAATGATATCATGTCTATTGTACTATTATATATATCCTCCGACCATATCCACTTCTCAATCTCCGTGGGGAAGCTTTTGCCTAACGCTCTAGAGACCAGGGTTCAAGTCCCGCTGATTTTCTTATTTCTTAATATCATGTGAAGTATAACCTCTGACCAAATCCTAGTGGGCTTCACCAGGGACCCTGGTGACCATAACCAAGAGCGCTCTCCTCTCCACTCCACCAATCATCACGAAGGAAAGGGTTTGAGGATAGATTTGACATTCACACAACATTGTAATGTTTAAAAGACACTTTAATATCCATAGAGACCAACCTCAGCGTACTCAGGACTGATAACCAAGATCTCTCTCCATTGCTCCACAGGGCTGGAGATTTGGAAATGGTATTAAGTGTTGTTTGACATTATATTCACACAATGACTATGTTTGAAAAAGCACCAACATAACAGGACTTGAACCCTGGTCTCCAACGGATTAATCAGCAGGTCTTTCGACTGAACCACGTAGACACTAACTAAGTCTTGTTGGAAATTCAGTTTTAAATTCCAAGGCTTCCGTTTCATTCTCTTTTGCGACACAAACATTGAAGACAAATGGAAAAAGTCACGCCAACGTCATAAACGGCATTTTATTACACAGATGGGTCTGAGCCTGCGTTCAGCTCCATGATTCACCCTCCAATACTAAACCAAAATACAGTTCTATATAAACTTTATCTTTCCTAACCATTTCTCACAAAATAGAAATATGGGATTCATTTATTTTGACTGTAATATGATTGAAAAAACGTTACAATAAATCACTGTTATTGTAATAAAAAGCTTATTTCCTTTGACCTTTATTTCAAACATCCGCAACAAGGCAGGGGCAATTGATTTAATCGAATAACCTCTTCTGATTTATTCTATACCTAAATAACAACTAAAATACTACAATTTGTAAGTGGTACGTCCCACACCACCCAACCGGATCTCTGTTGCATCATTTTCAGGAATATGAGAATGATTTTATAACTTTATTTCCCTTCCTGTTATTGTTCCAGAAGAATGATCTCAATGTTTCTTTAATACAAGGACACCGTTCTGACGGAGTAACATTGATATAATATGCTGGGAGTGCAGTTACCAGATACTCTTACTCAACAGTATTCAGCTAAACAACACATCAACAAATGATCTCTGCCACCTCCTCCTTCACCTCCTCCTGACTCTCTCCACCCACCTCCTCCATATGCTCTCCCTCTTCCCTCGTCTTCTCCTTCCTCTCTCGCTCCTTCACCTCTACTTTTCCACAACTCTCTCTCCTCTCATCCTCTCCTTTCGCATCTCCCTTCTCCTCCGGCCCCTCTCCTCCTGCACTGCTCCTCCTCCTCCTTCTCCTCCTCTCTGTGAGGGAGCAGGGCAGACAGTTGACCAGGAAGAGGAGGGAGGAGAGGCAGACGAGAGAGAGGAGCGTACCCACCCCTACATCCATCTCTCCTCCCCATCTCGTCTCTTCCACTTCTCCTCCCCATCTCTCCTCCTCCTCTCCTCCTCCTCCCCATCTCTCTCCCTCTCCTCTCCTCTCTCCCCTCTCTTGGCTGGGAGTCCACACGGCTCGCTCCAGGGTTTTCCCGCCATAATAGTCAGCATGGGTTTGGTTCCCGCCCCCAAAGGTATCCGGCTCCTGATTGGAAGAGTAGAAGTCGGCGTTTGCATCCACCAATGTATCCGAGATGTCCAGCTCAAGCTCCTCCCCCTCCCCATACTGGCTGCTGATTGGCTGCAGTGGATCCAGGTCCAGGTGGACTCTTATCCAACCAGATCCCCCCGCCAGACTCCGGGTTCCCGCTTCTGGCTCCGCCCTTTCAACCTCAGACAGGAAGTTGGAGTTGAGTGGCGGCTCCGTGCATTCAGGCACCAGCAGCTCTGCCCTTAACAACGGGCCACCCCCGTCTCCCCGGGCAACCACGCGCTGGGCGGAGCCAGGCATCACGGCGACCACGCTCTCAGCCAATGAGGAGAGTCGTAGGGAGAAGGGCAGGCCGGAGAAGGAGGAGAGGAGGGAGGAGGAGTCGTCATCAAACTGCAACCACACGCTGAGCGACGCCTCCTAGAGGGGAGGAGCATATCCAGGTTTAGGAACCAAAGCATTAAAGAACTAGTCAAGTATTAAAGAGTAACTAAAGTATTAAAGAGTAACTAAAGCATTGAAGAGTAACTAAAGCATTGAAGAGTAACTAAAGTATTAAAGAGTAACTAAAGTATTAAAGAGTAACTAAAGTATTAAAGAGTAACTAAAGCATTAAAGAACTAGTCAAGTATTAAAGAGTAACTAAAGTATTAAAGAGTAACTAAAGCATTGAAGAGTAACTAAAGCATTGAAGAGTAACTAAAGTATTAAAGAGTAACTAAAGTATTAAAGAGTAACTAAAGTATTAAAGAGTAACTAAAGCATTAAAGAACTAGTCAAGTATTAAAGAGTAACTAAAGCATTGAAGAGTAACTAAAGCATTGAAGAGTAACTAAAGCATTGAAGAGTAACTAAAGTATTAAAGAGTAACTAAAGCATTAAAGAACTAGTCAAGTATTAAAGAGTAACTAAAGCATTGA
>JAOPJO010000111.1:17379827-17401023 GCA_027123675.1 Molva macrophthalma
ACACACACACACACACACACACACACACACACACACACACACACACACACACACACACACACACACACACACTAAATAGGTTAAGCTATGTTGACTATTTGAAGGAAATGACTCATTTAGGCGGAGTTTAATTTGGCACTTTTGATTTCATTCAACATAACCACACTTTGTCCATAACCTTATTGCGAGCGTGCAAGCGAAAGTGTGTGCGTTCACCCACACACACACACACACACAGGCTTGTTCAATTGGCTTTGACTCGTGTGAAGGAGTTCATGTTAATGTTTGGGGTGGCTCAGTCCGTACCTCGGTGATCGACGGAAGGCTGGGAGGCACCGAGGATCCTAGGAGTGGCCACGCCCATGTCCAGCTCTGTCAGGGTCAACTCATTCATAAAGTAAGGCAACTGGAACAGAAAACAGTACACAGGTTAACATTGATTCGCGGTGAAAAACCCATGTGTTGACTGCCAAAAGCCCATTTGGAAATGAGGGCAAAACCGATATCTGAAACCCAGATTCAAAATACGACAACGTATTATAAAACGCCCAAAAGACTCGTGAGAGGAGTGGGAATACTTCTACTAGGTCATCTACTTTGGCATGAATGGATCAACCGCCCCTCCTGTAAAAGGCAGCTTTAAGGATCGTCGCAGTGAAAAGTCACAGTAAAAGCAGAGCACACGTCAACCGGCCCCGTCCCCTCTCACTCCCTTTGAGTGGAAAGGGCTGACGGGGCCACAGGAATCTGGACACACAGGGACCCACATGGCCACGGCGGAACACAGGCTGAGAGCATTTGGACAGCGGAGGGGCAGGATCAGGAAGAAGCAGAAGACATGAATAGCCAGAGATCAGGTGTTTCTCTGCCTCCCTCCGTCTCTCCCCAGAGTCTTGTGTTGACACTCTGCTTCCTGTACCGAGCTGCACAGTGGGTGGAGGCTGACGGTGTGTGTGTGAGTGTGCGTGTGCGTGTGCGCGTGCGTGAGTGTGTGTGTGGCGTCACAAACACGACACCCCCTTCGATTCCTTGCCTCAGTCTCGCGTCGCCTCCTTCGTGTCACCTCGTTAGTGTTTGCTCCACCTGCCCAGCTAGCTTCAGTAAACCATGCTGCTCAGCTTAGAGACGTGATAGAACGCACGTGGCCGTCGCAAATACCGCACGGTGCCTCAAAAAAACCCCACTGATATCCTACTACAGCGACATACAACTGAAGGGAACTTGGGAGTCGGGGTTCACTCACGCGGATTTTGCTCAGCTTCATCTGGATCTTTTTGGAGACCATCTCGGTCCAGTGGGCTTCGCCCAGGAAGTCCCACAGGAGCCGGCCCAGCACGGCGTTGAGCCAGGCCACCGGCTGCTCCTCCTCCGGGGCCGGTGCAGGAAGACCTCCGGGGAGCTGGACCACAGGAGCACAGAAACACCGTTAGGGGGGCGATCAGACAGAGGCGCAGCGCTGGAAATCGACGCCGGGAAAGCGATTATTTTCCTACGGTACGGCATGCCTGCTGTGAGCTTCTCTCCTGCACTGGGCGCGCTTTTCTAGCGCATAAACGTTCAAATATTCTCAACTTTTCAGCGCGGAGTTGCGTCGCTCGTCAAAGTCACACTTGGCCCAGGCGGCCGATCAAATCAAGCAAGAGGCGGGCTTTCCTACTTCACCAAATCCTTATGGTTCTGTTGCGACAGCAAGATTGACGCTGGCGGTCTTCACATTTGAGGAGCTATATCATTAGAATTCGCCACACTATTCAAACAGCAATCATTACACAGTTGATCCTGCTCTCACATTAACGGGCAGGACAGTCTGACTCTAGCGGTCAGGGTTTGACTCCCGGCAGAAAGGTTCCCGGTTCCAAACCCTATAACTACCTGTAGGTATATCCAAACCTATACCTGCTCATGAATGACATGCATCTTATCACTGCAAGTCACAAGTCACACTGCAAAATAGCACACTGTAAATAGAGGACTTGGCACTGGTGTCACGGTTCACTTTGTTTTGCTGATCATTATGCCGTGGTACCAAATCAGCAAAGGTACCAACGGGAGCAGACGGAACAGGTCCCGCTACCTTCTTAGCAGCCTCCGGGCTGTTCTGTGGGCTACGAAGAGGCGAGCTGGCGGTGACGGGGCTGGCAGCCCGCGTGGGCATCAGTGAGGTCATGTAGACGCTGTAGTCCAGGAGGGATTTGGTTTTGGAACTGCCCGCCAGCGTGACGGAGGAGGAGGCCAAGGGATCCTTGGTCTTCGGAGGAGAAGCCAGAACCTCTTCGGCGCTCCCCCGACGGCTGGTGGAACTGAGGCTGCTCAGCGCTACGGCACAACAGGAATGTGTTCGTTATTGCATGTATACGCAGACATACGTCAACTTATCAATGGGAGTGCACGACACAACTAGAGATACACTTGTGACCGCTCATCATTGTCGTGCCCAAAAAAAAAAAAAAAAGGAAATAGAAAATTCAACATCAAATGACGTTTCTCTCACCATGTTTACTTCCTCCAAAGCTGGCAGCTCTTTTCATTCCCCCCTTGCCCTGCGCAGCGACCAGAATTCTCTGGAACCACTCCTCTTTCTCCCGGCCGGTCCTTCCAAACAGGTAGAGGACGAGGTCCCGACTAGAGAAGGATGACTTTCCTTTCCCCTGCCCTCCGCCCGTCCCGGGCCCTCGGTCCCCCGGGACGGACGAAGCGGCGGCGGCGGGGTCCTTGCCGGCGTCCGGTCGTTCCCCCTCAGCCTTGGACATGAAGTCGTCCTGCTTGGCCAGCTCGATGCAGATGGGGTACTTCTTGTTCCACACCCGCTTCCTGGCCAGATGGTGAGGAACGAGGTAGACCTGGGGTAGAAAGAGGGAGGTACGCCCAAGACAATGACTTACTGTTCATTTATTTAGCAGATTTAGCTTCTCCTCCAAAGTGACTTCCAGTGAATTCTGATATAGATCCGGCCAGGAGCCGGTAGAGGTCAGGGTTGCTCATGGACGCTAGGTACTGGGTTCGATCCCCAACGCCTCAACAGTAGGTCGGGGATCGTTGGGGATCGAACCCAGTACCTTCGGGTTTGGGAGTTGAACACCCTAACCACTACAACATCCTGCCCTCTTCAAACACTACAACATTGTTTTCTGCCGTGACGTAACACAACACGACAACACGAAACACGCGTCGACTTTGTGACACGTGAACGGAGCGGTGGCCACCTTGCCGTCGGTCAGATCGTAGATCTTCTGGCTGATGTAGGAGACGTCCGGCTTGGGCTCGTTGTGCATGGCCCGGCGTGCGATGTTGCGGTTGGGCTTGGACAGGCGCAGGGTGGAGCCCTCCAGCCGCACGTACACAGACTGGGTCAGGGTGGCGTGGTACGTCTCCGGGTCATAGGCCGCGATCTCATTCATCCAACCCTGGAGGTCACGGGGAAGCGGTTATTCGACGGTTACGCAGGACACTGTAATGTTTGTATTTTTCGAGGCGTAACCCCGTCGTCATCATCATCATCAGCAACACCACAACAAAAAAAGAGAGGAAGAGGAGAGAAGAGGAGAAGAAATTAATTCTGTAAAATTGTTGTTGCGGGTTGATGATCACGTGAACATAATAGGTAGAACAAAAGGTCACGCCACGCACGTGTGACATTCCCGCTGGGGTTTCCCTTCATCACGGGGATGACATCATTTGGAATTTTGGCCGTGAACTGTGGGCTACCAGACAATGGTCTGCTGACAACACCCTTGTGATTGAAGTCAGGGTGAGGGTGAGACTAGTTGGATGATCCATTGGTGGAACATTGACCACAAACAATAGAGGCTGGGTTTTTAGTTCTTAGTCTTAATTAAACTAAATGAACACATAAACTGGCTAACCGGTTCCCTTCACTCATGTATTATTCCTGATGGGAGAAGCAGGGATCTCACTTAATCACAGTAATAGACGTGATCGTCCGTCGGATCCTTCCTACACTATGGACCATTACTCGCGGACGTCGTTGACATCAAGTGTAAAAATAAGCCCCGGACCTTAATATGGGGTGGCCTTAAAATGCATATCAAACATAAATGTGTAAAAGCAAAAAGGCACTCACCTTAAAGAGATCTGGCTCTTTCAGGGTGAACTTGGCCCCACCGCACTGCTCCCTGTGGCGTCTCAAGCGTTGGAACCCACGCTCCGAAGGCTTCGGACCGGCCAACCACACCGCACCGATGGCGACGAAGAAGCCCAGTGCAACCCCAAGCAACATTCCTCCGGCGTAGGTGGGCAAGGGGAGAACAAAGCACCCATACACCAGCAAAGTCATCATCACCAGGGTACAGACCGGGACGTCGGGTGCGGGTTCATCCAGTTCCGGCTCGTCTTCGCCGCGCGGCTCGGTGGCCCCGCTCGGCGACACTTTACCTTGAGCGCTGCTTCCAGGATAATCACTTCTGTCCCTGCGATCCCGTTCGCCGTCCGCACACGTCTCAAAGTCATCGGTGGACAGTATGCAAAAGTCCTCCTCCTCCAGCTTGGCCAGGGCAGACATAGAACACGTGTCCAGGGACATGGAGCTCCCAGGTTTTCTGGGGCTCTTGCTGTTGTCAGCAGAGGAAGGAACGGGCGATTCGGCCTTGTGGGAGGCCCCGCTGTTTGGGCTGTCAGAGTCCCAGTCGCCCCCTTCCTCCTCCTTGATGCAGTAGCTGTTGTTGTTGCTTTCCAAGTGGCTGAGAGAAGACAAACTGGACATGTTGGAGAGTTCAGAGGCCCCGGCCGAGGAGGCCTTGGAGGCCCTGTAGTTAGCCACGCTGCCCACGACGCTCTTCTCGTCCATGATTTTGCTGAGGATCTGGAGGGGTTCGTACATGACCTCGGAGAGGCGTCGCCTCGTCTCCTCGATGCGCGCCTCCACCTCCGAGCCCTTGAAGAAGGAGCGGGTCTCGTGGGAGGTGAGCGGGGAGGAAGGCGCCGTTTTGGCATCGCCGGCGGGCCCCGCGCCGGCGGACATGCGGGACTGGGTGAACTGCTTGAAGAGCTGCAGGTTGAGGCGGGAATCTGTCAGACGGGGAGCGGAGGAAGAAGACCCGTCGGACGTGTCGGAGGACAACGACTTGACCAGCGTCTTCATGAGCTGCCTGTGCTTCACCATGAGATGGGAGGCGGAGGAGGCGGAGGAGGCGGAGGAGGAGACGGGCTCCGCGTCGGAGGACAGAGACTTGGTCATGCTGAAGGGGGGCTTGTCAATAGAAGGGAGGCTCACCGATTTAGTCGGAGGCGAGGAGGAAGAGGAGCTCAGGGCTTTCATTTCGGAGGGAAACGGCGCCAGCCTCGGCGTGGTTCTCTGCCGGTCGGAGCGGTGCGGGGGAGGTGTGGGCGACGATTCAGGAATAGCGGCGGCCGCTGTGTCCAGCGGCGCCTCTTCCAGCATCTCCTCGCCGGCCTCCACGGCCGTCACATCGCCCGAGCCGTCCCGGGCCGCGGCGGGGTTTTCCCAGTTGATCTCGTCCTCGTCGTCGTTGTGCTCCCCGTCCTCGTCCATCCCGAGCGGGGTGTATCGGATGGTGACGGCCTCCCTGGACAGTTGCCGTTGAGTGTGGGGCTGGGGGGCCACAGAAGGCCCCCGAGGCGCTGTGGGGTGAGCGGTTTCTGCATGGCTAGAAGGCTGCGTGGTCATCGCAGTGCTCCCACACAATTACAATTCCTGGAAGGAGGGAGACAAGAGAAACCATGAAAGGCATGAAAACAGAAATAGGTGACACGGGACTGTGGCACTGTGAACATGGTTTAGTATTACTCTGTGACTGCTCAATAAAAAGGTCAGTTTTATTAAGTTTGAGAAGGTATCAATCACATTCAAACCTACTAATTGATTTCCCCATCATGGGATCCAAAACCTGCTGAGACACTGTAATACACACAGCTAAATATTAAACTAGTATCTTTTAGTGAACCTGACCTACTGAGTCACAGTTTCACCGAATTAGAGACATTTTCAACAGCTGCCTTTCAGTTCCTTTAAAGGTGGATTGGAAATACGAACAAAGGTTTTTTTTAGTTGTCCCAAGAATAACCAATAATCGAGGCCTGCTCAAAGATCTAGATCTAGATCTTTGAGCAGGCCTGAGAGATGAGGCCTGAGACATGATTCAAGCAGGTTCTAGGATTAACAGCCCAACAGCAGGAAACTGGTTCTGTGATAAAACAGAGTCATCCTTTGAATATGACTCAAACCTTTAATTATAAACATGCAAAGGTTGTCCCACTTTTCCTTGCTTGTGGTTTTTCCTTCTTTACTGCTGTAAGGTTGTGGCACATGCAGCCGTGTCTCATCTTCCCTAACACATCATGACTTAAGCATATAAATAAATATATGGTCATTTAAATTACCATTGCACTCTTAAGAACATGGGACACTCAATTTTAAAATTGAGGGCTGAAACATAGATCACTGAATAATGGTAATTGAAGGCATTGCAGCATTCTCTCATAAAAATAAGTTAAAAAGTAACATAGATGAGTGATCACCTGTTCAAACTCGTAAAGTATACAATTACCGGCAATTTCCAACAGCACACATACCTCTAGGTTAACTTCTGTCGATGATTGCCCAAACCGACATGTCAACATGTCGTGGCAATTTCTTTATGAGATATTGCGTTTTGTACAGATGAGACTTCTAAACGCAAAAAAGGGAGACACAATAGTTGGAGAAAATACCTATTTTAAGTACGCATACACCAGTCTCCTCTCTAGCAGAGTGAGCCCCGAATACAGTTTCACCCAGCCTTTTAACACCGTTACACCCCCTCCCTGCAATGCATTTGTCCTACCATCACGTGAGGGAAATTTTGACATACAGGAGTTTTAACAACAAAGGGGAACTAGTTGGGGTGGCTAGATAACACAACCTGAAGAAAACAAAGCTTCAATTATTAAAACAACATATGGATTTTCCATCACAAATGGGACACCAGATAAAAGTCTCTCTGCTGCATCAGAGGTAACACACTTTAGTTGTGTGAACGGCAAACACTGGCACTGTTACTTCCAATTGATGTATTGAAAAACATAACAGACGTCCAATAAGCCTTGAAAAATAACAACTTTCCAACCGTCTGTAATTGAACAAACTAAACCCACGGATCAGCCGGTCCACCACAGAGTCCCCCATGCATAATGCACGGCTGGTCAGACCGCCAGAGAGACATACATTTGACCTGCTACAGTGCTGCCTAGCAGTGCCTGCTTCTGTAGAACAATGGACCCATTGTTAGAAGAATGAACGGTCACGGGTACAAGTTCATGATTTAAATGAACTTTTACTATTTATAACATATTCCAAGAAGGAGGTGCGACATCCGTCACACTAATGTTTCGTGTGGATACTCCAATCTGCATACTTCGGTAGGGGTAAAAATGTGAGTGTAAGAGATTGCTTATTTGGGAAAAAAAAAGTCAGCGATGCTTCTGCGTCCCTGCCAATGGAAGGCCTTGTGTCTCGGCGTCACAGCAGAGGCAGCTGGTCAGTCCGACCACACAGTCTAATGCAGCATAAGGCCACTGGCTCACCGAAACACAGGCCTGACTTCACCACTCATCGTCACATGGACAGGCGAGTTGCACAACCAGGCAGTCTCTCAAACACCCACAGGGTCAGGAGCAGAGGCAGGGCGTTATGCTAGACCCAGACTGAAGAAGACTAACAGAAAAAACACCCACTAATAAAAGATTTGGATGCAAGTGCTGGATAATTATTTGTTCTTTTTAGGTAACAGTGAGGTGTATTAGGCCTGCCAGTGCGCACACGCAAACACACACACACCAACACACACTAAAACAAACGCACTTTAGCCTATTGATGAATTAGCCTGTTTACGCGTCCATTTAAGCGTGTGCATGCACACATAACCACTCTTATCTGGCGTTCCCAGTGGTCGCTCAACAGCCAGCGCAAAGGCAGCCGGGAAAAAAAAAAAAAACATCTCTGATGGTGGAAGCGTTAATCACCAAAGCAACGTGGTGGCGCCATTAGCCTCCCATAATGAGCTCATTAGGGACCCGGTCACAGCTCACTCCCTCTGCATCAAACACATTATGGAGGCTATGTAGAGCCCTGGCACGCTTACACACGCTTCTGATCCTACAAAAAGGTATATACACTGATGTCTGCTGGATACAACTCAAGGAGTCCGTTGCCTTGTTTGCCGAGTCACTGAAAGGCAGAAGGAGTTTAAAAGGTGTACTGTAGACTACTTGTTTTAATATTGGGAGAAGGATTGTGGGAGGAGAAAAAGTACAGGCAAACAATTGAGGCTGGTCGATGGCCGCCCCCATGCATTGCATGCATGTTAAATGTTGTTTGTGTAGTGGCTTGAAATTGTATTTGTGTACATGAAATGGGGAGGGGCTAGCTGCCAGTTATTGTAAATGGAGATCAACTGCTATTGCCCGTACAGTTGCTATCTTTTGTAGATGATGTGAAAGCAAGCAAAGGAAAACGACCTGAATGTTAACATGTCCAAAGGATATATGCCTACAGTAGTTCATTTCAGCAAATATAATTATTTAAATAGAAATCAAATACAACTAGAAATGTGTCCTTGTGTGTTTGTGTATCCGTGTTGATTTTCACAACCGTTTCTTTTCTTTTCATGGAAAATAGCCCTGGGGTAAGAGTTGATATTTGTCAACAAAATGTCCTATTTCACTTGGGAGTGTATCGGAACCTTGATAAAGGAGCGCTGCTGTGGAAAATGGCTCTAGTGTGTCACTGGGAACCGGACGTTCACCTTGGGAATACTACCATAGTACACATGAAGCAGCTCACTGTGGTCTTACTGCAGTCTTGCTGAGGGAAGCCAGAAAATCCTGTTTATCTGCATTGGGAGACTTAACATTCCTTTGAAGCAAAACAATCCCATGTTATGTGTTACGGACAAGGGCGTGTACGGTTTACATTAAACAAAATAAAAAGGCCTACCTCAATGAGGGTTGAAGAGAGAACGGCAAAAATGATCAGAACGAATGGTGTGAGGGGTGGGGAAGCGTGTTGCTCAATTAGTAGCCTACATTTATTTCTGCAAGTCATCCTGACATTTCCTATCTGTCAACATGAAACTCCTGGGAAACCATGGCCAACAGAGGTGGGAAAAGAAGCGCTCAGTTGCAAACGGCTGAAATATACGCGTACGTGGAAGTAGCGTTCCGTTTGGGACAGATTATGTCATTTCTGGTTAGTGCACATGGACTGAAATCCTCATTACCGGGGATCAAAATGAAACCCAAGACTACACAAAATAATTGTATTGCTTGAGTAACAAAATACCTGAGTGATCCTCGTAATTCTATCACAAGAACTGCAGCTGAGACAAGGGCTGCTCCATATCCAACGCCGCCCTGGAGCATCAAATCCCGGCCTTGAGGCACGGCCCTACTGGTTTTGTGTACTGATTAGAAAGTAAATTGACTTGATAACTTTAAATGTACAAAATAATAACCCAAAGCCTATTAGAAACAAATAGACACAGGCGGTAACTTGATTCGGTCCTGCTCTCTGTGCTTTTCAGGGAGGTTGGTAATGAGCCTTTATATAAAGTCTTTGTGCTTTGCCTTAAACACAGTGTGAGTCACCTGTGAGCTACAGTAAGTATACCAGTATATACTCTGAATAGGGATTGGGGTGTGTGTGTGTGTGTGTTAAGGTCTGGTTTCAGTATTGGTCTAGAACATTGCGATGTCACTTCGCAATGACCGCCTCCACTCCATTGGAATGTTAGGTATAATGTTACGAGTAATCTTTCTTTGGTCATTGTCAAGTAATCATTCGTGAAATGATTTTTCTCTATGGTAGACATTGCCGTGTTTGAATCTGCCACAGCGTTTCCCATGCGAGACGTGGCAAACGTCTTAGCCTAGTTAACGATATATTTACATTGATTAAGGCCCCTCAATATGGCAGATTATCGGCGGCTATAAATCCCATGATGCACTGCGACATACAAGCCCTATAGGGATCGGACAAAGTCTAACTCACAACAATGAAAGCACAAGGAAACAATAGCACCGACCGCGTGCTCAAGCATGGAGAAAGACTGGTTAGGCAGGCAGGCAGGCAGGCAATGAAGTGTTGGTTGGTGAGATCATCAGCAATCTCATATGACCTCACATCTCCACCTACACTACACTTGGCCAACATAGCAGGCTACATAACCTTCCAAAACAACTCATCCAATTTCCTCACTTACATACCCTGTCAAGCACTAGTGCTAGTTACAAACAAAATACATGAAATATATACAAATAATGTCTAGTTTTCTACTTGTGTGGAACTTAACTCTTGTCCAACAAATCCAAAACATACTCACACAAAATGTATGCCTTTAGATAATAGAATAATGTAATAAATACATACACAAATCCATTTGACATCTCCCCCCTTTCAGCCCTCCCCAACCCAGTGACAGACAGCAGCACTATGAATCAGTGACTCAGATTCAAAAAGGTAGTTAAAGACGAAGTGTGTAACATAACCATTCAACTAGCTTGTTGCTTGCAATGCTGATGATCGATCGTGATTTCAATAATGTTATCAACAGAATCCCATCCTATAACTGACCTACTCTACAAATAAAGAATGCAGGCCAGCCTGCAACTCTCTTTGTTTACAAGAATCTTACTATGGACACTCCCAAAACCCCTCCCTATCACACCACCCAGCCAGCCGAGCTACGCTACTTCACCTCACACATTCGCATGGCCAGTTAGAGTGGACAGAACACCGTCATTGATGTTTTTGTATTCTTAAAGTCTCCCGCTTGCTAACTGGGAGTGGCTCCGTCTTACACGTCGCGACTTTGAACGCAGTCGTTGAAAAGTGGAACCACTCTACAGATGGACTCAGGTTACCTCCGCTACTCACGCATTTATTTTCATGATGCTGGCAGGTCACGACGTTATGAATCGAATCCAAGAGAAGCCGACATCATTACACTAAAACAGCGGCTATCTCTCCATTGCTGCCATGTTACCATCGATCAGCACACATGGTAACCTTGGCCTTGAATTAGACATGTCCCAGCCAGTCCCGGCATCACTGACCCCATAGCCCCATGGCCGGCTGTCTGGAAGACAGACACGAGGTTGGAGAATAGCAGAGCATAAATGGCCCAAGCCAGTGATTTTCTAACTGTGGATCGCGCCCCATAAGTCAGTCGCGGCAGGAGACGAAGAAGATTACAGAGCCCCTCAATAAACTGAAGTCATGCATATATTTCCAATATATATGCATGACTAGTCTGTTTCATTTGATCATTACAATGTTTGAAGACTGCAAAGAGGACAGTAAATATTTGGTGGGTTCTTACTCCTGGGGCTAAAATAACATCCAGAGGTGTTTACAGCATGACTACGTTCAGACTGTTCAGACCCCAGCCATGAGGGCCATTGTTTGCAAGGGCCTGGGAGTTATTTTGGGACATTCAGTGACCTGAAAAGCCTGGCAGCAGGAAATAATTGACAACTTCATGGCAAATAAATGAGTGACGTGGTCTCAACAGCCTGTTTCTAGGACAGCCATGCTATGGAATGTATTTTAATCAGAATTATTAAAACAAATACATATTCCTGAAAAGTCCTCATCCCTTTAGGTCTTTCCTAGCAGAATAGCTAGCGGGTTATAAGAAGGTGACACTGTGTTTCAAGAGGTAACTAACATAACTTAACAGATTTAAGACACAACCCCGTCAGGCCTTATTAAGATATAGCAGTGTAAAGCAAGTGAACAACGACAGCGATGGAGTTCGGGACAGGACTGGCCAATGGAGAGCTTGTAACAGTTAACACAAGAAGACAAGAACGTTTGTTATTTGACAGCAGGTCTCACACAGTCTTCCCATCGTATGATCATTCCTTTCTTTGTGAGAAACAGGAAGAGAGTAAGTAAGTGAGTAAGTAAGTAGGGTAAGTAAGTGTGTGTGTGTGCTCTTTGGCCCTGGGCTTAGCAAATCGCAGGTCAAATTAGCAGCCTATCCTGGACATTGTTCATGTTTAATAATGCACTCCTCCACTTGGCTGGCCTCATTAGGTTTGAATGAAGCACACGGACACATTGGGACAAAACGGTGGCGTGGCTTAAGGCCCGGATGGCGGACCCCACCTCAGGTTACAGCGGCACGCTCAGACAACCTTGATGCATCCAGATCTTGGCATGGTGTCAGGAGCAACATTATCCCAAGTGTTACATTTCTGTTGGCTCAGCAACTTAGTTACAACTCTGTTCAGTGCTTGGCGTTTCAGCTTGGGCGCTTTTACACATTTTGTTAATTATTCATGACTAATGTGTCAAAAAGTTTTTTTGGAAGGCATTTGATCAAACAGCCAACATTTTATACATTCTTTACAGTTAACTTTAATATAATTGCCTTTCATTAAACAGCTAAGGGGTTGTTTCTGTATTTCCTGCTGCCAACCGTGTGAAAACTAGAACAGAAAGAAAAATAACTCTCCTGTACCTACCACGTGGACAATGAGTCCATGGTCTATCTTCCTTTCAATCCAATACCTCTGTCTCAACATGGCGATTTGATTGGAGGTTTGGCAAGCAGAGCTGTTTAACGCTGGCAGTCAACAGAGCCTGATGGGCTGGCTGCTTGCCTACTGGGTTTACAATGACATTCTATGACATGGTTTTGGGTGGCAGTCTGGCCTCAGGAAGCAACCATTTGTTCCGGTAGACACATCTGGCTAAAACCGGATGAGTAATCAACTCTGCCTTGTTGTAATCTCTCTGTATAATTGAAACTTATTTAAACTTAAATAAGTGCTATTTTTTTCTTCAATAAGTTACAACATAGGCCCCTTCGATGCCACTAATAAGAGCCAAATTAGATACGCAATGATGCTGTGGTACAGGAAGGGGAAACAGCACAATAACAGCTCTGTTTTAATCCATTCTCTAGATACTAGACCTCTTTGATTCTCGCCCACTTGGCTGCCGATGTGCACCAGATCTTTTTACTGGCCATCTAATCTGTCCAGAGTAATTTGATTTAGCTTTCCTGCCGCTCGGCCCAGAGCTAAAACAGTGGGTTTGCAAGGAGGGTAACCATGAGACACAAAACAGTGATGCACACTTACTTGGCAGTAGCTTATAATCGTTATCTACATTTACATTTAGGGCATTTAGCAGGCGCTTTTATCCAAAGCGACTTTCGTCGGGAGCAGTTAGGGTTAGGGGTCTTGCTCAGGGACACCTCGACACTCAGCTAGGAGGAGCCGGGGATCGAACTTGGAACCTTCCGGTCCAGAGTACAATATAAATGTCAGCTGACATGATTTGGCTGCCTGCTCTGACTTGGTGATACAATCACTCAAACATTTCATTTTGTAATAGGAAATGACCTGACTCATAAACCACACCAATCCACATCTGCAGAAGAGGAACTCATCAGTAGTAGAGTTGAGGAACAAGTTCAGTTGGATTATTCATGTACACGGTCATGAGGACGAGTGAAGATCTTCGGCGAGTACCAATTAGCCAAAATATCTGCTGCCCTGCCATCTGTAATTTCTGCCTCTGAACATTTGACAACATCCATGATTCAAGAAAAATGATCTGCTGTGGTATTTACAAAAAACCCGGCTACATTCCAACCTCTTTATTCACCGTTCTGAGTGTTTCCCTAAAGATAACCACATACAGGGAAAAAGCACTGCTGACGGGCAATTAGACAAACAGCCGAGACCTGTGGCCTCAACAGCATGGCATCCCGGGAGGATCAGCCATCCCTCTCTCATTTCTCCAGACATAGAAAAGGTTACTGGTTAAAGACCTTACATACGTGGCCTCATACTTGCAGTCTTGTAGTGGACTACGAGCAAAGGCTTTGGTAACAACCATGGTTCAGAAAGGCTTGGGTCCCTCACTATGGACGTAGTTAAAATGGACAGTTATCTCTTCTCTCACCGTGACCATAAAATGTCCAACACTGGAGGAAGTCTGGACTGAATATTTGAACAGGAGCAGAGTAGTAAAAAAAAGGTCATGTGATGAGATGTTAACATGTAATCATATGCGTGCCAGAGTGGCAACTCATCAGCATGCCAGACTCCCAGGCCTTACGCGTGAAAGTACTAATGGTTATATTAGCCACGCCCTATGTCCTGATCGTTTATTGGGTACTCTTGCCAAGTAGAAGATTGCAGGCCGAGCCATTGTTGTGGCTCTCTGCAGAAACTACAAACTGGACGATCCCAAATACGTCATAGTGCCTTGATGAAAAAAATGCAACGACTTCACAGAGGGAAGCAACAGGTGCCGACTTAAAAATAAAGAGATAAAAATAGCCCAGACCTGGTGGGAACTTGGAGAGCTAAAAGGTTGAGTCAGGGCTGGGAGCAGGTGTACAATCAGCAGGGGGTGTAGATTCACTCTTCCGCTGAGAAAGATAAGCAGCACATGTTGTAACTCTGCTAGCTGCAGCCTACAATAAAACGCTTTTGCGTACAGCGTACCGCACAAAGACCTCAGTGATGCAAGGATAGAAGGAGCTGCACCTGTTTTTGTTTCGGTCAAGGATTTAAAAAAGAAAAACTACTAGAGAAACTGCCTTAGCTCAAAAGCCATTGCAAGAATTGTGGTCCAATGGGGAATGGAAAGTATGTTCTTGTGTGAGGTCCGTACACAAACCCGGAAAAACACTCAGAGTATGGTTAATAGTCACTCTGAATACCAGGGACTAACCAAAATGATACCTTTGACACTTTGTTAGCAGGGAATGTGTGATGGTTTTTCCCATGAAAAATCCATTCGATATGCCCCTGGCTGACATACTGGTGTGACATCTTCCACCAATGCACCTGCTGCTCA
This sequence comes from Molva macrophthalma, assembly GCA_027123675.1. NCBI lineage: Eukaryota > Metazoa > Chordata > Actinopteri > Gadiformes > Lotidae > Molva > Molva macrophthalma. The sequence continues at coordinate 17,394,664 of JAOPJO010000111.1, forward strand.
AATCATGAACATCCCATGTGTTGCAATCCCTTTCTGTTACTGTTTCCTCCATCTATCTATCTCGTACCAAATTTCCTCATACCACATTTGTTCCTGTAAAGGTTACACGCAGTGAAGCAAGGACATGTCTAAATTTGATCTTACTATATAAAAAAGATATGGCATTTGGTGGACGCTTTTACCAACACCATAAGAGCATACATTCTTAGCATGGGTGGCTCTGAGGGGAATTGAAACACTAATTCATTCCTAGTAGTGACTATGCCATGCTTCACCAGTTTAGCTTTGAAGAACTTCTCTTTGACTCTGAGTACTCCTTCCATTCCGGTTACATCAGGAAATTTGCTACTTTATAAAGAAGCGTAGGAGAACAACTTCAGAGATGATAGATAGTGGTTTAGGGTTTGATATGTGTGCATTGTTCCCACTGTGTGCAATTATCACCCTATGTGGGTGAACACTGAAAATACGCCAGTAACAACATTGACATTTGGCAGTTTAAGACTCCCCAGTTAACTAATAATCCAATTCAAAAACAATAACAGCTTACGTTTAAAATAAATGTATTTTAAACAGTTTAAAGATGAAACTCCTGAAGGCATATAGGTGGCTGCTTAGTGGTGAGGTTACAGATTGAAGTGCAACTATTAGGTCATCGCTTACAAGTAAAGGTCCTTTTACATTGAACGTTGTTTGTTGCGATTCTTTTCCACATCAGTACAATAATGAAAACTCATGGAGCTGAATGGGACTGTACACATATGCCGCGATTTCCATTTTGTGAAAAAGCAACTTAATTTTAATTGCACCAATGTCGATTTCTGCCGTCTCTAGGGCATGGCGGAGGTAGAAGCCTATTTACGTTCCTCACAGTCCTCTTATTGCATCCAAGTTACATGCATTGATCATTCATCTTTATAGCAGTTGGCGCTATAAGCCAATGTTTACTTGCTCATTCTAAGATAACAAAAACACAACGATTCTTATTTTCATGGGATTATACACAAATAAAAAAAACATACTCATGAATTCCGTTCCGCTAGATGCTACTAAAAATCCACTCACTGCACCTTTAGGAATCAATTTTCACTTTGGCAGGCAGCCATTGTGATTTGTACTACATTATGTTAGATGATGCATCATACATATACATACAATATAGTTCAGAGATTATGTGTCTCTTGGCCTCCATTACCCTAAACCTGATTTGGCAACAATGGTGCCACATCTGTTTTCCCTGCTTGAAATGCATCATATACTTATTCAATTTCTCTCTTTTATTTTTATAAATATAAACTACATTTTTTTTTATAAGATACAAACGGGAACGTGCAACGATCCAATGATTGTAAAATCCAGTATAATCTGGTGATAATCTACTTAACAATTTACTTCTACTTAGGCCTAATATGTATATATTTATCTTTCTCAAAGAGAACATTATTGTCCCTTTATTTTAGTGCCAGAGCCAACAGCTCAGTGTTTCGGTCGTCTTTTTTGGGATAGCTACCAAAAAAGAAAGAGCTAAACTACATAGGAAGACCAAAAAGACGAGAAACGTGTTGTATGACAAGCAAGTTAAACAGCAAGTTATGCAAGGGCCTCGAGGTGGATTTGTTTAAAGTGTCTTCAAAAACAGCCCATTGCTGTTTACTTTAACCACCGACATGTTTGTGGATATATTGGGCCAATATTTGAACTATAGTCTCGCTCTGATGTTGGTCTCAAATCCAATCATAAGTCCTAAAATGTGTAATTAGGAATAACTTATTCACAACTGTAGTTACTTGCAACACAATCCTATCTTCTTTGAGACCACACACATCACTAAATTCGTTTTGTGAAATATCTATTTTGTTAAAAGTTAACCTAAGAAGGAAAGGCCAGTGGATTCGTCCCTTCATCTTTATCTCCTTGGCTATTTTTGTCTTCCTACTTATCCATCATCCTTTGCCCTCACAATGGTAATCGGACTCTTTGAGGGAAAGGATCGATGGTAGATTCAAATGTACTGTCAAAGTGCTAGACTTCCATCCTGAATACCATTCAATCCAGCCTCTGACTTCTCCCTATGGCAACCTCCTGCACAATCCAGTAAATATGTGGAAATACCGCTCGAACCCAAATTCATTAGGGCTCCTAGAGGAACAAGGCACAGGATAACAAGACGACACAGTTACTTAATGGTAAATATTTGTTGCTGTGCCTGGCCCAAATTGGGATAAACTGTTTTGTCATAGGTATGCATTATTTTATAAAGGTATTCCAAAACATAAAAAAGGTACGGTTTAAAATGGAGTGAGTTGTGTCTATTAAACCGTAGCTCTATCTAGAGCTCAACTGACAGTATTATATATTTTTTAATATAAATATATATTTTTGCCTATATAGAGCTACTTAAAATGCCGTGATTTGTGTCTTGTGTCCATATAGACAGGTAAGATGGCAGTGCCTCTGTCCCTCAATATCAACTGTGTACTTCCCAACTAGGTAAAGTAAAGAGGCGTTGGAGGCTTAACGTTATGCTTAGAGTATAGCCACATCTGGAGAAAGAATACATACATAATAGCCAAAAAGACATTACGTTATGGCTAGTCACTAGCTAAAAGCTACAGCCTAGCTTTAACGGAGTTACAGATACAACTTTGATAGTTTTCTATCGTCAACACGGATAGTAAACAAAGCCCAACTACGAGTTTGGAAAACGTGTCGAAACCATTTCGCTCAAGAAATATTTCGAGCTAACTCACTTAAACCCAGCAAGCAAATACACACATAACAACGTTGGTTAGCTGACAACTTTAAACTGCACTTTTCCTGTACTCGACAAACTTTCCGACTTTGTCGAGGACTAATTGTTTCGTGACATGGACAACTCTCCAACACAACATGCGCTCCAAGTCCTGTATGTGGTCCAGTTTCTGAACTCACCGTGTCTGGGGACTTCATCTCGTCTTCACGCTGAAGGGGGATCCGTGTTGGGTTTAGTAAGGACAACGGCAAACAACAACAATACAGCGTTTCGGCGATCAGCTCCACGTATGTAACTAGCTGTTCAGCGACCCATCTGGCACAGCCTGTTGACAGCTGACTAACTGCTCCAGCAGTTCCTGAATGAAAATACGTTCGGAGTCGCCGAAGGCTGAACTAGTCAAAGTCGATAAGCAGGATCGATAAACTCGATGGCGAGCGATCGACTGGTCTTTTGGATTGCTTAGGCCTGGGGCAAGTTGGGTAAATATCGAAATGTAAACAATGTAAAATGTAAACATACATTTAAATACAGTTTATCTTTTATTATTTTTCGATACCAAATAATTAAACGGAATAAAACACAATTAATTAATTAATATTATGATTTATATCATCCCAAAAATTACACATTCTCCTAACCCCATGGATGTATAATTGAAGGGCCATATGCCACATACCATTGCCAAGACTCGTACATACCCCATATTTGTTTATCGTAGTCATGTAAAAACGTAATGTTAGTCGTAGGCTTGTGGATGTGTTAGGCTTCTATCAATTCACAGGGAAATGGCGAAAAGTAGGCTTACTGATCACACAAATATGTTTTTTTAAAGGGCTTGTGAATATGAGTTTCTAAATTATTGTGTTACCATATAGCAGTCTAAAAAACGTTCTTCGGTTTCTTTACTGAAGTCAAATACAGTGATTTGAATAACTTGCATGTCAATGCAAGTGTTGCCATCTAGTGTACTTGATGGGCAACTGTTTTGTTTTCCTTCTATCAAATTAGGTCCACTAAACCAAAAAAAGCATACATTTAAACTTACTTGACAGAATTATTCATGTTATATTTATATTCTATGCAGTCCTCCTTAGTTGGATAGATATTGTTTTGAAACATTATCTATCAATAACCTTTACTTAAAATGTATAATTTACTATAATTCATCCCTATTTTCTGCATATAGGGACGAGATACGATGTATTTAATTTGCTTCCTAAGATATGTATCCTACTGTATAATATGCATACACAATGCCACTGTAGTATCACAACATAACTTGCACCTTATATTATTTTATTTCTGTACAATTATCATGGTTAGGTATAACTTTACTGTCAAAGTAATACCTCAAATACAATTAAAATAATAATTTAAATATTATTACAATCTGATTTTGATTTTAGCTTTTTTAGTAGACCGCCTCAAGACAAACTGAGATAAAATGATTATCAATCACTACATTACATGATAGCCTTATACTTAACCAGAATTGGACTTCCAGTGTAACTGTCAGCCATGCCCCCTTTCACACAACTGCTTGATGGAAAAGGAAAAGTCCACTGTATAAGCCAACAATGTAATACTAACAATAACGGTTTCCATGATCAGCAGCTCCGATCTCTTGGTGGTGTTCACGTCCTGCAGCACATTGGTAACACAGATAACCGTGGCGACCATATAGAACACCACCCCAAGCAGGCTGAATCCGGCCAAAAGTCGATCAAACGGAAAAGGACAAAATCTCCCGGCGCAGTCACATAGTATCACCCCAATGGAGGCCAGGGACATCAGCAGACAGACGTTGTACAGCCCCGCAGACAGCCAAAGCTGCCAGTTGTGTTCTCCGGCGATCAGATCCCTGGCTTGTGTGGCCGCCATCCTCTCCAGGAACAAGGGGATCATTTGACAGCCTCCCCAGCACTGGAGGATCTTGAGGAAGCCCGGTAAGCTGGCCATGTATCCCCTCTGCTCCTGGGTCTGACCACGGATCACGCACACCTCACTGCAGTAGGCCAGGACGGTGAGGCAAGCGGCCACGGCGGCGGCCAGGGGCCTGGCCGAGGCCAGCCGGTGTTTCAGGACCATCCAGGGCAAAAGCACCGACGCACTGAGCGTCATTAGGGCCCCCAGCGCCGCCACGGTCACGGTCAGGTTCTTCCAGGACACGGGCAGGAGGCTGTGGAACTGGATGACGTTGAGGATGTGGATGAGGAGGGTGAGGGTGAAGAAGAAGCACCAGGTGAACATACAGGCGATCCAGAATGTGTTGAGGCGCTGGTGTTCGTGGAGATGCTGGGGCTCCAGGGACGCCACGAGGCTGAAGGCGATGCAGCTGCAGAGGAGAGCCGACGTGCGTATTAGAAACACTGGGCTGGTGCAGTCGCGGGCCTCCAGGACTAGCACAGCCATGGTCTCGAAGGTCGGACTGGTGATTGGTCAAACGGACAACAGAAAGGATGAGTCCCACGTAATAACTGTTGGCTCGTCTGAATCGATTTCAGGGATTTAAAAGCTCTGTCATCCGTTCACAAACATTTTTAACATCAGTTTGTTAAAAAATGGTTCACATAAAACACTAAAATGATTTTCTCACTTCACCTCTTGGCAAAATCACAAAATCACAAACCAACAAACAATAGAAATGATACATGACAATGTCCTCTTACCTACCAACCCTGCTCTCCTGCGTGAGTGAGACAAACGACTATGGTAACAACTGTAGACCTCAACTACTTCCTCATTGCAAATGCAAAACACATTTTCAGTCTCGCATTCAGGTGACCACAATAAAAAAACTGTGCAAATACACTGCGTTGCACCCACCCCTCGTTCTCATGAAATGTGCTTCCTTTTTCTGTGATCGTAACGGTGGCGTGTTATTATTATAACTGTTATTGATCTTGTGATTGTATTGTATCTCTCTCTATTCTTGTGGAAGCTGCATGCTCAACTAATATATTTATTTTATGATTCAATATTTAGTAGAAAAAAACATAGCATAGTGTGTGTGCTCGTGTGTGAACACTTCAGTTTTAGACTGTACCCTTGATTATAGCGAGAAAACCTTCCTAAGGAATGTATGATCATTTAGTTCAAGCCATATCTCAGTTATGCTACGGGAGTCATCTACCTCCAGACGATGGGGGGCCCCCATCGCCTACAGTCGGCTTTGTAGGCCAATCAGGAAGCTTACCACTGCTCAGTATCTGCAATCCTTGACAGTTGCTGGATTTATGGACAAGGTACTGCTATTTGTACCCATTATTCTTGTTTGTTTGCTTGTGATGATATTGCATTACTAGTATGTGTGTGTGTGTGTGTGTGTGTGTGTGTGTGTGTGTGTGTGTGTGTGTGTATGTGTGTATGTGTATGTGTTTGTGAGTGTGAGTGTGTGTGCTCCTCTCAGGGTTATATTTAGATGCTGGAAAGTTCCCCGTGCCACACAGCTCAAGTTAAATAAAAAAGACAGAAGAAAGGTAGTTGATAACTTGATAACTTGCCAATGCAGAGACCTGTTTGCCGTGTGTGCGTGTGTGTGCGTGTGCGTGTGTGTGTGTGTGTGTGTGTGTGTGTGTGTGTGTGTGTGTGTGTGTGTGTGTGTG
>JAOPJO010000111.1:17415735-17428270 GCA_027123675.1 Molva macrophthalma
CCCCCCCCCCCCCCCCCCCCCCCCCCCCCCCCCCCCCCCCCCCCCCCCCCCCCCCCCCCCCCCCCCCCCCCACTCACTCTGTCTGTCTGGGCGGACGTGGCTTGCGATGGATCTCACCTGATACTCTGTTCAAATAGGACAAGAAAAAAGTGAAACGAAAGTGAAAGTGAAACGAAAAATTGCATTAAAGGTCATCCGATGAGGCAAATCGAGTTGTGTGTGGCCAACCCACCGAAGCCCATGTCAAACATGCGGTCGGCCTCGTCGAACACCAGGTAGGACACTCTCTGCAGCGAGGTGGCCTTCTTCTTCACGTGGTCGATCAGCCGGCCCTGTGGGGGACGGCAGAACAAACACGTTGATGAGCCCCCTACTGTTCTCGCACTTCAAAATCAGTATGGTTTTAAAAGGAGCTACACTGGATCAGGGGTGATTCAACCTCTCCTGGCTTCACTCAAACATCCCATGTCATTTGTCAAAATTTCTTTGGTCTTCGTGATAAGGCACCGTGTGAAGTAACGTCTGCGCGGTGAGTCAGCGTTTATTGTGGTTGCATTCACAGCGAGAACACGCTCAAGCATGCTTGAGCAAGCTCTACGGCAGAAGCGGTACAGCAAAGTATTTTTGACCAATTATAATCGAACATTTATGTTTCGGTGAAGCCAGGAGAGTCTCATCACCGCGATCAGCGCGATCCTTCGGGTCGTCCCCTCAGCTTACCGGGGTGCAGACCACGATCTCCGCTCCCTCTTGCAGGGCCTTTGCCTGCTCCCACATGCTGCCCCCTCCGTAGACGGCCACGGAGCGCAGGGAGTAGGCCTTCCCAAACCGCTTGCACTCCGCGTGGATCTGGGGAGCGACAACGGGGATGCTCTTCAATAGCGACCCCTTGGGGTAATCCAGGGTTTCCCCTACATGCATCAGGTTGGGGCGCAGCGCCGCCGCTGGATTACCGGCGCCACTGCAATCAGCAATGCTACTTTTGGTAATTAGTTAGCAATTTTATAATTCATTTATTATTCATTGAAATATATTAATGATGTTTAATAATTTGGTGCACCAAATGCAATTTCTTTTATTTAAAATCATCCATATCATAGCTTCCCCCTACTGAAACCGCCTTAGTTGTTACATGGTCATTAGAAAAGATATTGACAGCTGCTATAGAAGAATAAAAAACCCATGACGCTATTGTAGGGGGCATTAGCTCATGAAGGCCTTTAGACTAAATGAAGGAGACCTAAGGAGAAAGTAACAACAAGGGACTTATTAACAGGAAGTAGCCTACATATTTGATAGTACGGAACAGAAGCAACAGTATTATGCAATTTGCAATGGCTACAATGGCTGTATCTCGCTCACATAGTCCCCTTGCATGCTATTTCTTGTTTATATACAATGTGTACACAATTCAATATATGATAAGTTAACAGTTAATTTATTCCAACAATTCAGTACATTTCTTTAAACAAATATAAAAATGTATTTCCTTCGCAATAGCCTCAACACACACACACACACACACACACACACAGGGGAGAATGTGCACATTAAGGCCCACTTCCACAAGCACAAGTTTAAACTACATTTCCCACTGTGCAGCAGCCTTCCCTCATCAGCCATTCACATACAGCAGAAGAGAGAGACACACACACACACATATCATCAAAGGTGAACGCAACAACAATCAGCCATCACTCAATTAGCGCTCAACAATCTCTCCCTCGTGAACTCCAAACGGAATGTGTGATGACGGTGGCGGGGGGGTGAAGGTCTTTGAAAAAGCCTTGCTTTTTCCCCCTTTTATCACTTAATCTCACGGCAAAAACAATTTCTTCCTATTATGCTCACAGTGGGGTGCCGGGTGTCCGGTGAACGGAGTAGCCAACTGAAGCACAGCTTTACAGGAGGAGGAGGAGGAGGAGGAAAAGGAGGAGGAAAAGGAGGAGAAGAAGCAGAAGATTAGGCCCTGTTATCCTTGGCTCCTAGGCGCGGACGCATTAGAACAGAATCAAAGAGGGCATTTACATAGTGTTCTCTGTTTCATGTTTGAGGAGTTTCGACAGAATGGGTGCTCATCCCATCAGAGAGGGAGGTGGGGGGCTTCCTGAACCAGGAGGAAAGAGCGAGAGGGATGGAGGAGGAGAGATGGATGAAGGCTGAAGACAGGTGAAGAGGGGAGGGGGAGCTCAACAGTAAAAACGCTCCTCTTGTCGTTCCCGCTTCCGTCTTACCCGACTTTGCTCTGCGCACGTCGTCACAGAGTGGGGGGACAAAAGCGCCCAGCGGGAGGCCCCTCCTCCGTAATCGCGGCGTGTAATCCGGCAGTCTTAAGGATCTTGTCGAGGGTATTTCGTCAGCGCGAGCACAATGCTGCGGGAGAAGCCGGATGCCGTGTCCAAAGTCAACTAGTGAAGTAGAAGCAGTAGAAGAGCAGTAGTTGATTTAGACTGAACCGGGTACTGCTTGATGTCATGGGCTATCCTTGTTTATAGGTCTTTCCTGCGTGGCCAGAGTGACGCACGGGGCATACAAGGCAATCCAAACCGAGGATAACGTCAGCAAGTCGACAAAGCAAAACAAATGCCATGAATAGCTGCCTTTCGTGGTTCCCTGACCGGTCTCATCCGTCGCCTGATTTTACGGACTTATTCCACGCGACAGCGTCAAGCGTCACTCGTCTCCGACGCAACGATACACCCAGACCAAACTCGGCATCCCTCTCCCTCCATACGCGAGGCAACGCTGGACTGGGTTGTATATGCGGTGTGTGTGTCCGTGATGAGTGTATATGCCACTAGGCCGGCGGCTTGACGCAGGGCCGTCCTCATTGCTGTTCTTGTTCTGGACACGCGTGTCAGAGATCCACATCGCGCTCCTCAGTGTTATTCCAAAGCCTGTCCTTTACGAGCTGGCGCGCTACGTTCTCCATTTGTTGCGCGGCTCAGTGTTTACAGTGGATGTGACCCCCCCCAAAGCCGTATGTGGACGGAGATCCAACATCCCGGAGGCCCGCATGTGGAGTTTCCCCCCATCGCCGCCACACCTTCATCCTGTTCCCCCCCCGGCTGAAAGGCCGGTGACAGAAACGTTTCTGTTTTAAACTTTCACTCAGTAGATGATGTGTTTGGAAGATCGAGGGGGAGGCTGTGGAATGATCCAAGGTGTGCGTGTAATGGTGGGACTCCTGTGCACAATTTTGTTAAATGTAGTAACTACAGAGTCCCATTCGCTTGGAAGGAGAACCATGAAACTAACTTTTAACCCTATTCCAACCAATGATTTGGGGAAGCCCTATCAAACACTGCCATGACAACACCTCAGCCAGTAATGATGATACCTATCAGAGGACTCCTATCACGATTATCCTCCTCATTCCTCTGTGCTTATCTCCCTTAACTCTCCTGAAGACACCTCCATCCCCCACCCACCTCCGCCTCTTGCCTTGCCAATCTTTGGTCTCCTATACCCATTATCTTCCAATCCACTCTCGCACTCTTTACTCTTGCTGCCTCACTCTCGGATCTCTCATGAAGAGCGCTAGAAGCCCCCTCCCCCTCCCTACCCCTTACTGCCCCCATCAGGTTTTAATGAAGTCTCGTGCAGTGTAATCTGTCTGTGATCAGGCCCTCTCACCTGCCCTCTGTGACTCAGGTGTGTCCCACAACAAGGAGCCATTGTTCGGGGGATTCTCCGCGCGGCCCGTCTCTGGCACAAGCACACCTGCAGCCAACAATGATATCTTTTATTTCAGCTGACACGCATGCACAGGCAATATGCTAACGCCCGCGCACACAACCACGCTCTTCGACGGGTGCACAGGTCAATAGTTACTTCGTTAAGTAAATAACACACGTGAAAACAAACATAAGAATAGGGTGCAGCGCCGTAACCACCCCTCACACTTAATTATAAGTTACGATTTTGTCACACAATTCCTGTCACGTCTGCAGTTTTCACAGCGCATATGTTCAGCCGTCAGAATCATTTAGGTAGCTTTGTGTACAGTTAGCGCCGTGGAAATCTGTGAGTCACCAGCTGCATGTCACCTGACAAACGCTGCATGCAAGCAGCTGTGCGCTGAGTCGCAGCCAGTCAGCAGAATGTGCATGCTAGAGTTGAGATCCTTCAAATGCACAAGGTAAGTAGACCCGCTCCTGCATGAAAGCCTGAAGATAGGTATGCAAGATAGCAACGCATTTCATGATTAAAGAAACGGTTCAGGTTATATTTAGTGGGAGTTTGACCTAAAAAGATGCAAAAAACAAAGTAACAAATTAAATAAAAGATCAGTTCAACTTTCAAACTTTGCATCAGTAAATAATAAATACGTGTTGTGGAACTGAAGAAAAGAGGACGTGAAGATAAGAAACGTTGTGCTATGCTACTAGTAGTCAGATCAACTTGTTTTTCTTGCTCTTTGAGCTTGCTGCATGAGGGTTCAGTTATTTGAACTGAGCCGACCCATGCTTGTTTCTTGGTTGTGGGCAGGAATAGGACATCCAGATAGTTCAACGCCAATATATATATGTCTAAACTGACATGAAAGCAAGAACATCATGCGATGTACATGCGCTCAGAAATTCGGCAGTTTGCGAGCCATTGACATCCATTCAATTCCGAAAGAGTGTTGAGCAGCTCCCACAGCTATATCTTTGTTTTTTCCAACACAAGTAAGCACATACAAACTGCCCTGGCTGGGTAGGTTTCCCCAACAATGCCCACAAATGATCAAATCCATCCAAGTATTGATTCTGGGTTAACAAGCCCCTGCTCATTATCACAGACTTAAGATGAGGCTTCTACATACATTCATACAACCAGGAACTGAGCACTTCATTTGGAGTTAGAAGTGAGAATGCTTAGGTTTCATTCCAACCAATCAAAACAAAAAACAGACACTCCTATGCACCACACACCACGACTTATTGAAATGTTGCTATGCACTCAGAATTACCACACTGCCTAAAACGCAGCCACCACCATCGCTCAGGATTCTCTCTGTGCGCTTCTCAGTTGTCTAAGTCTGTGAGCATGCACAGTGGTGTGTAAACAAAGAGTTTAAACTCGTAGATGTGTTTGTTTGTGGGCACCGTTGGTGAAACAACATAGCCAGGGCACTGTGTATGCACATACTTGTTTTGGACAAAACAAAAGATAGAGCTATGGGAGCTGCGAAACACTCTTTTGGAAAGAATGTTCGTTAACGTGCATTCCACGTGCTGCCCTCGTACTGCGTTCTCGCACAGAACTAGACAGCGAGATAACAACCTTCAAATCCTCCAATGAATCCCAAACGCTTGACTTTTTATAACGTTTACTGAAGTTTTCATGGGATTTGTACATTTATGTTGTAAAACTGCAACACAATACAGAAATATAAATAAATGTACATTTGACATAGCAGGAGTAACACAAACACACAGCTTACTGAAAAAGTAGTATTACATGATACATGACAGTGAAACTAGAAGTAGCCGTATACAGAATACCTAACATGACTAACTATAGCAGTTCAAACAAGCAAGTACTTGCAGACAAATAGTGTCCAAGGCACAAAGAATTAGACACTTCCCAGTACCATGTGCTCACCTGCATGAACGAAGACCAACTGAACCATAATAAAGAACCGTTAACTGAAATGATAGTAATGTGATGTAATGTTGCAGAAACGTCGCTGCAACGTAACTTATAGTAATGTTATGTTGCAGGAACGTCACTATATAAAACCATTTGAGCAAATAACATCTCAGAAATGACGCTTTAACACGACCAAACTGCGCGTTAACACTTAGAGTTTGGTCGTGTCAAGACGTAATATTTTATGCGTTAACACGACAACAATTTACACGTCAACGTGCATTTTCTGGTCGTGGCCGAACGGCAACGCAAGGGAACGCGTTGAGCATGAATTACTAACGCTGTGCGTAAATTACTGATGTGGGCGTCTACACACATGCTACTCACTCGTTACAGGCACCAAGGTATACCGTAAAGGAAATTACATGTATGAATCGTAAGCCAGAGATAAATCGCTAGCTAAATGCTGTAAAAACCCCCTATTAGACAAGAATGGAACAACCCGTAGGCTGTGATAGCCTATCTGTGTGTTAACACGCCAAAATGAGACATCTCAAGATGGGAAAATCTACGTGTTTCTATGTCAATTTTTGTCGCGTTAACACGTGAACATATTTTGTTAACACGACCAAAATGTGTTACCACTCAAAGTTTGGTCAAGTTAAAGCCCATATTTTACTTCCAACTTGAGGCCTTTTATGTGGCTAATTGTATTTGAATTACATGAAATGCTTTGGTCCAACTTTCAAATTGAGGCAACCATGAAAACACTGTAACTAGCATATCAAACAGGCCATAGCCGTCTTGCTTTAACAATTGTACAATATACCTTCAATTCTGAGTTTCATTATGTAATTTCATTCCAACACAAAAAATAAAGGCACGTGGCCTATTTTCCATTTGTATGAGGAAATTATTTTGTTCAAAGTAGCCAACAACAAAAATCAAGATACGCATTAACCGTTAGCATTTTAGAAAGTAGAACTGTAATGTGTGCTAACCAAATTATGAGTCAGTGCAATTAAGCTAAGTGCAATATTATGTCCCATATTATGCAACATCACTTTTCACAATGCCAACAGAAGGCAAAACCTGTTGTAGTCATGTTACTCAGTAAGGCAGTGTGATGGCTGTGACTTAATACTGTCTGAGTGCTTCATAGTTTGGCTCATAGCTACAGAGGAAAATTCTCTCTAAGTCCCTAAAAGTCACTGTCCCTTGATCTGGTTTTCAGCTCAATGTCATATTGCAATTCAACCAACTCCATGTTAACTCCAATTGACAAAGCAAATACTTGCTGGAATTTGGCTGCTCCCTGCTCTAGATCAATGGGCAGGAATGGGTTTGAGACGAATGCGGCAATATCTTCCATGACGTCTAACGCACCAAAACGCAGATTGAACTCTGTTGCCACTTTGTCCAGGTGAGCACAGTACTGCTCAGGGTGAAAAGCATCCTTGTCTTCGAGGGCCTGTGAGATTTTCTCCAGGTTGGGAAAGTGTGTCAGCCTCCTGTTCTTTAGATGTGTGGTCCAAACACCGAGCTTGGCCTTGAACGCATTCACTTCGCCTATCACATGGGGCAGGTGTCTGTCTTTTTCCTGGAGCTCGTTTTTGAGTGCGTTCAGTTTTGCCGTTAGGTCTGTCCGAAACCCCAGGTCCAGTAGCCACGCATCATCTGACAGTTTGTTGTGCTCCTCGTTCCTTGTCGACAGAAAAGTCTTCATCTCAGGCAGCAAGTCAACAAATCGCTGCAGCACTTTGCCACGACTTAACCACCGGACATCAGCATGGAGGAGTAGGTCTCCCGTAACCGGCATCAAGCTCATTCAGTATCGCCTTGAAAAAGCAAGTTCTCCATTTGCGGTCGGATGGAGATAGAAACTCGTGCCTTACGCGTGTGAACACGGCTGGCATGTGGACACGTTTTTCAAGCTTGAGGTCAGAAAGAGCCATGCCCCATACAAGATTTATAAAGTTAATGTGCATTTCACTCATGTACTTTCTTTGTGAGATAGAAGTCTGATTCTCAGAAATGCTGGATTGGTGTAGGTCTGGGAAGAATTCCGACTCAAAATCTAAGAAGCGGGACATGTGGTGAGACATCATAAGATGGAGCATTTGATGATGCCTTGTGAGTCACTTCCTGTTGGGCTAGAGCCCCCAAATTGACAATCATACATGTCTCTGGGGCCCTAAATATTCTGGGTTTTTTTGTATCTTCTGATGACTTCCCAACGACCATTTGCCTCACTTCCTGTAGGGATACAGCCACAAAATCTGTTAATCTTTAAAGTCCTTGAGGCACACTTTCATATAATGGAGACACCAGGTCTCTAGCTCACTCCCAAGTGTCCTTGACACCTAGGTCACCTACTAATTGCATCACTTCCTGTAGGGCTAGAGCCTCCAAATTGATTATGTTAGTAGAGCTTAATGCCCCGATTTATATAAAAGAGACCAGATGTCTCTATCTTACTCCAAAGTCATTCTGTGCCCACATGAATGGAGTGTTTTTTTCATATTCTGATGACCTCTGGTTGAGAGATTGCATCACTTCCTGTTGGGCTAGAGCCACAGAATGGGTAATCCTGTATGTCCTTGAGGCCCTCTTTCATATGGAACAGACCCCTGGTCTCTAGCTCACTTCCAAGTGTCCTTGACCCCTAGGTCACCTGCTAATTACATCACTCCCTGTAGGGCTATGACCCCGTGTTAATATTTTTTGTAGTCTTTAATGCCCTCCTTCATACGAAACAAACCCCGGGTCTCTAGCTCGCTCCCAAGTGTCCTAGACCACTAGTCACCTGAGAAATACTCAAAGAAGAAGAAACGTCCTCCCTGGGTCACTCGAAAAACATGATTTTCATCAAACAGTGACTTAAAATAACTAGGGCTGGGCGACAAATGTGATAACGGCGTTAACGCAAATTCGTTTTAAAGCTACTTATTGTGTTACGCGGGTACTGTCCTTTTTAGACGGGCGCGATGTGCGTCTGCTAGACACTCATTTTCACTGAGAGACGAGCGGTGCGGTGGAGCAGTAACGTTTACCTGTTGTCGGAGGGCAACTGGCAATTACAGGAGCCGATCGCGTGACTCAAACGCTATTGTGCGCGAGATGAATTGTGGACAAGACGCCGTCATTATGTTTAGTCACGGAGACAATTAATGCTTGTCCTGCATTTAACCTAATTCCTCTTTAAATCGCCGCGTCTCTCACTAATGGTAGGCTACACTTCACCATAAACATATAGCCCGTTTCATTGATCTCGGTTACAGGATAATAACCAGCCTGCATCTCAGTGGTGAGCGAGCTTCACTCTCCCCGTCTGTGGGTTTCTTTTTTAAGTTTGCGCATATAAGAGTAGTCCTTCACACATCCCCATGGTAGTTTAAACTACTGAAATAACCTCATAGGACAAGGCTGCTCCCTGCTAATTCCTTCTGCTTCATGTTAAACCAACCATTATATAGCTTCGTATTCTTATTTTTATAATGTTATTTTTGGGATGTTAACACGTACAAATATTACAAATATATACAAATATAAAACACGTACAACACGACCAAACTCCTGGAGACATTACAACACACAGAGTTTGGTCGAGTTGAAGCGACAATTCTAAGACATTATTTGCTCAAATGGCCTTTCTCTGAAAGAGTGATAGCCTACTTTTAGTTATCGAACAGGGAAACAACTTCAAAAACGAAAACATTGATGCATTAAAGAATTCACACCCACTTATCATAATCCCCCCCCATCTGCACGGCCGAGAGGGTTAAGCTTCTCTTACACTTATGGCAGAACGCCACGGTGTGTGTGTATGTTTGGAGCTCCATCTGGCCAGCGGTTGATGTTGATGGTCACGTCCGATAGAGAACCTCTGAGACTTATACACAGCGCCACGGTGTGTTGATGTGTGGAGCTCCGTATAGTCAGTGATTTATTTGGATGTTCACCTCTGAGCCACGGTGTGTGGCGCATTCACGGTACAGCATCGCTCATTATAACACCACTACACAACCATAGCACACAACTCTTAGCCTAAAAGGCAATTGTTTTTATCTCATAGTGTTCGAAACATTGGGTTTGTTTACACTTTTCTTGAAAGTTAAATTAAAAAGTAGTTCCCTCTAGATCTGTTTTTCCATGCTGGGCTACTGTAAAAACATAGCAGTGCAACATGGTGGCCACCATGGAGGAGGCCCCGCTCTCTATGTAGATAGAAAAGGCTCGTTTTAAGGTAACGAAAAACAACGATTCTTATTTTCGTGGGATTATGCACTTCCGAGCGTTCAGATCGTTCCGCTAGATGGCAATCAATTCTACACGCTCCATAAATCCATAAGATCCATAAATGCATGATGATTCCAAAGTCCATGAGTAATCGGAATAAATGATCATGATCGAAACACTGATCGAAATAAACGTGATTATTATTTTTGCCATAATCAAGGAGCCCTACTGCATAGACACACCAACACAGACATAAACATACATACATAAATACACATACACATCCATAGAAGCAGTCAACAGAGAGAAAATGAAAGTGTATGACGTGTCTGAGTGTAGGCGTGTACATGTGTCTGAGGGTGAGCATGTATGTATGCCTGTGCTGCGTGTGTGTGTTTGTGTGTGTGCGAGCTCAACGAGAACACACTGCAGTATAATAGGTTGACATGTCACAGTAAGCCTCTGGTCCATATCCATAACACACGGGCCTGAGTTGGGGTTCTCTCCCTCCTTCTCCTCCTCCTGTCCCTCTGGCCTCCCGCCGTCTCTCTGCCTGCCTACCGTGGCTCCTGGGCTACCTGTCTCCAAAAGATCTATTGAAAGGTGACCTCCACCTCCTGACAAAAAACAGGACATGGGGATTTCCACCATCCACCTGCTGCTGTTGGCGTTTCGGGAGGGGGCCGTCTCATCGCCTTCCTGTCTCTGCGGCTTAAGTGTAGATGTCACTTCATAGCCTT
Organism: Molva macrophthalma; assembly: GCA_027123675.1. NCBI lineage: Eukaryota > Metazoa > Chordata > Actinopteri > Gadiformes > Lotidae > Molva > Molva macrophthalma. The sequence goes on from JAOPJO010000111.1 coordinate 17,426,295, forward strand.
TGGGCGGAGAGCAGTGTGGTGGAGGTGAGGAAGAGGAGAGAGGCGGAGAGTGGTGTGGTGGAGGTGAGGAAGAGGAGAGAGGCGGAGAGCGGTGTGGTGGAGGTGAGGAAGAGGAGAGAGGCAGAGAGGAGAGAGGCGGAGAGGAGAGAGGCAGAGAGCGGTGTGGTGGAGGTGAGGAAGAGGAGAGTGGTGGAGGTGAGGAAGAGGAGAGAGGCGGAGAGCGGTGTGGTGGAGGTGAGGAAGAGGAGAGAGGCGGAGGGCCAGTATATGTTTGAGGGACGTGAGACTTTGAAGGGAACACAGGGAGGGAGGTCAAGAAGGAACGTGGAAGGAAGATGGAAACGATGTTCCCGGCTTAAGGGATGTCGGACATCAGAGAGGAGGAAGAAAAGGACGGCGTAAAGGGGCAGGAAAGGATGTAAGCGGACCCGAGCTTGAGGGGGGGTTTGGCGCTGTAAGGGGGGTAAGGTGTCTGTTTTAGCCGAGACACTGGCATCAGCACAGACCTGTGCAGACCTGCAGGCAGGTTTCATTAAGGTCTCGGGTGTCAGGACAGTGGACTGTGTGTGAGAGTGAGAGTTCAAGGAGAGAGGCCGTTGTAACGGTAAACATGAATCTTGCCTTATGATGGCACACACACAAACACACACATAGTCGCCCTCACACACACACAGGCGTACACACACACACACACACACACACACACACACACAACAGGCGCAAACACACACACACACATACAGACAACCATAAACCCATTTGAAGCTGTCCACCCATCCCTCAGGGGAGGGATTTGTACCTCACCACGGTGAGAGTGAAGTGTGTCCTTTCATGTTAGCGGAAGCTCAGACAAACCTAGCGCCGATGTCCACATCCATCATGGCCGCCGGAGCTGAAGCTAATCTGCTCGTTTGTACGAGAACAGCCTCTTCTCTTCTCTCTTTACAGCCGCAGCCCCGAGGAGAAGTCAGCGAGGAGGATTACTCTGGCACACTCTCACAGCACGCTGAACGCAGATCTTGCGAGCAGATTCCAGTTTAGGGCTGTTCAGCTCAAGGTGTTGGAAACGTGCAGTAGATGTTGTTGGTAAAGGAGTCCGGCCATTGTAGAGTCGTAGTATTATACGCTGTTTGGTTCATTCATTAATCGAATGGGACTTATAGGTACATATCCAGTCTGGGTGATCAAACCGATCGCAATCGTCTCTCCCCGCGTCACCTAAACATCTGTTACCGATACCATTTGTCAAAATCACTTTGTTGTGTCGGTTCTGCCTGAGAGTGTTTTGCGTGAACGCGGCTGCCACGAAATGTAACAACAGCAGGATAGCACTTTAGTCTTTGTAATAAGACATTTCGTAAAGAACTTATCTGGTGATTCATTGTTGTGTTGTCCACAAACCCCGCACTGACACACATTGAGTCCAACAGACAAAGCAGCTATACTGCCCTTGTTTGTATTTGAGGCAGGCGCGCTAACGTTGAATGTTCTGCACCAGAATTGGCACATTCTGTGATGTTGATGAATGATCTCGGTAACGCATGTTTTAGTGAAGCCAGGAGGGACGGTGATGATGGTTTGATCACCCAGACCGGCATTGTCCTTTAAGGAGCAGCTAGTGGTTAGATCATCTTGATGAAGGATTCCTACAGGTAGGCTGCTGACCTGGGGAAGGGGGGGGGAATCGAACCCAGAACCTTTTCGGATGGCAGTCTAACATCCACACCATGACGCCATCCTGCCCCACGATGGCGTGTGAGTCACTGCTTTACAGTGTATTCTGTAAACAGAAACATTAACCTTTGCTTCTTTCTACGCCAGAGTTCATGACCTCAGGTTTTGGGGTCTATTCAGTCGGCGTGTCTACAGCAACACTGGCAGGAAAAGTTGGGAAAAAAATATTTTGGGAATAAGCTAAATGGGTTATACGCCTCACCGGTACGGGGGGGAGGGAGGGAGATATGAGGGAGCAGGAG
>JAOPJO010000111.1:17435191-17448413 GCA_027123675.1 Molva macrophthalma
AAACAGCCAAAAGATCTGTCGTTGGACGTTCCTCAGAAGCTTCACACGAGTCAGCACAGCCAGGTTAAGCTTATGCTATCAGTATTATATTGGCCCACTTTCTTCAAGTCAAGGCTTTGAAGTCACAGCCACCACAATCTCTCATTTTTATTCGTTCTTTTTTTTCTATTTTCAAACGCAGCAGTGTCGACGTTTAAACCGTCTTTTGCCGCTTATAATGTTGCTTCTTTGATATTTTTTTGGGGACACTAAATTTAACATTCTCCTATGTTCTTTTCTACCACCGTCTTCTGCCTTTTATCCATTCGGCAATTGAAGCTATCTTAAAAGCAAACTTTTAAAAAGAAATATGGCAAAATATTTTTTTAGGTGCCAAGAAGTTTGTAGGTGTTTGCTGCTTGGGCCGTTTTAAAGCAATGTTTCTCTTTAAATGACAGAACGTCAAAGTCAATATTTGCAACTCTGGTAATTTGTCAATTTTTAAATTCCGAATTTTGCTCCAAGCCCAGATGTCATGTCTTTTTTTTTATGTACAAATATATTAAATAGCAAAATATAAAACATCACCTCAGTGAGCCTTTCGATGTTTCTATCCTAAAAACAATACACTTTTACTCAGTTACTAATTACACTGTGTATAATACAACCATAATAGATTAAATCTTAAAGGATTACCTTTAAAATCTCTTGCTGTTGATGGAGATTGAGGGCATATGTAATCATAAACAGTTATTACAGAGGTGGTGAGGTGGGTCGTGAACCATTAAAGGATTACGTGGATGACGTGTCGATGCATGTCCTCCGTTCCACCTGTGAATACCTTGTGCTAAACTCTGCCTCTTACCAGGATCCCAATACAAGCGCTTCCACTCAGTAGGAGAAGCTGCACAGCCATTTTTTATGTTCTTGTCTTTATTGCCATTCTTCTTACCTCCATCTCCCCGTAAACCTTTCCAGCCGGGGAGAACCAGTTTGGTATCTGCATATAGAATCCTCAAACTAAAAAATGTCATCCCACGTAATGTACTCAGGCAAAGAAGGCATGCACGGACACTTCTAACAAACCCTTCTAAAGACGCACCTTTCAAGTTTTCACAAGAAAGCCTTCCTCTCTCAGGTTCAAGTGAATAGCTGTTGGCACCAGATTCCTGGGGGGGGTGGGGGTGGGGGGGTGGTATCTAGTCACCTCTAAACCAAATGCAATGCACACATCCTACCACGGATATGTACACGGGGGCGGGGGTGTGACGGAATTAAAAAGAACTGCTCATGGGCAAAATGATCAAGAGTTTTTTTCTTTTTTTTCTCCCTCTCCAGTAGACCCCCGATTCACGCATTTTCTCACGCCCTATCCCTCCTTCCCCTCCAGCCCCTTTCAGAATGTCAACAAAATGTGAGTCAGTGATGCAGTGATGAACATCAGTTGGGCTCGCTGGGAGTCTCACATGAAAAGGAAGGGCCTTGGCCTGAGCAGATTCCCCTTAAACTCGCTTTTTTCCTCCTTCGCTCCTTCCTCTATCGTGAAAACAAACTAATCACAGTGTTATTGGCGGCTCGTTATCCACAGCTGCGCCCCAGCTGAATAAACTTTTACCACAAGGACCTGTCATTGAATAAAGATAATTAAACTACAAAGGGCTCCATTACAACCCTGCCACTTTCATTAGGGAACAATAAATGATCCAATACGAATCCCTCTGAGCTCCCCGGGTTAAACGTTTGGGGAAAAACAGGGTTAAGCTGTATTAAATTAAGTCAGATTGGGGAGTGAGGGGGGGGGGAAGCTCAATTAATATCTTGAAATTCCTCATCTCGGACTAAATATATTTTCCCATGAGTCCTTGCCTCTTGTTCCCCGCCTTCCTCCCCCCTCGGTGAGGCCTAATTTCCCTGTCTTCACCGAGAGGATTTCATGGTTCACAAGATCAAAAGCTTGCACAAGCTCTGCGTTTGTTTACATCAGACTACACCCTGACAAATAAAGCTCTCCTGATTATCTTTCTTTCCTTTTTCTGGCTTGCACTCCTCCGCATGGTACACCCACGACCTCCAACCTTTCCCTCACCATGCGTTGTGTTGTTTTTTCTCCATTTCCAACACACCTTAGGCAACAATGATGACAAGACATGGAGCCTAATGGCGGTTATTTTGTTCCTAACTTAGTATTGTTCAGAGTGTTTTTTCAAAGAGTTCCTAGCTGGCTTTTACGGTAAGCCTCCTCAAATTGCCCTCTTGTACAAGCTACATGGTCTGTTTTTCAAACAACCCGGTCGTCTGACATTTTAAACAAAAACTGTCACCAGCGGGACGAACATTACAGGCTGCGCATTTATTAACAACGTGACTGTGTTTCCATCGTCCCATTTGAACAATGCAGATTGCCCCACAGATGTATGCGTGGGGGAACTGATGGATTGTTCCCCTTCAAGCTGGTTTTTGTTAAAAAGTCATTGTGCCGTTATACGTTGCCTGCTCCACAAGCACTCGATTCTGTTCTGTTTGAGCTCGGCCCAAGCCCTCTCCCGGCCGTTGTCTGGAAGGGTGTAGTTTAATAACTGATCAACACAACATTTTTACCTCTCCATCCAGACCTAATGCAACTAGAATGCAACTCATTGGAAGGATGCAAACTCTTGCCTTCCCTGAGTGTAACAGATTGCAGATTTGGAACCAAAGGTGTTCACAGTGGATAGGAATGTCCACTGCATGCCCAATGGGGCATTTGGAGACCCTCAGAGTTATGCTGGTCTGTGTTGGGATAATGTGGGGGTCGGGGGGGGGGGGGGAGCAGTTGGCACAACCACTTCTTGTGCCAATGAGCACTTCATAATGGACCCCCTCAGTGCCCTGGGTGGATTCACCCAGGGCACTGAAAGAGAATGAGTTACAGGAGGGCAGGAGAGAGAGGGAGAGGGAGAGGACACAAAGAGAAAGAGAGAGGGAGACAGAGGGAGAAAGACACACAGAGAGAAGCCGTTTTTGGGATATTTATTGCATACTTGCATACAATGAATGAGTAAAACAACTGAAACGTCGCATGGAACTCAGTACTCCAAAGGACTATAGGTCAGAGCGCTACCTAAAAGGAAAACCTGTGTGGCTGCTAGCGTAGGAGAACCTTGAGATGATTACGACGATGCATTTCCCTTCACTCATCCCAGGAAACAAACAGCCCAGCTCTGAATTGAACTCACCAAACAAGAACCATATGCAAACCCTCCCTCCCCATTCCCTTCCACCACCATCTTTTTCATGAGAAAGAAAATACAAAAGCCAGGAACACATGTGGTTCGCATGAAGCCTTTCCTAATTTTTTCTGCTTCTTCTTCTTCTTCTTCTTCTTCTTTCATTTTCACCCACATGGCGACCCCCTCACCCAGAGAAGAAACCCGCAAGCAAGAGTAAACGAACAAAACAAAAAAAAAACAAACACATGCGGAACAAGGAAACAACAAAAAACAAAGCCATCTGGAGAGGAGGTCAGGATATTAGGAAAGCAACTGGCTGACTGTCTAGAGCGTGGAGGCCCAAGGAGAGTAAGGACAAGCCGGCGACAGGGACACCGCCAGAGGAGAGCCGGCGGGGCCTCAGTGGGGGCAGGTCCCCCAGGAATTGCTTAACTCACCTCTTGTTCCGTCAGGAAAACATGGCAGCTAAGAGAGCGGGTAGAGCGGGTTGCCTTGTAAACGGAAGGTTGCTAGTTCGATACCCGGCTCCTCCTCGCTGAGTGATGAGGTGTCCCTGAGCAAGACACCTCACCCTAACCGCTCCCGACGAGCTGGCTGTCGCCTTGCGTGGTTGACTCCGCCGTTGGTGTGTGAATCTGTATGAACCGTTGTAAGTCGCTTTGGATAAATGCCCTAAATGTAAATGTAAACAAGACCGTTGAACCAAATTCAACAAGGTAAACCGGATAGGGAAGACATGGGAGGACACAAGATGTTTTTTTTTTTCAGTAGTTATGTTCCCCTTGAGAACTTCCAACAAAGCACCGTCTGTAGTCCAATTTCCTGTTTGCAGTCCAACTCACGTTGGACATCAAACTCTCGTTGTTTTGGTACACAGCCATTTTGTAGCCACATCTTTCTAACTTTTTTTGGTCTTACGTAGACCCTTCACAACATCGGGGCCGATATTAGCCTAATTGTTAATGCTCCAGGGGTAGTTATCTTCTTGGGTGTTAGCTGAAATAGCTCCCAGCTGGGTTCTGTACGGCTCAATCTCTAACAGGTGGTGAGCTCTGTGGGTAAAGGGTAAACAATAGCATGTAAGCCTGCAGCTTTGCCAGGCTGATAGTCGACCATGGGAACCAGCCAGGCGCGGGGGCCTACACAACCTAGGAGGTATGCAGAGGTTCATTTCAACCTTATTTTATACTAAATAAAAAAAAATAAAGAGCAGATGCTATGGACTGAGAGACAGGAAGCCATTTTGTGTGCCTGATAAATAACAATAATAACAACCATCATCATAATCAGTCATAATTAAAAATGAATAACAATAAACCATAATAATAATGATCTTCATCGTGATCACCATCCTCCTCCTCATCATCAGAGCAACATTAAAAACCATCGCAGAATAAAACGTGAATGTCGTGTCCATGCTGGGACCTTCCGTGAAGCGCTCTCGGCTAACGGCTAACCGCCGCGCTACAAGTGTCTCGGTCACATGGCCCGTGTCACATGACGAAGGATCGACTTTATTCCTGTGGTGTCTGGGAGGCCTCCAAACCCAGAGTGGCCTCACCACATCTCCCACCGACGTCTGGGGTGGAACGGAGTGTGGACCCGGAGGCATGTGTGAGGCACGGTTAGCTCTGAGGCGCTACGTCTGTCTGCACATGAAAGCGCGGAGAAATTCCCCCAATGCTAAAAAAGAGTTGAGTTGAATGTTGTCTTTGACAGCCACACCCAAACCAGACTTGATGTTCCACAGAATAGGACAATGTTCTTTGCGGTCAGCCACAGTACACACACAGTCAAAAGTAATTTTGTGTTTGATTCTCTTTCTTCTTTAGGGTAATTTCCCCCAGCCTGTTATTCTTTTAATTGGAATACATGCTACTTCTATGATGTTTTGACGTTAGATGTACTGTTCACGCAACACAGATCTTAGCTGGCAGATCTGTGTTTCCACTGTTATTAACCACATACATGCGTGCGTTTGTATTGTGATCATATATTGTGGACTTGTTTTTAAACACCTCACCAATAATTCTTAAGCAATGGGGATAAAGTTGATCCTTGCTCCAGATGTTTCCTTCTCCATCCAGCCAGGCTCAGTCACGGCAAGTTAGCTAGCCTGTACATGCATGTACACATGCAGCATGTACTCCGTTAGAGGGACACGTCACTGATATGAGATCAAATAAAAGCCAACCCTATTGTGGTGTTGGATTGATAGTGCGCATCAAACAATAATAATTTGCCACCTATCTCTCTGCGTTACTCCATCATCAAAACCAATGGCGTAGCACCGTATCACCCGTAGCAACATGCACAACACAGGCAGCCTCATCGTCACGTTGCTAAAGCATTCCTCCTTTAAGAGGGAATCACATTTTCCAAGTCTTGCCCCGTCCACGAACAATTACTTGTTCCAGGTTAGCGATCCAAATTAGAAGCAGACATCTGCATTTCCAGCAGCAAAGCAGCACTTTTATAAGGCATTACTTGGCCATGTGTGACTAAGCAGGACTAACAGTAAAAAGTGACTGGCATGCCTCGAATATCCCACTGACTTCTGACTGGAAATCCATGGAGCGTTGTCAGCGGTATCATCAAACCCCCCTCTTTATGACCACTTTAAATATAGCTTTATAGACGGCGTTAAATGGCCATCAGAATGCATTTGGCCCCCGTTATGTGACGTCCCCCAGGCCCTGTAGAACAGGATAGGGTTAGAGCGATGTGATCAGAATATCATTAAAGCACTTGCTTTCAAGGCACATTCGTCTCCAACTGTGTAATTGTTATTATATCGTTGGGAATGTCATGCCCATCCTGCTTTCCTTTTTATGTTTAGGTGATTCGATTTTGCAAAATATACAAGATGTATATTTTAAGAGGATGTCTTGCCTCTGGGATGCCTGTGAGATGCTAAACTCCAAGCCTGCTTTGTTTGCGAAACCAAGATGGCCGCAAAGTCACGCAGAGTAAAGCGCTACATCTTGACACATTAACATACTTGTATGTGTGTACGATGCCCAAATAGAAAGCTTTTGTTTGACCATTCAAAAGAAAGCCACAATGCTTTAATCATCGTATTTTTGGAAACGCCACTCCCCATATCCCCGGGTTGTGTGACAGATTCAAAATACACCAAGCAGCCGTGAACCTAGGCCACAGGCGAAGCCTTTCGAGGGATCACATTCCAGTGGGTCATGGTGGAATGTGGACCTGCTCGCGGGCCGCAGAGAACTCGCATTATCAAAATCACCGGGACGCTCCGGAGCTCTGAACAATGGGCCGTCCGCACAGACCGACCCTCGCCTCCGCGGCGTTCCCATCACGCTGGGATCTGAGCCGGGGACGAGGACCCGCTGTTCCGTTGACTGGGTTGAATGCCGCTAAATACAGCTGCGGCTCACCCCATCTGTAAATATGGCCCTTGCCAGCCAAGTTGTTCCCCTTGTTGATTGTGGCTTGGGCTGAGAGCTCTATCTGTTTTGCCCAAAGAACACAAGGGGATGCTTTGGGACTCGGTAGGGGGTAGTTAGCGAGAAAAAAAAGAAACAGACAATGTCTTTTTGTCGCTTTCGCCGAATCGCCGGAGCCGGGGAGAGAGGGAAAGGACACGGACGGTCTTAAAATAAATTAACGAAGGCATCCAAAAGAGTGATCTGGAATTAGGAGGCTTTGACGGCCAGACGTTCCCATATTGCAGATTATTTTGCGATCTTGCGGGTGATTGTATTGTTCGTGGTTTTTGTAACTGCAGAATAGAAAACCCAAAATGGTTGCTGCTATTCATATTTTCTCAGCAAATTTGTAAACAACATTTTAGGGCCAATTATAGAGGGCGTATTTTCTATTTGTTCAACTCAAAGCTGCTTGAACAAGGCCTTATATACAAAACTCAACACATCTCTTTTATTGTGACAGACCAACCACCTAAAACACTGAGCTTCACAAACAGCTTGTAATTACAAATGAATCATGCAATACGATATGATACCACACCACACCAGCGTTTCCCCTACATGCATCCACCAGGGGCGATGTGCCCCTGGTGGATTACAAGCGCCACTGCAATAAACCATGCACTTTCTTTATTAGAAATGATGACAGCAAAATAAGGTTCTGCTATAGAGGAATAAAAAAACGCATGTTGTTATTTTAGGTGACATTAGCTCATGAATGGCTTTAGAATAGGTGTAGGAACAAAACAAGTGACTTAATACTAGAAAGTATTCTACATATTTGATTGTGTAGAAAAGAAGCCACAGTATTATGAAACCCAGATGATGGGATGGCTACAAATTGCGGTCTGAAAACTATTTCTGCTTGCATGCATTGCACCAAACAAATTGGCTCGCACACATCGTTTGCTTGCATGCTATTTCTTCTCATGTTATAGTTATACCGTTGTACGAGACCATTTCTGTGAATACACCAGAACCCCACTGGCATCTGTGAACGCACTAAAACCTCCCTGTGCCTGCGCACATCAGCAGCGTACACACACACACACACACACACACACACACACACACACACACACACACACACACACACACACACACACATCAGCCCCATCAACACAGGGCCCCTAACACACACCTCAGCACCGTTGCTGGAAAACCTTGTAGGGGGAAACGCTGCAGACCACACCACACCACACCACACCAGACTACAAAACAACCATGCCATCTTAACATAGCAGCGCACATTGAGATGATCCAATCAGTGTTACATTCATAGTAAGAATGTAAGAGACTTACAGGCGGTCATGGCGACTGCATACTCAGCCCACCTCCTCTGGGCAGAGATTCGTGCTGGAGACTTAAGGCCACACACCGAATGCACTGCACCCCGACCACTCACAAACACCACGACGGGAAACGCCACGAGATTTAGCGAAGCGGACTCGGACTCGCACGCTGAAAGAGACACGCGTGTGCGCGCGCGCGGAAAGGGCGAGCGAGCGAGCGTGTCCGTGGGGGTTCACGGGCGTACGAATGTGCACGTGCAAAGGCGATAAACAGAGAGGGATAGAGAGATGGCGAGCGGGAGATAGAGAGAGAGAAATGGAGAGACAGAAGAGAGAGAGAGAGGGCGGGGGGGAGACACCACTGCCAGAGTGGATCTCCAGCAGTGCGAGTCCTGTGTGGATCAAGATGGTTTTGGATGAGTTACAGAGGTAAGCTCTCCCTAAAATCCCCTTCGCTTGGACGGTTCACACGCAATTGCCAAGCCATGGCTAAAAACACAGCGGCCTCGCGGGACTGCAGATGAATTGAGACCAACGGGTGTGACAAAAGCCTGAGCGCATTTCAAACTTCGGCTATTTAAGTGTCAACTTATTGACTGGATTATCTCAGTGGCATAATGTCAGCTGCCAAACTGAAACTGGGCTATGCAGCATTGAGGCATTGAAGATCAACTGTACTATATATATATATATTTTTGTTGTTGTTGTTCGTCTGCTATTGTTAGGGATGTCTTAATTGAATTGAAATTTGAAACAAATACTGATGGCTTTGTAGCTCAGGAGAACCACTACATATGATGGGGTGTAGCACCAGCCATGTGGACAAGTGATATTAGTGACTGTACCGTCTAGGTTTCAGGGGACTTTGTGGGAGCTGCTGATGAAAGAATGGGCCTCTGTTCATCTGATAGGCATGGTCCTTGAACCATAAGCTCCTTAATGTGGTAATGGCCTTCCCATCAGCCTTCATTTCAGCAGATGATTCATCTCCCCTCCGCCACACCGATCTTCTTTGGACCACGAGGGAAATGAAAGTCAAACTATCAAAAAGACTCTTCTCTTCTCTCTCTCTCTCTCTCTACTCCTTGTTTTTGCCCTCTCCATTCTAACTCTCTATCTGGCAATGGCTTCCAATGTTTATGCATTTACCCAGATTGCTAGCGGGATTGTCAGAGAAAAAGGAGGGTTTATTTTTTTTCTTCTCTTTTTTTCCCCCTCCATGCAATCTCTTGCCTTCAGAAACCATTAATGCCCATTCAACATCAACATCAAGGCACGGCTTTGATGTCTATTCTGGCACAGACCTCTTTCTTTCTCCACTGCCTGCTGCTCTCTCTCACTTTCTCTATCCCTTTATCCCTCTCTACCCTCGCTTTTGCTCTTTACGGTTACTGTACAATCATACAATTAAAGGGATTTCACCAAAATGATTTTACCTGGTAGTTATGAATGCAAAGTGCGGCGGCAGGCTATGTACAAGGCCACTGTTATAAAGGGATCTGCCGCGTATCTACAAAGGCTTCCGCGCGCAACAATAGCCCAAACGCAACGGCCCATGCCCGACTGGTGCACCAAGTTAGCTTGGGGAGCGACTGACGCCTCTCACAGCCGTCTCTACAATACGCTTCCGCTACGCTACGCTAATTACCACCATGAGAAACCAATGCAACCGTTGAGCATGTGTGTTTGTGTTCTTTATTTATACTTCTGCCACATTTGGGCATCGCAGTGAAAACATCAGAAAGATCATTACCCTTTAAACGTTGCAACCTGCGTCACATTTGCGAGCGGTGGCAGAGAACCGACCGGCTAGCACCAATTACTGCATGTAGGCTTCGGAGAATGGCTGAATCGGGGGTGCAGAGATGCGGTCGTTTGAAAGGATGTGTCAGTTGATGTCCCTCTATCAACAGTTTGCTGGGGGGGAAAAATGCAAGCAATTTTTCCGGGACAGGTTTCCTCTTCAAAGCTAGTGTCCCGGGAGAATACTAAAAATAGGGGCCGTGGAGAGAGGGAGGGGCCTAGCGAGATCTGGAGGGCCACCACACCTGCCCTGTTCCCCACGGCTCTACAGAGGCCCCAGGATGAGGCCCCGGGGTCATTGTCTTTGCACCTCCAGAAATCCCACTGGAATGTATTTCCATAGTGGAATATGCTACTCCTATAATAATAATAATAATAATAATAATAATAATAAAGTACACTGTGTTATTTGGAGTACATTTTATTGAATTGATGTATTGAAAGCCACTAACCTTAGGCAGTGCAGTAAATTAAAAACGTTTCATTCCTCCAAAAGTGGTTTCAGCCTTTTTTTCCAATTAGCCGAAAAATGCTAACAGGGGAGTACGCAATAAAATAAATGATTTTACGAGAAGCCTGTCAGTAATGACAGGCGTTAATGTGCCTCTGCCTCTGGTTTTTGGCAAGGGCAGATCTCTTTTCATGTCAGTAGTACTGTGAATCAAGCCTTACAAATGAGAGCGTGTGGAATGGGTAGAGCGCTCCACCCTTTAAATAATTCCTCGCATAAACAAACCAACTGTTAATTTAGCGCCAGGTCATTAAGGCAAACAAGGCTGAGGCCCTCAGACAGTTGATGCAGCAGGGCACTTGGTGAAATATTTCTGTGTTGACAGCACTTGGCCTTTATTGCATTGTAAAGGAACCATTAGCCCGCGCCCTCAATTTCCATCCTTAATGTTTCTAATTAAAACCAGTGAATACGTTCAATGGTCTCACATTAAGCTGTGGTGGGTTTAAATACCTTGACTTATCAAAGGCTGTGGCTCTTGGGGGGGGTGGTCCTACAATATAACTGCATTCAATTAAGGAGAGGGTCAACATTTCTATTGTAATTGAAATAAAGTCACTATCCTTTGTTCTAGCCCTACATTTCTACCTCTTGAAATAACCAAAAGGACCCCATACGTAACGTGTTTTTATGACATGTTATTTCAAATTCAAAAGGATGTCAAAATGACATAACAATTCACAACAATTCACTTCCCCACCATAAAATACATGTAAACGTTAATTTCCAAAATGATGTGCCACTTCGTTTGACGATTGAAATGTTCAAATATTCTATTATGATAGACATATATGGTATAGTCATTGGTATGTGTTTATTTTGTATATTAATAGTTGGTCTTCATAAAATTCAAATTGTTGCATTTTAGATACCTGCGCCGGTAAGCCGCATCGCAGCATCCGTCATCCCCCACAGCCTCGGAGCAGCTCTGGTACTGCATACTCCGGTTCAAATAAGTAGCATTCGGCAAACCTGCTTCCCTCTTCAAATCACTTCCTGTGTCTGGGTCAGCCCTATTCACGGTGATTGCAATGTTGTGCACTGAACAGCAGCTGCCTAAACTGTTTACGACAGACACCGTCACACTGCTGCGAACTTACTGGGGTGTGACCAATGAGAACGCAGCGTATTGGCGCATGTGAAATACGTCCTGTATTCCTCAAAGTGGATGATTTCCGATTGGTTCTCTTTGGCGACACATTTGGCGATAAGCGGTAATTTTCTCCCAGAGATACATACAGCTTCGCCATCCACACTGTATCTCGTTCGTATAAGCTTTCATCAGTGGGCCATTGGCTCAATCACCGTTGTGTTACCTCATTCCGCGATAGATAGTGACTTAACAGACATTTATTTAGCTAAAAATCTTCCAAGAATCCACTTTAAAATGTTGCATTAATAATATACTCAGAATATAATAACTTGCTTCCAACAGTACAATACATTCACAAACGTGTTTCATTTGAAAAATATAAAACTTTAATAAAGGCTACATCTCTCAATAATTACAATAATTATAGGTCCATGTAAATCTTTAAATGAGACTCTTTATATAATGTATAATTTACAGTTAAGATAGAACAAAAAACAAAAAAGCTCATGTTGTAAAAACAAACATGTAAAAAAAAAACATGATTACAGGATATTATTAAAAGCATAAAAATATCTTTTGAACATTAAACCCTTCTGAAAACCAAGGGATATATATTAAAACCCTGAAACAGGGTAGCACATGGTATGGCATCCATGTAGGCACAGGTGCTGTACTCCATATAACACCATATATATATATATATATATTGTGTTTATATGCAAAGTGTGTATGTGTGTGTGTATGTGCACTTGTGTGTGTCAGTATCCATACTTTAGAATGCATAATTACAATGTGTACAGGACTTCTGCTGAATTTTTAACACAATGCTACAGTCACGACATTTCTAACAGACAGTATGTATGGCGCTTCTCGTTCACACTCCGACGTTCCTCTCTTTAAGCGCTTGCCTCGACTTCCTAAGTCGGAATTCCCGCAACCTCCGCGGACGTTCGCGAGCGTGAGCTAAATTTCGGCCTTAGCGTCGCGGACTGTAAACACTGCCGTTCGGAGATGGTACGACCTGCGCTCCGATGTTCCCCGCTCTGCGTGGCATCGTGCCGCTGTCTAGCGCTTTCCCCTGTGCAACGTCTGGTCTACAAACAAAGGCACAACAAAAAAAGATTGAGCTCTGTTGCTGGACTGAGAGAGAGAGAGAGAGAGAGAGAGAGAGAGAGAGAGAGAGAGAGAAAACAAGAGGAGGAGGGGGAGAGTAGCCAGAGAGGCAGGGAGACCACACTAGTGATCAACAACATAGTATTATCAGCAGCATATAGGACTGGGGTTGACTATGACACTAGCTGGAGGGTGTTTGCACCACATAGACGACCATTGTTAAGGTTGTTGGTATTGGGCTATCGGACAGGGCTATAGGCTAACGGGAGTAGCGCGGCCAGCGTCAACTTCTTGCGTGTAAAGTAAATAAAAAATAAAAAATAAAAAACAACAAAATCAAATCATATCACCAAAGTACTCTCCCAACACTCAAAGCAGCTTGCCCATTGGCTAGAAATGTGGGGTTTGGGGGTTGTAGAAGAAAGGGGGAGGGACACACGGTTTAGATGCACCAGGAAGGCAGGACTGGGGTTAGGGGGTTTTTTTTTTCAATAAATATTCAACAATACCAAAAAAAACAAAAAAACTAAATCCATAACAAAAAGCATCTATATATAATACATGTATTTAAACATATCTGCATGTGTGTACACACACACACACGTACGCACATTTGTGCGGCCACAGCGCCAGAGCGTGGCGTCGAGCGCAGGAACGGCACCGCAGCGCTCCTCCAGTGACTCGTCAGCCCTGCAGTCCGCTGCCCACCAACCACGGCATCGCATCGCAACGTTTATCTGCATCTTCAGTGGTTATATTTCGAGATG
>JAOPJO010000111.1:17556739-17566870 GCA_027123675.1 Molva macrophthalma
CACACACACACACACACACACACACACACACACACACACACACACACACACACACACACACACACGCACACACACACGCACGCACGCACACACACACGCACACACACACCCAAATAACCCAAAGTGAAAAAACGAATGTATTTTTCCACATCTCTGTAATTGCGTGTGTGAAGGTAAGTGAGTCTCTGTATGGGCTGTCGTTAAGGCCATGGATAGACTCAATGGGAAACTATGTGTCAGGCTTTAAAACCGAGACAAATGGTGACTGCTTTCACTGCGTCTGGGCGCACAGCCGAAACCTCCAGCAGATTAATAATTAAAAACAGAATTATGTGATACTTTTATTTAGTCAATAATTGCTTTTTTCCACCATACCATACTTAAAAAATATATATTATTTCACTATAAACACTTTTATCCTAATTATATCTGTGCATTGTACTGGTAACACCGTAACCACTGACCAAGCAGTAAGCCCCAAGGAGTGAATGTTGAAGCCACAGTTATAACAAGTGAGAAACATTCTCCATTGAGACATACTGTACCATGTAGTACAGCTGAAGGCTCTATACGATTCCATGTTTGGGTGGGGGAGTGTCTATAATGACAGACTGCTCATTTCCAGACAGGTTTCACCCCCTCCACCGCCGTACAGTTGTGCTGAATTAGTACAATTCCACAGCGCTGAGCGTAAAACCAAACGTCTGGCTTCGAAAAAATCCCTTCAGGAACATTTGGGTGACCCCATAGCTGCTCTGTTCCAACGTCTATGTAACCGATACGTTTAAGGGAACCCGGTGGAGTCTTCTTCTCCCTCGGCCCCGGTCCTGCAAAGCCAGGCTTCCATCTGCAAGCCCGGCAGCGTCCGGTGAGTGTGGAGCGCAGCGTCGGCTCGGAAAAGGACAAAGAAAGCGCATCCGGTTTCTGCCGTGAACCCCGGACAATGTCCAGGGCTTGCCCTTTCGCACACGCAGCCCCCGACAGGAGATGGTCCGTGTCGGACGCGTTACCTCGTACTGGAAGCACTCTGTTTGGTTTGGGAGAGGGGTGGCGCCCCGGCTGGATGCGTGCAGGAGGCCGTGACGCAGAGAGTACACAGGAAATCGCAGTGTTTTGTTTACAGCACATCAAGGGTGGGGGACACTCCTGACCCATCCGTAACGATGACTGTTTCTGCGTTGATGTCAGTACTACATGTGTTCGGATGTATCCCCAATACCAACGATAGGGAGGAGAGCAATATACAGGCAAGCAGAAAAGAGTACCGATTTCTTTACGTGAATTGCTCTGGTTTCTCGCCAGTTGCATGATAGAAACGTCATCAACGCTCGCTGGGAATTCTTCTTCTTCTACTTTGCATTTTCCGCCACATACCGTCCCGGAGTATGCTGAACAGGAAGTCACTGTTAATTATCCGGAAAATGACCGGCATTATTCACACATTAGCTCAATCGGACATTACGCAGACTTTGTAGTTGGGAGCTGGCGGGGGAAAAGCGGTTTCATGCCTGGTCTCACTGACTGGGACATTCGCGTTCTCACCCACAGCTCCTCCAGGTGATGTCTAGATAAGTAACAGGTTGATGTGTGAAAGAGGCTTAGGTCAAGTACTTGCAGCCAATCCAATTGCTACCTCAGGATTTCTGAGGTCTTGCTGTCCATTGTTTTCTCAAGTTTCAACAGACCTGCCATAAGCTTTCAAGATGGATGCTTGTCTGTACAAGATTGAATTGAGGGTAAAGTACAGCAATAGCTTCTAGGGACAAATCGAGTGCTCATGGACACTTGGGCAGAGTTTGCATTTTAACAGGGCAGTCTAGAGTTGCTCTGATTTTGAGAGAGCATACAGACAGTATAATTTCACCGGCTGAGCATCAAGCGATGCTAGTGTGAGGCTGATTGAGCCATCAGCAGCTGTATAAATAAAGCTGTAACTTTTCAAAAATAAGGCAATAAAGTGTATTACGGTACAAACAGATGACAATGCACACTTCAAAACTGAGGCTGCAGACTGCGTTACAAAGAAATATAGCTGACGAGAGAATTGGATTTTACCATAATGTATTTTAAGGATGGCTGGATGGACCGTCTGTGCGTGTGCGTGTGTTTCTGTGTGTGTGTGTGTCTTCTGAAGTCACCAACAGTTTGTGCGTGCGGGGGAACTGTGTGCCCTTGTGAGTGCAGACACTGAGTATGAAGTAGGAATCAACAATGTATGCTAACCAAGGTAGGAGACAGCAAGAGGTGTCCATGAGCAGCAAGACGATGAAAAGAAATGGTGTTTTCATTCATCTATACTAAGTACTGCATATGTATGATGTATTTTGGATACATCATCCTGAATGAGAACAGGTTGTTGTTGTCAGAGACCAGGGTGCAAGGCAGCCTCAAGACAACGAGACTGAGCTGGCAGAACAAAAGACTAACTTTTGACAGTCAAAGGGCCAACAGATAGACAGTAAATCAGGAAAGATCGGACAGCCAAGAGTCCCCAATGTACATCCATTCACAGACACGTGCCATGTGTGGGTGGGGGCGGACGACCTTACCTTGAAGAAGCTCCCACTCCGGTCCATTGGTCCCATGGGGAACGTACTGGTGGCCATGCTGGGGCAGAGCTCTCCCCGCTGAGCCAGGTCCCTCTCTCTGTGTCTGGGTAGAGGATGTCTGGTGAGGCTGGAGCGCTGCTGGACAGACACATGGATCAGAGCTGCGGTGAGACCACAGGAAGTTCCTGTGTTGGCCACAGCCAGTAACACGGAGGTGCTGGTCTGCTGGAATGCTTTCAGTCCAAATCTCTCCCCCCTTTCTCATTTCCCTCACTCCCAGACTCCCCCCCCCTTCTCATCCCTCAATAAACCTCTTCATACTTCTCTCTCTGCTCTCTCCATCCCATCACTCTCACCTGTGCTTCACTTCATCGCTCATAATGACTCACAAGTCTTTTAATCAAGCTCATTCCATCGCCAGAAAGGTCCCTTTAATATGCCGCTCTCCTTACCTCTTCTGACAAGTCTGAGCTTCTTACTTCTAGGGATAAGTAAAGTACAAAAGGCCCCATGAAGGTATCCTGCCAGACAGCCCCAGTTCAAACCACGTCTTCCTAACGCAGCAGTGGGAGGTTGAATCAACGTAGTTTTGAAGTGAGGTATGAGGTGAAAGTATGGAAGCAGGAGGGGCTTTTGTAGCACAAAAATAGGTTCATCTATGCAGACTTGTAGACCGGACATATGAGGACCACAATACTTAGAGGTTTGCAATTGGTACATGGATCATTTGGTACATGGGTCCCCTGACGTTCTATGGTATCATTAGGTGAGAAATACGATCACGTCTCTCTCTGTTCTTCTCTGCCTCATTGCCCACAATGATTTTAGTGGAGGCCAACAACTGACTACTTAAGACATTACAGCTGCTGATTGGTTGTAGGCCTGCAGAGACAGATACAGCGTGAAGCATGTTGCCATAGTGAATATGGAACAAAGCACCACTAAAAATCCGAAAGATATTAAAAAACTAGCTACATCCCAAAAAGTTAATAAATAAACGCCCGGCGGAGGCTGTAGAAGAAAACACAAACACAGTACACACAGTACACATACAGTACACACACAAACACAGTACACAGTACACACACACACAGTACACACACACACACACACACACACACAATGTACACACACACACAGTAGGGTGAATGTACTTAGCTGAAACTGAAATCAATAACAACTGAAAAAGCAATCCGTTAATTCAACTAAAACTGAGATTGCACAAAGAACTACAAGTAAACTGAAACGGTCTTTGGACTTTGAAACAAAATATGAATACTCAATTTTCACCTGAGTGAACATGCCATGCTTGGCATTTAGGTGAGACCTTAACCTAAGCTTGCTAAAGTGGCCTAACTTATCTGCCCCAGCATCCCAGGGACAGCTGTCGTCCGACTCAGAAACAGGATGGACACATCACTGGAACTGTGGGTCCTGCAGAGCTGAAGTCTAATCCACTGTGACAGTAAATAATTTGATGTTGATCGTTTTTTAGTGTGGGACTGTGTGTGGATGCTGGATGCTTCAAGCAGCCTCACCTGGCCCGAGTCAGACTGATTGGACCCCGGGGCTGGGTGAGGCTGCACACCTGTTGTGCATCGAGCAATCAATGTGCACAGGTGAAACCAGCCATCCCCACACACACTCAGGGAGAGATCTCCTGCATGGCAACATGGAGCACCAGCTTTATGCATCATTATCTGCAACCTTATAATAAACCGGTCTTCCAACACCACCACCCTGCGTCCCTGTCTGGAGGAGCCCAGTAAAAGTCCCCTAGGTGGAGTGTGGCAGCCTCCTAGGTGGGGTGTAGCAGCCTCCTAGGTGGGGTGTAGCAGCCTCCTAGGTGGGGTGTAGCAGCCTCCTAGGTGGGGTGTAGCAGCCACCTAGGTGGGGTGTAGCATTGGCTTGGCTGCATTTAGTTCCAAATGTTTGACTAGCAAAAGATGGATGTAGAATACAATTGCTGTTATCTTTTTTAGATGTGTTCAATACACTTTGTTAATACTGATGGCCACATATTACAGTATAATTACAATTGTAGCTGAAAGTAACAGTACGTTTGTTGTAATATCCAGTAACGCAAAGCACTTTTTTGCAGTAGTTATTATTCCAAGAAAGTATCAACAAAATAAGATTGTTTTCTTGTTATATTCAGTGTACAGTGTACAGAGTACAGTGGTGGCCATTTCAAAAAGTTGGAGTTTGTAAATACTTGAATGGAAACAGAACACATGCGATGAAAACTGAAACTTAATAGAATGGGATCTTTAAAATGAAACCGAAATAGAAACTTAAGGAACACCTAAAGATAAAACGTAAACTAAACTGAAATAAAAACTGGAAATACAATAAATAGAAAAAAGGAATCAAAACTGAAACAACACTGCTGTGGACATGGATGGACTGAGACATAAAATGTTCATACAGGCTATATATTGTGGACACGCACACACGCGCCAATTCAAAGATGACTTTTGTTAGGTGGGGGAACAAGGGCCTAAGCCAAACTGTTTTTTGTATACAGCCTATGGGTCAGTTATTGTCATTAGTTGGGCTAGTAACTAATATTCAATGAGGCGTGTCATGGAAGCGAAAAGCTTCTATAACATTTTGTCATTATATAATGACCTGCAACATTTTGAGTTAACCTCAGCTGGAAAGAATAACAAGCAACCAATCAGCATAGAGCAGCTGGCTCATCTCAAGTAAAAAATAACACAACCTTGTGTTTGTCACTTTCTGTCGACCATGCAAGAAGATTTGCCGTTTCCTCTGGCTCCACCCAAAACATTTATTTAAGGGTATGGAAAGAGTGGCAACACTACACCCACATAGACATGAACTAGGCCATTGGGCACATATTCATGGTACGACTGTTTTCATGAAAGAACTACTAAATTACAGCCTCCTGTCCAAGTGGCACAGTTAGCAGACTGTTACCAACGCCAGAACATATGCAGGGCAGGCAACAAGGCCGCCTCAGCCCTGGGTATAAACTAGCACAATATTTTCTGAATAACAATTCGTGTTTTCTTTGCTCCTAAAGGCAAACGTTACACACATTATCTAATGTTAATGCACAACGTTTTATAAAATAAAAACATGTGAATATCTCAACAATTCTGCAGCCAAGTAGAAAGATTTTCTAAAACCCCCATGCTGCGCAAATCCACTAATGAACAATATGAACCGAAAGATAATGCCAAAGACAAAGGCCCTTCAGACCATTGTCTTTGTGCTCCGCAGCTACCTAGAAGCATTTGGGTCAGTGGTTCTGGATGAGTTCAGCTGACGCTCTTGGCCCCCCGCCTGGGGGTTAGGCATGAAAATGATTGGCATGCTTTTATTTAAACACGCCAACAGCAAGGGAAAACAGAGGAGAAAGATTGTGGGGTTGCTGAAAGGTCTAACCCACCGAATATCTGTCTCGACCCGTCAAATCTCATCCTGAAATCAATCTCCTTATAGCAGCAACATCCAACGTACTCTCTCCTCAGATAACGGAGGAAAGCATCAACTCTTTCATCGGTGGTCGCGAAAGGAAAATAAATCAAGTGGCTTTTGAAATGGGGGGGGATTGCCAACGTGCCCTTCAACTAAATTTGCGGTTCTGAACCCGCAAGCAGCAAGCACCGCCCAGCTTTAACTTTCCACACCAAAACGGTCAGCAGAGGGAAAGACTGGGCATTTCCCTCTTTCTTTGTTGTGAGCGTTTGGAATCCTGCAGGAGGCTACTCCCTTTTTAAATTGGGAACCAAAATAACAGCGTGTCTGATGTCCTTCAGATTCTGCTGTTTTGCCCACATCACCAGTTCTGTCAGGAATCGCTTCTGACAGATTTAATCATTTATTAGCATAAAATGGTAATACAATTTAGCTTGGCGGTATGGTTCCACTCTTTTCTGGTGCTCCCTGCTGTACTAGGATTGAATGCATGACATACAGATGTCAGATACAGAATACCAACATTTGACCTATGTCGATGCATGTCTGTAGCCGACCTGTATACGGCATCCTTGAGCCTAATGCCCTAATTACCCTGACACGCTCCTTATAATAAATGACATAATAGACAAATATCATAGAGGACATCAATCCAATCATCTAATCTCTTAACATAATACTCTCCTCTTTCTTCTTTATTCCCAACTAACTCAGCAGCCAAAAGTTAAAAAGTATCATAACATTATTGTTGAGTAATTGAGGAGATTTGTTCAAAGAGTAGAGCACAGCGGTGCAGAAACAGGAAACAGGAAATGTGATTAACAGAATTGTAGTTTATCCAAACACTGTGAAACAACATAAATACAGGTTTTGTATGTTGGCTGTATTCTTTTTTTAGATACAACTTGAATGAAATGAAAGAACAGGGATGGAACCTATTCACACGGTTTTTTTGCATTGTCAAAATTGGAAAACAGCATGTAACTTTCTCTTGGGGCCAAGTGCTTATGCAAAGTGCCCACATTAGTGCCTGGCGAGGGGTGAATCTTCCAGCAAAGCGAACACTTGGTTTAAGAAGCCCAGCAAACTTTAATATATAAAAGGATAGGTCCAGATTGGCACCTTTGAACTTGGACTCAAGTGTTTGATCAGCTAGCATCTCTGCATCTGTTCAATATAAAAGCTCAGTGCTAACAGCCCCCAGAATGTTTTATCTTCCGCTCATAACATCATGTCTTTCTTGTTTTTGATGGTTTCGCTGCCCCAGATAAATATGTGGCCTTTTATATAACCATATATACCAATAAGGGGGGCAGGTAAACAACAGTACAAGATGACTTGAAGAAAGCATTTTACAGCAGTGAAATGCACTCCTTTGAACTTTAAAAGACAGCAGTCATGGTATAAAATACAGGCATACTTCCAGCCGACAAATCAGAAACATCTTCCCTGGAGAAAGTGAAGAGAAAAGCTGACTGGGAGAGGATATTTCCAATGGCTTATGCTTGTAACATTTTTAGTTTAGCAGTTGACCATATCCCTTCCAAGCCGTTTGATGTTATTTGGCTTTCCATACCGATATGGGCCACCTGGAGACCTTGCCTTGCACTGAAGATAATCTCCAAACCAGATACCATAGGCTTTAGTAAGAATGCTAGCCCAAAGAAATAATGACTAGGCTAGACAGACATCTACTGACTGCAGAAAACAGACAATGACACTGGCATGAGAATATAATGGATTATTGTCCCCATAAAGGTCTGTGGTCCGTCCAGTCCAGGTTAGACAAGTCAAAACAATCGCGTTTTTCCAAACTTTTCAGAATACTTTGCACTTAGAAAAGTGAGAGGGAGAAGGTGAAAAGGTATGAAAAGTTAGAAAATATATATATTTTTAACAGAGAAACACATGATTGCATGATGGTAGCGCAGGGATAATGTAACTTCAGACAGTTCAAGTCGTCTGCCTTGTTCGTAGTTGTTTGCAGGAATGTGTGTTTTTCTTTGGAATAAATAATTAAAATAGTGTGCGTGTTTTAAAAGGGTGGGACTACTGACCATAGCCTGCTTTTATCAGACTGCACATTGTAGTGGGGTAACGGTACTTTTATTGGACACAATGCTTCCTTTTTTTACACATATACACGGATAACGTTGACGTTAGCCTACCAGAAAACAACAACTATAAACATCATGACGAGAAACCAATTCCCTTACCTTTACAAAGTTTCCGAAACTCGAAGCGTTGTGTGTTTACGGTCCGTGAAAGGCATCATAGGTAAACATGGTTTGCCTTGTTTCTTTTTCGGAACACATTGAGAAGCGACAATTTGCATTTCAGTTTTCATAGCTGACTTCCAAGCGGCATAACAACGCCGCTGCGCCTGGCTGTGGTTTCAGAGGTTACTGGGAAGAGGAGAGGAGTGGAGTCGGGGTCACGTGACCGCCGTTGGAATGCCGTGTTAAAAAAATGATGGAGAAGCATCCTCACCTTTCACCTCTCGAACTGTGTTTTGCAACGTAGGCCTATGCTTTTATTACATTCATGTAAATTGTTTAAAATACAAAGTTTATAATTTCTAATTTCAGCACATTTAAATGACAAGAGTTAAAATCACCGATGCCCACTTTTGTGATCTGTGGTCTGCGGCTAAAGGTCCATGAAGCGAAACCATTTTGAAACAACAAAATAAAAACGGAAGCCAGTCTGCATGTAAATCAATTTATTGCAAGAAGACCCTGGGGAAACAATGCTAAATGTATCTTCTGTGGTACAGAGTTCTACTCAGAGGCCCTCACAAAAATGAGGATTTACAAACAAATAACAAAGACAAATAATGCATATGCATAATGCATAAAATTACATTAGTCGACTGAGAACTACTTGCGTAGACCTAAATACTCCTGATATCTGAAATATGATTGCCTATCCCGTGTATTTATAATAATGTACCCATTTGAAATGCACAGCATAATAAAAACTGTATATTTTGATCCTGGACATATCTTAACATTACACACAAAATAATTGGAGTTATGAAAGAGGCATGCACACATCCTTTTTAAAACTATATAGAGCCTATCTACAAAAGAGCCAAACTAAAGGAAAATGTATCGATTCATTGTCTTCACTGGAAATGTATAAACACAGCGACCACAGCGCCCTCTTTGTCTCTCCAACAATCACATTGACATTGATTCAGAATGTTTCGCATTTAGAGGAGAGACCCAATAAAACACAATCATAAATATCCATCAGCTTAGAGTAGCAATAAAATAAAATAAAAAAACACCTTGCAATTCTTCCACAGTTTGGCTGAAAGCATGCTTAAAACGGAGAGGCAATACTGCTGATTACTAGAGAGGTTTTGGCTCAAACACAAGCAGGAACCTGGCCACTAAGCCGGTTGTAGAAGACTCAAATACAGGGAGGCGGTGCAGGAGTTCAAGTGCTGTATCGTTATTAAGAAGCCATGTTGTTTCCGGCCCGTCTGTGTTAATATGTTAGCATCCTGAAGTACAAAGGGTATGTCCTTACGATGTGTGATTCCTTACTGAACTAACGTGCAAGGGATTAGCAGCAGTGGTGTGCACCCTCCTTTTAACCTGCCACGTTGAAACAAACTCTATGGGAAATCAAACCGTATTCTCAGCAAAGTCGGTCTGGTCTGCAAACCAGCCAAACTATAGCTGGGATACCTTGATAAGCTTCAGCTTCAAAACAATTGTTTTTATTGATGGTTGTTTGTTTTTATTTATTTACAATATACAAATGCTCATAGTTTTTCTGAAACTATACAAAACTTATAAATTATATAGATCTATTCTTAAATATAAACAACATCAAGTCAGATTCCAGTACTTATAGTATATATCAGGTACAGTAAATGTACATCTCCTTAATGAACAAACAGAAAGCATTCCAGTTGATATCTTGTACACAATCCAAGGGGACTGAAACTGGTGGTAGACATTATCCTTGAATAAATTAATTCATAAATAAATCATGATTATGTCTTCCCAGTCACAGTGAAGTCCTTGGTGCCCCTAGAAAATACAACACAAACCAGCACACACACACACACACACACACACACACACACACACACACACACACACACACACACACACACACA
>JAOPJO010000111.1:17628752-17644374 GCA_027123675.1 Molva macrophthalma
CCTCCCCTCCTCCCCTCCTCCCCTCCTCCTCCCTTCATCGCTCTTTGGTTCTGCAGTGAGAACGTTCTCCTACAACGTTTTTGACGTTCCCCCTGATTGATTGCTGTGAATCCCTCTCCCTAGGCCAGTATGAAAGTGTTTGGACCGGCGGTGTGACCAGTGTTAGTAGCTATGGTTACAGCACCAACGCCAACAACCTGTCTCCGGTCGGCACCCTCCGTCAGGCGGGTCAGTTCCACACGCGGGGACGGGAGAAGCTCCTGCGTGACGATGAGGCGCTGCTCTTGTGACCACAGATACTGACTGACGGTCATGCAGTTCTTCAGTAGTGTGCTGTGGTTCGCTGTGCAGTATGAGGCCATTCATTAGTATAGAATAAATCACTTCATGATAATCTGTGTTTGAACTGTGACAGTTGAGATATCATTTCCCTCCTCTTCTTTTCTCTGTGCTCTATTCTATTCTATTCTATTCTCTTATCTTCTATTATATTCTATTCAATTATCTTTCCTTATATTCTATTGTATTCTCTTCTATTCTCTTCTCTTATCTTCTATTATATTCCATTCCATCCTCTTCTCTTCTCCTCTCCTCTCTACTCCTCTCTGCTCTTCTCCTCTCTTCTGTTCTGCAGACTCAGGGCTGCAGAAGAACCTGACACTGAGCTCTCCCCCTATCAGCATTGGAATGGCTGTACCCACCAGCCCCGGTGAGCCTCTCCCTACCATGTTGTCGAGGTCCATGTCTCCACAATAAACAGATAGCAACAGATGTATAAACGAGCGTATGGTTTCTTCGCTCTCCTAGGTCCGCTGTACGGGGTCCAGAATAACCTGGTTAGCACAAGTACCACAGGCTACACTGCAAATGGCATCCATCCACATGCAGGTATATTCTGTGTGCTTTGGAAACATGATGCTGCACTATTCTGTTCTTTTAATCTACTTTACATTGTATTAAAGTTGTACGATTAAACCTGCACCATGTACGGTTTTCCGTTAGCAGCCTCTAGTGGCTTGAGTTGGAGCTACAGTTAGTTATAGCTTTATCATTTTCAGACGAGAGTAAATGTTGTTTAAGATGTTCCCATGGTCGCGGTCACGTGGTTTTTAAAGGAGTAAACAGCTGCAGTAGGTATTAGTATTTAGTAGTAGTATTTAAGATGCAATTATAATAGTGGTGTGTGTGTGTGTGTGTGTGTGTGTGTGTGTGGTGTGTGGTGTGTGGTGTGTGGTGTGTGGTGTGTGGTGTGTGTGCGTGTGTGTGTGTGCGTGTGTGTGGTGTGTGTGTGTGTGTGTGTGTCTTTGCCTCTGTTAGGTTACGGGGTACAGAAAAATGTCAGCACCTCTGGATTTAGCACCGTCACAAGTAAGTCATGGAAAATGAACGATCCACCAACATCCTTAGCTGTTGGATGGTATAAGGTCAGGAAGGGCTTTATTTCCATTTCAAGGTTTCAGGTAAAGGTTTCAGGTAAATAATAATAATTAATTAATAATTAATGAATTAATAATATGAATTATTTTGTATTAAAACAAATTGTAGAGTAAGTAAAATGTGTTATGTAGTTATGTGTTCGTAAGCCGATCTTGCGCCACTTTTTTCGTGTGTTTTTTAATATGAACCTCGTCATTCTCGATTTCTGTTCCCTCGTCCTCTCTGACAGTGGCACCCAGCAGTCCCACCAGCGACGACGTGTTCTCTAAGGACTCCCGGTTCATTGCCATGGAAAAGGACAACGCTCCAATCAAGAAGGAGACAGAGAGACTGGTGATGGCCAAGGACAGTGGCAAGCTTTTCAGCTCTGCTCCCACCACTACTACCGGTACTGATGCTAGGATGCTAGCATGGTAGCTAGCACTGCTAAACCTTTACTGGTGCTGCATGGATACTGGGAACAGTACCCTGTTGTTAATGTTATATTAAAAATAGTACAACAGGGGCACAGAAGAGAATTTCAAAATTGGAATCGTCATTGTTGTGGCTTTCATAACTTTGAATAAAGAATGACAATCGAAAAAGAAACAGTTGGAAGAGAAACATAATATGATTTTACATATTATTTAGTGTTTCTTTTTTATTGAACTTGAGATTTGGGCTTACTGTTTAAGCAAGCAGACAAACATGGTCAACAAACACTAACAACAAAATATTGTATAAAAAATGTGCAGAATGACTTGGCAGAATGAATAGTTTGAGTATTTACCCTTTACTTACTAGGATGACTTTTCTTCTCTCAGCTATTTTAAACATATCCATTCTGTATCTCCAGCCTCATACCCAGAGGACTCGCTGAAGAGAGAGAAATGGAAGATGTCGTCCATCACATTGGAGGACAGAATTGCTACCGCTAATGGTAGCCTTCTGCATTGACTCAGGGTTATTTTCTTTACACACGTTGCCATGACATAGAGCTCATGACATCTTCCATATCTGCATGATATTCTGTAATGTATTTAAAATGAATAAAATAAAAAAATAGATACATTTTCTTTTTTCTCTTAAGGAACTGCTAAGATTAACACAAAAGACAAGGCAACATATGCAGGTAACCATCCCACAGCTATTTTAAAGATACATATGGTGCATAATGGGCTTAGCTCAGGAGGTAGAGCTGGTTGCTCCAGAACCTTTCAGCTGGGATCCAAACACCGTGGACTATCCTTCCATTAATGCATTCTTGTCAGCCTCACACAATCCTCCTAAAGTCCTGCCATATGAAGAACACCATGGAGACTGTGTGTAGGTCTGCTCTAACAGGCTCCTGGTCTATCTCTACCTGTGTGTCCTGATCCTCAGAGATCCAGAAGGATGAGTCGTGCTTGGGAGCTGGACTCGGCTCCTGCTGCAGCTGGTGGAAGTGGCTGCTGGGCCTCCTGCTGGGCCTGCTGCTCCTCTTGGGCCTGCTGTTTGGACTCATCGCCCTGGGTAAACCCACCAGGAGGCCCTGTCTCTGCACACCCATGTTTACCTTACCTTTATACGCATGGGATTTGTTCCACAAGGCCACCCCCATGGTGTGAGGTTGGGGGCGCCTTATGCTAGATCCTAGTCTGAAGCATCTTGCACAGTACGCTGAATAAATTGTACAACAGCCGGTGTGGGTCAAAGTGCCATTCACAGAGTGGTTTTATTCAAGCCCCATGGTGGGTCCTGTAAAGGAGATGGAAACTGAGGAAAGCTATAGATTCCCACGGCAAGTAGAACCCCAGATCACTGATGCAGGTGGGGAACGGAGTATAACACAGAGGTAATACAAATGTGGCGGCGTCTTTTATAGCCTCCTGGGCAGGTGACTGAAGGCAAATGGGTTCGTACACACACAACTGACTGAAACAACAGGAAGACTTAGGTAGCGACATGATAACATAGCTTGAGTCTTCTTTGTAGTAGTTCAAACAAATCTGTCCCTTCTCACGTCAATTCAATCACTCTTGCATCCGAGTGTCTTCCAAAGCGCAATCGACCACAACTGACCCGGACGAGAGTCGCCACGAGGCCACAAACACGGCGCCCCAGACCTGGGACCATGTTGTGGTCTGTGACGTGTGTTGTTGTTGTTTTGTTGTTGATGCGGTCCTAACGACCTAATCTCATCCCTCCCGTCCGTCTCCCGCGTCTCCCCTCCACGCGGACACCCTTCCTCCACCAGCGGAGAAGTTTAAGCGTCTGGAGGACCGGGTGGACACCCTGGAGAAGGCCGTGGGCACCGGGTCGGCCAGCACCAGCCGCTTCTCCGCCCCCAAACCCGGCGTCGACCAGCCCTACGTGCAGAAGACGCTCGCCGGCTCCTCCCAGTCGCCCTCCGGCAACGGGATTGACCCGGGGGCCTCTGGGGGCGGCGGGCCGGGCTCCGCGTCCGCGGCCGCCGACAGCGCCGTCCTGCAGAGAACCGTGGAGCAGCTGGTCCGGGCGGAGCTCCGGTCGGATACCCTGAGAGGTAGCGGGGGTGTGGAGGTGGTGGAGGAGGTGGAGGAGGAGGACCTGATGATGATGATGATGATGGTGAAGAGGTGGTGGGATGACCTCAATTAGGGACAGAGGGTGTTCATCGTAGGAAAATGTTGTTTTTTTCAGAATCCCTCACATACTCGATGAAAGGAGCCAGAGGCGATCCCGGACCTAAAGGTATTTCAAACGTGATGAATGAACAAAAACAAGGATTCAACGGGAATTCAAACAGAATGTGTTCTCTCTCTTTTCGTGGGGAGAAAAACGCCAAAATGTCACTGTTTTACGAATTTGTCATTGTTATGGATTATTTTTTGTGTCATCACAGGTGATCACGGGATGCAAGGAGTGAAAGGTCAGTGAGTTTCCTGCTAAAACGTATTTATTATTCTATATTAGAACTCCCATTTTAAGCTGATAACCTGATGATGGTGGTTTTGCAGGTGATGGTGGCTTTGCTGGTCTACCAGGTCAGTGTGTGAAAATCATAGAATCTCAAGTTATAAGCAAGAAAACCAAGAAGGTTTTAATATTGAAGAGTATACTACTCACTACTGACAACACGGTCTTGGTCTGGCCTCCCTGTAGGTCCTCCTGGTCAGATGGGTCATCCTGGATTAGAAGGACCACGTGGACCCAAAGGAAGCTCTGGTAATTGTAGCGCATCATCACTTCATTGGTGCATCTGGACCCTCACGTTTTATGTCGTTTTATGTTGGACCCCCTCTGTTTTATGGCTGTGTATTATCAGCGCTTCTCCAAAAGTTAATTCCAAACAAAACAAGGTCATAAAAATGCTTATTAACAATTGTGTTGATCCATCATGTGTAGACACATGTCCTTCTTCATGCTTAATGATCCATTTTAATTTTCATCAATATCAAACTGAGAAATGTTCTTATTTACAAACTAACAAAAGAGTGTATTTCTTGCATGAAAACCCCTTATAAAGGAGCAGTTATTAAGTCCTAGTTATCAAATTACTCAAATTCAAGCAGCTATCTTAAATCCAAGGTTCTACGGGTGATGACTGTGTAGTAGGCTGTTAAAAAAAACCACAGATCATGACTAATTTTGTAGCTACCAATCACGTAAATTCTCTACAAATTCAAGTTCCTGGTTGCCTTTTCTGCCCAACGACGCTGATCCGAGCGCGATTGGACGTCGTACACACACACACACTCCCACGTGTGGTGGGAGGGGCTTAGGCCAGGGGGACGTTCTTTGCCCTCTGTCTGGGGGCACATTCCTCTGTTTTCAAATTCCTGTCAGTTTGTGGAATTCCCTCAAAATCTTGCCTACTGCTTCTTTAATAAACAAAAAGTACAACATTTGCTTATATATTGCTTCATTTTGCTTACGACAAAGGCTCCCACAATACATTATACATCTGATATATTGCTGTGGAAAGGAAAGGTCTTTTGAGGTCAAGAACATGACAGTTGGTTTCAACACGGGGTCCTTCTTTTTACCTTTCACCAGGTGAACCTGGCGCTGAGGGCCCCCAGGGTCAGCGGGGCCGGGAGGGGCCAGCGGGGCCGCGAGGAGAAGTGGGCGCCCCTGGCTTTGGAGAAAAGGGAGAGAAAGGCAGGGCTTTGGAGACCTCCTCCATTTTGTCACACATCATCCCTTCATCGTTCGCTACATGCATTTACATTTGCTTTGTGTGTGTGTTCACCCTTTTGTCATTTCCCACGTGGTATCCACAGGATCGCCAGGTCTTCTGGGAAGCCCTGGTCCGGCCGGCGTTCCTGGAATCACTGGGCCAAAGGGTAAGGTTAAGGGTCATTGTGGTGTAGGAGCCTTAAAGGATAATACCCGTCAGTGATAAACCATCGTAACTGTCTCTCCTGGCTTCACAAACACATCGTTACCAATTTAATTTGTCTAAATACCCTCGTTGTGCAGATTCCATTATTTTGCTTGATTGCGCCTGCCACAAAGGTTAAAAAATAACATTAGCAATTTAGTCTTCGTGATTAGACATCTGGTAAAGTACTTGTCGGGCTATTCACAGTTTTTGTCCAGAAACTTTGTACTGATGCAACGCGCATAGTTTGCAGAAGACTAAAGTGCTATATTACCATGTATGGTCCTTTAACATCATTTGAATCAATTTCAAACTAGCCTAATGAGGTTTAATTAGCATTTAGTGATAAAGCTATTAACTATGACATGCCTTTGTCTTCTGCCATGCAGGTGATGTAGGCTCGCAGGGCACTATAGGAAACCCTGGTAAGCACCGTATTGGAAATCCCCATCAGACTGTTGCATTGTGGGAGCGTTGGTGGCCATTAGTTGACGTACTTGTCATCAACAGGAACTCCTGGACCACAAGGCTTCCGTGGAGAGGCAGGGTCGCCCGGACCCAAAGGTACGGAACCGGATGCAGACCTTCTGTACTTATTTGGTGGGGTTTGAACCAAAGCCACATTGAAATACAACGTCAAAAATAAGGCAGATCCTGCTCATTTCTGACACTGGAAGTGGGTCCCCACAGTGCTTAGAAGAGACCTGGTGCTAGCAATGGCTATCTTCACAATACCGCATTGTTAGACGCCAGGGGTTGCAGCTCCGAGGAACGTTCGGAGGCGACTTAAGTACCGTGTGCCATGCCATAACAATACGTTACGCTTTTAGTGTTCATGTCCATTGCATTGATACAGCTCCGTCCCTTCAGTCTCCTTCGTGTCTTTTCCTCTGAATCCAGGGGACCGCGGGACAACGGGGCCGCAGGGGAACAAGGGCGAACAAGGGGAGAAGGGCCCTCGTGGCTCTGCAGGTGCGTGCTAGCTGGCGTGGCAACGCCCTCCATGCATGTAATCGCACGAAAAAGCTCCTGACATTACACAGAGCGACCCTGGAGTTCACGCATTCAAATGACTGCGTGGGGATTTAAAGTGATACTTCCGATATTTTTGGAGCGTATGTAATTTATGAGATGCTTTTTTTTAAAATTGTAAGCCAAAGCGATTTACACTGAACACAGATAAAGGCCGCTGAGGAGCAGGTAGGGGTTAGGTTTCTTAGCTCAAGAAATCCTACAGTAGGGTGTCGACCTTTGGGATTGAACCCAGAACCTTTCAGCTGGGAGTCAAACCACTTCAACTATACTACAAGTAACTTCCCAAACATGTAGACTGACTTCGAACATAATGCATATAGAGCTGATTTGTAACCATCCTCTATTCTGTGTCCCTTACCCCAGGTGAACCTGGACAAGTTGGATCACGAGGCCCTGCTGGAGATAAGGGTCCTAAAGGCCCAGTGGGTGAGCAGCTGTTATATATTATATTATTTATACAGCAGTTCAAACATACATCACCTTGTTACCTCAACCATTCTGCGTCATCAGGATGTGTTGCGTCACACGTGTAAGATGGTGTTATTGGCTGTTTCTTCCTCAGGTGAACAAGGGGCAGATGGTGAAAAGGGTGGTCGAGGTGAATTCTTCGCTTCACTTTTGTGTTATTAGTGGATAAAGATAGAGAGCTGTAGAGACCTGTGATATGTTTAAATGATGTCGTCCTCCTCTTTGAATTCATATTTTTTTTAATAATATGAATAAATGAATAAATAATCAAATTCATTTGAAGAAACAAAAAAAACAGGTAGTTGAGTTCCTATACCTGACCCGTAGGTGAGCAGGGTTCCGCTGGGTTGCCAGGTTTGAGAGGACCGTCAGGACCTGCTGGTGAGGCTGGCATCCCAGGTACCACAACCCAGGAGCAAGGCATTAACACAGGGCATACTTAGTGGTTTACATCATGTAAATGCTCATTTAATAGTCGAAAGCAGTTGAATGCTCATAATCGTATTTTGTTTGTAGGCAATCCTGGACTACCAGGACCACCAGGTATGTTCACTGCACTACAGTGGCATGAAGGAAACACACATACATACATGAAACTTATTATTAAAGGCAAAATGTATGATAAGTGTGCATTTTGTTTTTTGTTTGTGTGAAACCTACATGTATGTTTGTTTGATGCTGCTTTCTTAGCCGGGTCGCTCTTGAAAAATAGATTTTAATCTCAATGAGACTATCTGGTTAAATAAAGGTTTATTCTATTTTTTTAATAAAAAAGATAGACAACAAATACACAAATGTGTCATCGGTTTAACATCTGTGGATGGAAAACTGAAGATGCCTCAAATAATCTGTAGTTAGAAGCAGACATTTTACAATACTGCGACAAAGGCATATGATATCCATAATATTAATTTGGAGGTAGTTAATGTAAGACAGGAGTCAGACTTTCTGGGTAGAAGGACTAAACAAGGAAAAACTGCTGTTTCTGCACAATATACGCCTGCATTTCCACAATATAACTTTGCTTAGGATTAAACAATTACTTTTAATTGGTAGTGGTGATATACATTCTGAAGAATCCTGGACATGATTTGATCTCAATGTGTATGACACTTCTTACCCTATGATTTGATCTCAATGTGTATGACACTTCTTACCCTATGATTTGATGATTTTCCAACTTTCCAAAGCAGCTCCCGTCGTGTTTTTTAACTTTGTTTTGCTTCATTGTGTTGTTACTGTGTGTAATGCTGCTGCTACACTGCAATTTCCCAGCTTGGGATCAATAAAAGTATATCTATCTATTTTAAACTTTAAAGAAATGAAGTTAACTAAATGTGTCATGCTACTTCTTACCCTAAGATTTGAACCTTTAAAGAAATGAAATTAACTTAATGTGTCATGCTACTTCTAACCCCAGGTATTGCTGGCAACCCAGGAGTACCTGGCGCTAAAGGTGATGAAAGCAGAAATCCTCTCCCCAGTCAGCACGCAATAAACAGATCTTAACATGACTTGCTTCAGATGCTTTCATAATAATCACGATGGTATTTCCTCTCAGGTGAAACGGGAGAACCTGGCAAAATCCTCAGTGCAGGTAACAACCAGACATTAATATTTGTGTGGCTATTGGTTCACCGCTGTTCTTTGGTCTCCATAGCCACAGGGGCGGTAATGTCAATCATGTGATGTGCAAAATCCCTTCTTCCGTGGATCTGGGCTGGGTCTGTTTGTCATACACAAATCTTCAAAAAGTAAATGGATGAATTGTGAATGAATGCTGTAATGAACATGTACATTCTCAACATAAACATATATATTTAGCTTTAGTTAGCATGGAGAGCTAGGTTGGGGGGGGGCTATGCGTTTAAAAAAAACATGAATAAACGTCCCGTCGTTGTTGTGGAAAGAGAGTTGTCGTATCATTGATGTCTGTGCTGACGTGTTTCCAGCCGGATCCAATACTGTGGGAATCCCTGGACCTCCAGGGCCTTCAGGACCCCCAGGAACTGCGGGGCCCCCTGGTCTTTCAGGCCCTATCGGCCCCGCCGGTCTACCTGGACAATCCGGTAAATCCGTATCCGTTATCACGTGGAATAATCACACATTAGGGTTGACGTGTCGTTGATCGCTCTTCATACTTGTTTTCTTCCATCAGGTCCTAAGGGAGAGCAGGGAGAGCCGGGTGAGAGGGGGGCAAGGGGGGAGACAGGGAGACCTGGCGAGCCCGGGATCAGCGTCAGGACATCAGAGCCGGTCAGCTCACCCCGGTCCAGTGAGTACCAGCACCGGGGCATGCACTCTGTGAATCCCACACGGGAAATCAGGGGAGGACACATTAGCTTCAAAACACCACCACTTAAAATGTAAGCTAACCTTGTTAGCTAACCTTGTCGTCACACCATATTCACTGTACCACGGTCACCTGTTGCTAGCGGTGAACACGGTATTCAAGGCCCTGGCTTGGGTTACAACACACGGTAACATATGTGTGTCTGTATCGCGTATATATTAAATTTGCACGTTCAATGCATGTTTCACTTTGCTTATCTTTGTCAAACAGGGCCTTCCTCAGTCTCTGGACCCCCCGGTCCACCCGGACCCCCAGGGATCCCCGGCCAGCCCGGTCAACAGGGCTATCCTGGTCAGTGGGTCCGCTTTGTTAGGGGATTAAAGCTTTAATTGCTGAGAGTTCTTGCTATGCTGTAGTATCTGTAGAAACTATACTAGCACTTTAAATGTGATTTTATTGTCGCACTAAATCTCTGTGTGCGGAAGTGTACGTTCATGGCTGTGGTTACACTGGTGCAAAGATTCAGATGGATACATGGCAGTTTACCTTTAAGATAACCCTCTCATTCCAGGTGAAACAATACAAGGTGCTCCAGGACCAGCAGGTCCTGCTGGGAAGGCTGGTAGTCCAGGTAAACGTTGTGCCATTACAATTTATAACCAAGGGTTCGGATCTTACATTCGGACCTTTGCCTGAATACCAAACAGACAAAAGCCCTCAGTGTTGAGACCCAGACTTGGAGCGATCTTAGGATGATACAAACACAATAATGTGTCGATACGAAATGATTTCTTGGTTTGAAAATGGGGCGACATGTGGCTCAGGAGGTGGCTCAGAGCGGGTTGACTGGTAACCAGAAGGTTGCCAGTTCGATCCCCGGCTCCTCCTAGCCGAGTGCGACGGTGTCCGAAAGACACCCAACCCTAACTGCTCCCGACGAGCTGTCCGTCACCTTGCATGGTTGAAAACGCCGTCGGTGTGTGAAATGGGTGAATGTTAGGCAATATTGCAAAGCGCTTTGAGTGGCCTTTGAGTGGCCACTGGTTAGAAAAGCGCTGTATAAATGCAGTCCATTTAGCTTTTGGCCCGTCTGGTCTCTCCCAGGTGTTGGTCAGCCCGGACCCAGAGGAGAACCGGGAGAACCGGGCAGCTTCGTTCCCACTTCAGGTACAGAGGACAGACCCCGTCATCTCAACCCATATGGACCACAATAAGGGAATGCATATGTACTCAGAGAGGTGTGTTCTGTCCATCGTGTTTCAGAAACCTTCTTCGCTGGACCACCGGGACCCCCCGGTCCTCGAGGCCCTAAAGGATCCCTTGGTCAGTGCAACAAAATAACTTCTCTTTTAATACACCATTTCTTTAGTCGTGCTTTTGGTTTTGGCGCCGTTCAACACGTTGATGTCGTCGCTTTTATACGTCTTTTTTAACACAGGCGAGAGAGGACCACAGGGTTACCAAGGTAAGACCATTCGTAACTTTCATTCATTTTAAAGCACAGAGTAATGCCTGCTAGCATAACGGTAACTGGGCATCATGGGAGTGTTACCAGGCGTTGAGCATGAAGGCTAACCTGCGGATGGTTCTTACAGGGGACCCGGGGCAGCCAGGGCTACCCGGCAGCCCAGGGGATACGAGTGGTTCTGTTGGTGGGTTTCCATCCCGGGGCTCCAAGGGAGAACATTTCATGTTTTTGTGGAATTTGTTTAAGAAATGGTGTATAGTTTTATCTGTTGTATTGGCTTTATTTTATTTTTTAAGTCAATTATTTCAGAGATGTTATTTGTTGATAGGGACAACAAATGTCCCACTTTGAACTCTGACCTTTCCTCCAGGGTTCCAGGGCCAGCTGGGCAGCAGGGGTCCACCCGGACCAGAGGGCCGACCCGGACCGGAGGGCCGACCCGGACCGGAGGGCCGACCCGGACCGGAGGGCCGACCGGGACCTAAAGGTGGGCTGGCTCTCATGTCACTCAGCTGTGATGGATTCTTGTCTTTGGTTGTCTCGTTTCGTATCGTTTCGTATCGTATCATATCGTATCATATCATATCATATCATATCATATCGTATCATATCATATCGTATCATATCGTATCATATCATATCATATCATATCATATCATATCATATCATATCGTATCGTATCGTATCATATCGTATCATATCGTATCATGTTGTATCATATCATATCATATCGTATCATATCATATCGTATCATATCATATCATATCGTATCATATTGTATTGCGTTGTGTTGTGTTGTGTTGTGTTGTGTTGTGTTGTGTTGTGTTGTGTTGCGTTGCGTTGTGTTGCGTTGTGTTGCGTTGTGTTGCGTTGTGTTGTGTTGCGTTGT
Organism: Molva macrophthalma; assembly: GCA_027123675.1. Lineage (NCBI taxonomy): Eukaryota > Metazoa > Chordata > Actinopteri > Gadiformes > Lotidae > Molva > Molva macrophthalma. The sequence goes on from JAOPJO010000111.1 coordinate 17,640,667, forward strand.
GTTGCGTTGTGTTGTGTTGTGTTGCGTTGTGTTGTGTTGTGTTGTGTTGTGTTGTGTTGCGTTGTGTTGCGTTGTGTTGCGTTGTGTTGTGTTGTGTTGTGTTGTGTTGTGTTGCGTTGTGTTGCGTTGTGTTGCGTTGTGTTGCGTTGTACTTTAGTGCTTGCTGAAGCACTTTATTGTAATATTCGGCCATCACTTGGTGACAACCTGCCCAGGGACTGCGGATGGAGATGAGCTCTTTAGCTAACTTTGGCACATCTAGGCAGGCCCAGGTTATTAAATGAATAAATAAATGCTTGACACCCGGTGATTTGCGGTTCTAATAAGTGTGTTGCGACACGTCAGGTGAGGACGGAGTTCCCGGGACTCCAGGCGTACCGGGTCTTTCAAGCGGTAAGGCCCTCCACCTCAAACATCCATGCACTATTCGTTATGTTTGACTTGATTTCGTTTTTCTACTATATCATGTATTCGTTGACTACCCTTCATTTTTCACATCAACTATTCCCCAACGTTCTTTTAAATTCCAATTGTCTGGACCTGTTAACGGTTCCCATCCCCGGCTCATCGTGTTCAGAGCGAACTCGTTACTCATTAACCCGTCGGCTCTTTAATCAACCGCGCCGTTCATCAACCCACAGGGGCTGTGATGTCCGGCCCCCAGCAGGGCATCCCGGGACTCCCCGGCCCCCCGGGCCACCCTGGAAGAGACGGGCAGGGTTCCGGGCCCGTGGACGTGGGCCCATATGTTGCAGAGTACCTGCAGCGTAAGTGTGTGTGTGTGTGTGGGGGGGGTGGGGGGCTGCAGTGGTCTCTGGGTCTGCTCGGACAGGGTTTTGCTCAAGGTGGGCCCCGGACGGCACGAGAGTGAATCAGAGTACAACAGTCTGACGTCTGTGTGTGTGTGTCTGTGTGTGCCTGTGTGTGTGTGTGCGTGCCTGTGTTTCTGTGTGTGTGTCTGTGTGTGCCTGTGTGTGTGTGCGTGCCTGTGTTCCTGTGTGTGTGTCTGTGTGTGCGTGTCTGTGTGTGTGTGCGCGTGTGTTTCTGTGTGTGTGTCTGTGTGTGCGTGTCTGTGTGTGTGTGTGCGTGTGTGTGTGTGTATGTGTGTGTGTGTGTGCACACACGTGCATGCGTGCATGTGTATTTGTGTGTGTCTGTGTGTGTGTATGCGTGTGGGTGTATATGTGTGTGCGTGCGTGTGTGTGTATGTGTGTGTGTGCACGAACATGCTGCGTGCGTGTGTGTATCTGTGCACACGCGTGTGTGTGTGTGTGTGCGTGGCTGACCTGTGTCTGATTTACAGGTGGTGACATCATGCATTATCTCCCGGCGGGCCCTCCTGGACCACCGGGGCCCCCTGGTGGAGGGTCCGAGAAAGACGTCGCCAGCAGGGTTCTCTCCTACATTCAGAGTGAGTCCTTTTGGACGCGTCTATAACATCGTTAGTGATGCTAATGAGTGGGCTTCACTAAGAGGCCCATGCAAAGATCTAAAAACTAAATCAAAGTGTTATTTTTCGTTATGTTATTACACTATAAAAAATGTTACACAATCCACAATTGTGTTATTATTATGATATAATTACTATTACATTATTATAACGATAGTATCATTATTATTATCGTTATTATCGTTATCACATCATTAGAATTATTATGACTACTATTAATATCCTTATTTTGGGGCCCAGACCAGGGGTACGGCTCTGGGGTCGCTGGGCCTCCTGGTCCTCCTGGATCCGTCTCCGTCAATGACATCATCGCCCTGCTTCAACGTATGTCTGGTTACCGTAGCACACACACACACACACACGCACGCACGCACGCACACACACACACACACATCCACACACCCGACCACCCCCTCCCACACACACACACACACACACACACACACACCCACACACACACACACGACCACCCACACACACGAACACACACACGACCACCCACACACACACACATACACACACACACACACACACACACACACACACACACACCAACCAAGATGAATAGGAAACCTCTAACTTCCTCGTCTGTGTCCAGAGGAGGAGGTGCGGAGGTACGTGTCCGGGCCCCCAGGTCCCCCAGGGGTCCCAGGCATCCCCGGAGCCCAAGGTCACGGGGGCTACGGATACAACCCCCAGGAGCTGGCTCAGCAGGTCTTCATCCTCATGTCAGGTGAGCACAAACCAAGGTGTCACTCCATCTGCTCAACCAAGAGGTCAGAGGTCGTGAGCGTGATTGTCCGTGTGGCTTGTTTGGTTCTCCAGAGAACGGGATGGCCGGCGTTCCAGGACCCCCCGGACCACCTGGTGCTCCCGGTATTCCTGGAGACCTGTCTCTGGTGCAGAGTAAGACCACTCTTGTTATCACCCTCACACCGCAGGCCACCGTGGGGTCTTTAGGTCATTTGGTTAATGGACCCTTTTGCACCCCTAGTGCAGAAAGGCAGAGTTTTATACGTAGACGCTACATTGATTGCTTCGGCACATTGCTGCGATAGGTCGACCTAGGTTGCCATATTGGAGAGGCCAAGACCGGCCGCTAAGCTAACACAAGAAAACGGGGAGCAACCGTTTCTCCTGATAAAAAGCACTTTAACAGAGCTGTGTTTATTCAACATGTATCTTTTACATAAAATACATGTAACATGATTTAACATGAATATAAAAACGACTCATTGAAAGCGGTCGTGACATGTAAACGTTATGGTGCTTTCTATCCAGAAAAACCGCAGCTCCTCTGTTTACCTGTATTGGTTTACCGGCCAGCCTTGGCCTCTCCAATATGGCGGCGACGTTGACGTATTACCCACAAACCAAGGCGGCGTCTAAGTACACATTTCCATGCATAAGTTCAGCCGACCCATCAGCAGCGTTACGAGCGACACCTCTGTGAATAGGCTCGTCTGTGTCTTCTCATCTTTTTAAATGGTAGACACTGGATACCTGGGTGCTGTTGGCCCTCAGGGGCCTCCTGGAGTGCCTGGCCCCCCTGGCATCCAGGGGCCCCCAGCACCACCATGTACACAAGGAGCACCGGCTCCCAGGATCCACCACGGCCCCGTGTACGGACTTGAGCAGATCCAGGACTACCTCCAAAGTGAGTCTGGTGGACGTTTGCTCTCTTGGCTTCACAACAACGAAACAAACAAACAGACCAAAGTAAACAACGATGTTACCATTCATAAATAATCCACTGAACATCAGAAGAACCGGGAAGCTCGCCTATGAATGAAGGAGTCCGTGTCGGACCGGGCCTGTTGGATGGAGCGAAACATTTAGGCAGGGCCTCATCCCAGCAAACGGTTTGCCCTGTGTGCCCTTGAGCACGGCTCAAGCCTGTGTGTGTGTGTCTATGACCTCGTCCAGATGTTGGCTTCAAGGGCGTCCCGGGCCCGCCTGGCCCCCCCGGCCCCGTGGGACCCCCCGGTGTGATCAGGGGCCTGGTGTCCTACGCAGAGAACAACAGGGAGATGCTGTCCAGACAAGCACAGCTACAGGAGTACATAAAAGGTGGGTTTGAAGACGCATGCACGGCGCACGCACGCACACACGCACACACACGCACACACACACACACACCAAATCATAAACACACACTCCCTCTCTCTCTCTCTCTCTCTCTCTCCCCCCCTCTCTCTCTCTCTCTCTCTCTCTCTCTCTCCCCCCCCCTCTCTCTCTCTCTCTCTCTCTCTCTCGCT
>JAOPJO010000111.1:17661531-17672325 GCA_027123675.1 Molva macrophthalma
AGGGATGCTGACCGAATGTCAGCATCCCTGTTAAAGGTGCTGTAGGTAAGATTTAAGAGACTACGATTGGTTGAGTGCAGGGAGCCCCTCCCTTGGGCCTGGGGGGCCCCATAGTGGGCAGCAGTAGCAGCGGGCGTACTCACCTCTTTCTTGCGGTTCTTCAGGGCGTTCTGGTGCTTGGCCAGCTCCTTGTCCTGCTCCCCCTTGATGCGCCGGGCCTCGTCCCGGAGCCGGGTGGTGTGCTCCTGCTCCAGCCTCTCGATGGTCTGCTTCTGCTGCCGCTCCAGGTTCTCCACCTCCTGGTCGTACTGCCGCTTCTTACTCTGCCGGGCCGGGGGGGGGAGGGTCAGAGGGCGTTTTGGATGGAACCCGACCGATACTGGTTTTTAGGGTGCCAAAATGACCGATATCGAAATATCGGCCGATGTTCAAAATATAGATATATCGGCCGTTACTCGATGTATAAATTGTGGTATTCTGGGGGCGGATCAGCTCCTTGGCATTTGCTGCTCACCCTCCAGCAATGCGTCGGGCCACGTCACATTAAAATCATGAGCTAAAGGAACCAATTAAATGCATGGGGAGGAGCTACTGACCTTCACAGAGAACATGATGTAACGCGATGTTTGTGTTGGGAGTGTTTACGTGGATGTGCTCAGTTAAAGCATTTAGTTTGGCAAACATATATGCTGATACCGATATGTCTGTGATAGGCCGATATCGGCCGATAAAATCGGCCAACCGATATTTCGGTCGGTCTAGTTTTAGATATCGAGGTGACTGCAACTTATTTAACATATTTAAATCCATTGCTTCAATATATTTGAATTAATCACAAATCATACACATTAAAATGAACCAACAGTTTTTGTATAGAAATGTAGATTATGGTATGGTCTCAACAGTCTAAAAGGGAGTATTTCCAAAGTCCACCAAAACTACAGCAGTCTACTTTTTATGTAAGTTTTCCCCCCCTAATATCAATTATTTCCAAATGTATGTAATTCAAAATATACATTTAATAGAAGCCGACTCCACTTTTGAAATAATCCACACATAAACACAACACTTTTAAAAAGGTTTTGTTTATGCCCCCCCTCTGTATCCTGCCCAGTGGTCTGAACCGTTGCATATACGATTGGCACGTTATACCTCTATTCCTATTCTCAGAGAATGAATGGTGCTGCATTTGTGGACGTGTGGCTCTGTAAAATAGGTGCAGTGATGGCCTAAAAGGGATTCATTAATATATATTGTAAGCTAATGAAACTCCGGAGAAAATTCCATATTTCTTGTCCCCTCCTAAATTGTAATGAGATCTGCGTAACCCTTGGTAACCAGTGATGAGGTAACAAAAATTCCAGTGAAACACATTTGAATGGATGAGGTGGAACAAATAACCAATGAAAACCACCAAAACAATTACCAGCACAAACAACGAATATCGTCTCAAAATCCCAATTACCTCACTACGGTGCATGTGCTCATGTCAGGTGACCAATTACTAAGGAATGCTCACGACATCGCAGCCTCGAAGTGAGGTCGAAGGGAGAACCACTGGGCTTAACAGCAGGATTAACATGGTCCTGACCCCTAATACGCAGGGGGTGATGTAACCACGGCACCACAGGAGGTGGAAGGAGCTAAAGTATTCATGTAAAGGACACAAACAACACCGCCCGCCTCACAGCGACCTAACGAGCCGTGAAGGAAAGCGGCCCTTGGGGGGTCGTTTGTGTTGAAGGCGGACGGGAAGGGTTCTGGAAGGTTGGGGGGGGGGAACCGTGGGGGATTCAGCGTAATCTAAAAAGATGGACTCAAGGCTAAAGCCGAGCTTCGCCACGTGGGTGACCCGTTTCGAGGTTGAAACCATTTAAACTTTGACCCCCGCGGCGCCCAACCTCGAGGCCAGCCGAGCCCCCCCCCCCCGGCCGCGTCTCACGCCGACCCTGGCGTCACCGCCTCTCGGATCCCGGTGTTTCGGAGCCTGCCGGGGCCAGGTCCGGGGAGGAGGGGTCGGGGACTCACGGTGGTCTCCTGCTCGAAGCGGCGGTAGATCTGCTCCTTCTGCACCTGCAGCTTGTTGCTGAGCTGCTGCTGAGCCCTCTGCTCCTCCTTCTGGAGGAAACGCAGCTCCCTCAGCTCCTGCCGCCTGCCGGAGACAGAGAGAGGGGTGATCAACGTGGGCCACACACAACGAAGCAAACGCATCACACATCAGGTCCGCCGCCCCCCCGTCTGTGAGACGCGGAGGACTGACGTGCGACGACGGATCTTTCCCATTACCTTTACGATCTTCACACATCAAAGCTGGAACTCTCTGCTTTGAGACTATATAAATCATGCCTGTATATGTTGAGGTTCCTCATAATTACGTTGCTTCAAATAAGGCATGCATCATGAATAAAAACCATCCTTGTGAAGCATTTCTGTGGCAAAAGAAAAGGAAGAGGAAATAAAGACTATCTTGCAATCCTTGTGGGATAGCCTTCCATTGACACCCCCATCAGGGCTCCACCCCAATCAGATGCTGAGAAAATGTCAATGCCTTCACAGTCATTAACACCTGGTGTGATATGTTGGGAATACTAAAGGAACCATTAATGTTATTTACAGGTCTACTGCGAGAGCATGCCAGGCACCCATCCCCCATCACCATCTAATTAGCATATTGTTCCAGTGCTACAGCCAGTCATCCCTCTAGCGAACAGTCAAGGCCGTTTAGCAGAGATTTCTACCATTCGCTCAATTTCAATATGGATTTGTTTTTTTGCTGTTGCCACATTTTCTCGTGGTCTTGTTCATTTGAATAAAATAAAGATTTATAATTTTTTTTATTTGGTTTATGTTTGTCTACTTTGAAATGGTGATATTTATACGTTTGATTGCCAGACTTGTTATCTACCTATGGATACCAACATCATGCGGGAAAACCTGATAGACGTAGACCCATTCTGGATTTACTTGGGCGTGTCGTTTTAAGCGAGTATACCCCAGGAATACCCCAAAAGCGTTTGGTACGGGGGGCCTCTGAGAGCTCGACGCATTGCCGTTCAAGAGAACACATGCAAATACACACAACACCAGCAAATTAAGAAAACGTCTTCAACAATTTGACTGCAACGCAAAGCAACTGAAGAAAACCCATGCAAACAGACAATACACATGAAAACATCTTCATCAATTTGACAATACACGCTCACTTAGAAAACACGCTGACGATTCAGACAATACAACACATAGGAAACAATAAGACCAAACGGAAGACCTCCAGAAACGCTTCCGTTGTCATTTGGTGTAATTGCAACCCGTTTCTGTGATGTGTTGTCTGAATTTGCAGCGCGTTTGCTAAATGCTGCACATGTTGTCAAATTGAGGAAGATGTATCCTTAATTCGCTTCTGTTTTGACTTTTTGCATGTGCTTTCAAATAAACCCTGCACTCAAATAATCGTGATCTCTTAAAATCGTACCTACAGCACCTTTAACAAGGATGCTGACGTCGTCAGCATCCCTGTTAAAGGTGCTGTAACTAAAGCACGTAGTCAGAAATTTTACTCAAATAATCGTGATTGTTGTTGTGAATGTTGTCAGCATCCCTGTTAAAGGTGCTGTAGGTACGATTTAAGAGATTACGATAATTTGAGTAAAATTTCTTGGAAATGACGTCAGCTATTAGTGAGTGAAATGCAATGCGAGAATCTGTTACGAGTTAAGTACCTGCCTCGGTATGAGCCGATTAAGATTTTGGTCTGCCACTGGCTCATTTCTGACCAAAAGTTGCAGTATGTTGAGCTCTCAGGGCCACCGTAGCTCGGGGCTCAACAGGTTTATTAGCATGGCAACATCATCTTACTACGGATTGGTTGCCATGTTGGTGTGGAACCACCAAGCGGTGTTTCGAGCAAGGGGGAACGGTTACCTGAGGAACCTCATCTCCTCATCCTTGGTGTCGTTGTCCGTGACGATCTTGGACGTGGTCACGCTGACCTCCACGCCGTCCACCATGAACTTCCGGGTCTTCTTCAACGTCTTCCTCTGGCGCTTGGTTTCCTAACCGCAGCATATAGAAGGCCATGGTTAGGACTTTCTCATAATAATAATACAATTCGTTTTTCTAGACACTTGACAAAATGGAGACAAAAAAAATTCGAAAGTAACATGAAACGTTTAAAGGTTAACAAATTAAGCAGCAGAAAGAGGACAGATGCGGGTTAGGCAATGCAATTACATTATTCTTTTAAACTGTATTTTGAGTGATACCTTTGGTACATATTATTACACCTCATTTAGTACAGCAGCATCAGCGGTCTCTTTCTAATGTACCTGTATGGAGATACCTCCAGGCTCTTTGGTTTTAGAGAGGAAGCTTGAGATGGAGAGGTTGAGGTCCATGCTACTGTTATCTGCGGCGGAAACACTCCCCGAATCCGAATCCCTCTCTCGGTCGTCTTTGGCCTTGTCCGGAACCATCTTATCCTCCTGTTCGGCCATCTTCTCCTCTTCTTTCAGCTTCTCTCCGTCCCCTTCGTCTGCCCTCAGGGCAGGTTTGTCCTCCCCAGGTAGCTTCACGGTGACCTTCAGGTGTTTGTACGGATCCTCCTGTACCTCCTCCTCCTCCTCTGCCGTGGTTTCAGGCTCTGCTGGGATCTCCCCTCCCTCGTCCACGGGAGTCTCCGTGATGTCCATGCTCTCGCTGGAGGCCTCTGGATCGGCCGGACCCTCTGCGGTGTCCTCCTCCTTCTCGTCCACATTGGCGATCTCCAATCGCTCTATCTCCTTCGTCGGTAGCTCCGGCGGGGGTACATCCGTCTCGGGTTCTGATGCTGGCGGAACCTCGACCACCGCTTCTGGAACCTTCTCTTCAGCCGGCACCGGTTCCACGTTCTTCTCGTCATCGACCAAAGCGCTTGGGGTCTCCTGGGCCTGTTCCACAACGGCAGGGGCCCCGGGGGAGTCCACAACGTGGTTGTCCACGGTTGGCAGGGCGGGCTCCATCCTCTCAGGGAGGCACTCCATGATGGACGGAGACAGGGGGATCTTCTCGTCTTCGGAGCTGGCCATGCTGACGTCTGACGGGGCGCGCTTGTGGCCCTTTAAAAAAAAGACATCCAAAAGAACGGTGAGCGGTGGTTCCCAACGTTTGACTTGAAGCGGACCACCTCATGTGCAAACGGTCAACAGTAGATGATTACACATGCAGTGGCTGAACAAAGAGTGCCCGCTTTCTACACAATTATCACTGCAAGAAGGCCATGTTGGAAACAGTGGAGAGAAAAGGTTAGCAACGCTGCTTATGCTCTCAGTGTGCTTATTAAGCAAAACACAAAACATCAACGGAAGACCGTACAATGGAAAACATATGATGGGATGCACAGACACTATATATGAAATAATAACAAGCCATAATACTATACTTACTGAACAATATTTATATATATTTTCAATTCCATATTCTTTTTTTTCTATTGTTGTAAAAGAATAAATCCCACGTACCACCTTCAGTACCACTACCACAGGTTGAAGAACACTGCACTAGTGATAAAGTTTAGCGGTGTTAACACAATGATTTATGAACGCTTTCCCTGATCTGAAGGCCGCAAAACTAAAGACACGCAATGTTGTGTACGTAATTATAGAGCTGTGCTTTCCAGGACATTTTTATCATGATGATGACGATTAGGAGCAAGTAACCCTAATTCAAACCACTTTGATGTAGGAGGTGATAAACCGGCCCCTCGTTATCATAAGAGACACGGTGTGTAGATGTTTGCTCACCGGTTGCGTGTCCGTCTCATCCTCCTCTTCCTCCTTGTGTTCCTCTATCTCCTCTGTGACCTCTGCCTTGGCCTCTGCTATCAGCTCTCTCAGTGGCTTACTGTCCACCACGCTGGACACAAACGGGTGCTGAGGACACATCAACACAGGAATAAGCATCGTCAGAAATAATACATCAAATTCTGTGATAGGATTACCCGAACACAGAATGCATGGAAGTCAGTGAGGTACACTCAAACATACATAGCTTTTTTATTGAGATAGCAGCAAATATTAAATGTAACCCATTCGTGAAACAAATTGATGAAACCGGTATAAAACACAACAAAGTCCATCTTAAAATATTGGAACATGCTTATCTGAAGTATATTGTCCAGGATAACTTTGCAGGCAGCTAAAACTTCTCAAACTTGACACAACTGTTTCCATGCAGCCATCACTGCTGATAGAAATAATCTAAACGTGTTCAATGTAGCTATCCTTTGACTGTGTAAAGAATAAAAGCCATCCACCCTCAGCTCATGGATTACTTCCCTCTAAATCAATTCTGTCCGTGGAGAAAAAGGTCATGAAGGGATGTCCCCAGGTTTATAATGAGGCGTTCAAATTTAAACCTCGAGCGCATCAAAAAAACACTTTCCTCTCAATCACTAGGAACTCACCTTCTTCAGCTTGGATACCAGCCGCACATATTTTATATCAGGCTCGAGAATGTGCAGCTTCTTTGAGATCCACACCTTCGTCAGTGGTAGACCACCGTTCTGTATCTTGAAGCCCATTGGGACTTAGTGTCAACTATAAAAACAAATCGTAAAGTCCACAAATCCCTCTAGTTTGAAACTCCTGTCGGAGCGGACGTGCGGAGACACCTCATCACAGCACTCGGACTGAAAGAGCCTCTGCTGGATGGGACCTGGCAGGACTCTCTAAACCCAATTGCTCACAACTAACGCCTGTTGGGCTGACGTGGTGTTGATGAGGGTATGGAGGGGGGATGAAGAGGAGGGGGAGGAGGATCAGCGTCATCCTTGTTGACACATGCTCGAATGTCCCGGGGACAGGTGCAGCCCTCAGGTAAGCAGATGCCGCATTTAGTCTCAGGGGTGATGAAGTTGGCTATGCTTTGGATGGGAGTGATTATCCCTGTGATTAGCCCGGTCCTCTCCAGTATAAGCTGCAGCCTGGTGATTGCATGGGTATTTTATTACAGAGCTGCTCAGAGGGCCGATCCGTGTCCCACGAACAATGGCCGCAGTCCGATGAAAGGTGTGTGTGTGTGTGTGTGTGCGTGTGCGTGTGCGTGTGTGTGTGTTGAAAGATTTGTCTTGGCAAATGTAATCTATTTGCATTTAGAACGCGAGTGCCGATAAGGAATCCAGCCGGCTACCAGGAGTGTCCTGAGGTTGGTTAAGGATAGCTCACGTTTCCAGAGACTGGGGCTATATTTAGAAGGCCGGAAGAGAGTGACCACACTCTGATTTATCTGCCCTTGTGGCACAGTTGAAATCCGTATTATGAAGGTGTTAATAGGAAAAAACACATGGAATCTGTTCCAATGTTCATATTGGGTTAAAATCAGCTTCCTGTAGTATGTTATTGATACTTCCCACAACAACCCAAACTGTGCTGTAATGGCCATACAATTCCACCGTTTAGACATGATTTTTCCTTGCATTTGAATAGCAGGGGCTGACCAGCTGCTATGGCAGAGAGGCATGCACAGCGGGTGGCCAAGTCTACCTGCAGGAGTTGTGCAGTACTCCATCGGTTGTCCACATTCTTGTCCAGGCAACGGCGCAGGAAGTCACTGAATGCTGGAGACCTGAAAGACATGTCCACACAAACTTACACGGAGCCAATAATGATGAGTCAAAAGGACGATAATGACAAAAACAGACTGGAAAATATTAGGTCGACATGGAACCGTTTCATTAGGGCCAGGACTTAGTCATCAGTATTCAGCATGTTCACGAGAAGCTGCATAAAACTGTTGGAAACATCCTTCTAGTGCCTTCTTGGCATTGGAACTACAAGGCCTTAATGCACATTGGAAAAGGTCGAGCTCAACTATGCCAGATACTTTTTTGTGCCTTTATGGGCAGGAAAAGATGGTTTGAACAGTGGAGGAGAGAGAACAAGATATGTAGCAGAAGACCACAGTTTGGAATCAAGCAGCGTTTTTTTTAAGGCAGAAATCTGGCAAATGCCCTTCCAGTCACATGAGTATATTCCGCCCTCTCTGATTGGCTGAGAGAGGTGGAGAGCCTCACCAACGGGAGGGCTGCATCAGGGTGGGCGGCTCTGCCTTGGCTATCTTTAGCAGCACCCTCATGGGGTTCATCTCGTGGTTGGGCGGCTCCACCTGAGCCAGCTCGATCAGGGTGACCCCCAGGGACCAGATGTCCGCCTTGTAGTCGTACGGCCGGTCCTTGGACGTCTCGCACATGACCACCTCCGGGGCCATCCTGGAAGAAGTAGGACCAGACCGGGGGACATTTGGGTCTTCTTTCTAAGTAGTCTGAAGAACTTGTATGTTCAAACCCCGAGTTTAAAATGATCGTTTTTGTTTGGCTCACCAGTAAGGTGTCCCGATGAACGAATCTCTCCTCTGCAGTGTTTTGGTGTTTTTGGCAGAAACCCCAAAGTCAGCTGAATAAAAAGGACAACAAAAAAAAAAGTAATTCAAAGCAGACCTGGATTAGCATTTGAAACCGCTGCCAGTGTTTTCTTTCCATGCACAGCTAAATAAGCCACACTCATTCACGTCGGTCAACAATGTTAACAAAATGGCTAATTTCGTTTGTGTTTTAAATAAAGGCAACACAACATGCAACTCAGCCCGTTTGTAGTTAAAATACCCATGTTGCCTGCACAACCAGTCAATTACCAAATGGCGCCCCAACTTTGCATCCGCAATTTACGAAAGCAAAGTGTGGATGTAGTCCGTCTTTCTATTCTACTTCTGTATTTCAAAGCAAGTGCCATTTTCTGTTTGTTATGTCCTAGGGGTGGGGGTCATGTGTTATGTGTTTTATTATGTTATTGTGTCTTGACTGTTATGCTGTGATTGATTGTTGTTGTTCCCTCACAAGCAGTTCCCTCACAACTCAGCTGCGTGGTAATAAAGATATCCGTTTTGTGTAAAAGGGCTATACTGGCATCTTGTATTTTGTCACTGCACAAAACGCCTGTTGTTCCATCCTGCAAAGCCCTGATCCACCCAGCAGCAGTGACTCATTCTCTTTTGAGTCAAGAGCATTACTGCATCTGCTGTGGCTGCAGTCGTCTGCCAAATTATAGAGCCGCTGGTTGGCTGTGTTGCTAGGCATGTGGTCCAGTCACTCTATGTCACCGTGTCCACCCTGGCCTACCATTACTGTTAGAGAATAACAATGATGGGCCTTTCGGTTCTTTAAGTGACCATCAGTGCCTAGAATCCCTGGACCACAAATCAATTAAGAATTTAACATTTAATAAGGGCACACACATTCGGTTCCAAAGCCATTATAATTCATATTTTTATTACGATATGAGAGTTAAAGCCCTATCTTAATTCCAAAAGGTCCTGATTTAAAATGTAGCTTAACTTTTCAGAAATCAAAAGTAAGAGGAAACCAGAAGTTCTGGTTTAAGTGCACCATTTCAATGAGTGCTGCACGTTTCCAGACTAGTGAATAGCATGTTTCTGGCCGGTGTCACGCTGCATTCAACCCACCCAGCTTGACATCTCCGTTCAGGCTGAGCAGGATGTTGCCAGCCTTCAGGTCTCTGTGGATGATCTTGTTGTTGTGGAGGTAGAGGAGGGCCTGGAGGGTCTGTCTACACACCACCCTGATCTGGGGCTCCGTCAGGGGCCGCTCCAGCTCTGCAGGAAGCCCAGGGACCCCGGGGAAACACGCATAGCATTGCAACATCATCTGCATATTTACATTGTCTACGTGTACAGATGCATGAAACCTCATGGAGATGACAAATTGAGCATGGGTTTTTCTTTGGCACATTCACGAGAGGACACAAGAGGACTTTGCTTGTAAAATTGTATGCAAAAGCACAAACCAAACAGCCGACTCACCTAGCATGACAGCGTCCACGGCTCCTCCCCCACAAAACTCAATGAGTATCTGCAAGAGGTGAAGAGGGGGCGTTTGCATACACACAAAGCAGCTGTTGCTTGAAAAGTAAACAGGGATGATGTATGGGCAACTTTCTGCCGCATGCGTTGTAAACAGACACAAACCGCGGCCTCATCTTGTGTCCAAAATCCTTGATGAGCCGTCAATGGGAATAGGCGATTGCACATCTTCCACCAAACTAAGTGAATGCAACACTGATCCTGGCAAAAGGCTTGAGGGGCTTTCAATATAAGCGTGCATTTAAGAGGATTGGCCTGATTGGAGCTGCAGCGTGGGAACGGTCTCACAGTGTGGTAAGCAACACGCAGTCGCAGGGGGCTCGAACTCTAGCCCCGTTTCCAAACAGGACTAGCTTTCCTGTGTACACTGCACCTCAACGGGGTCATGTTTAGCGACAATGTAGCCACTGTCGAGGCAGCGATGGATTAGCCATTTCCAAGGATGCTATCCCAATTCGTGTTGCCAAATTGCCGCTTAACAAATCTCACTTATGTCGGTCATGTCATGTCTGGCCAATTATAACACCTCAAACGTAGGAATGCAAACCATGTTAGGATACCCGTCCTGGAGAAATAGGCCAAGGTTTTTTTCAAATGATCAAATGTACCAATCCAAGGTTGACCCACCCACTCTAAAAGCCCTAGCATACCACACCGGATGCCTCGAGTCTAGAGACTTGTCTTTTCAACACACAGGGCCTTCTAACGTTGTTTGATCTGTGGGAAGGCTGTTTGTCTTGCTGCCCCTGCTGCCGTACAATGGTCCCCACTGTGGCTAACAGCAGTGGAAAGCAGAGAGGACCTCTAGACATGGGCTGGGGGGGGGGGGGGGGGGGGGGGGGGGGGGGGGGGGGGGGGGGGGGGGGGGGGGGGGGGGGGGGGGGG
>JAOPJO010000111.1:17763053-17774973 GCA_027123675.1 Molva macrophthalma
AGAGAGAGAGAGAGAGAGAGAGAGAGAGAGAGAGAGAGAGAGAGAGAGAGAGAGAGAGAGAGAGAGAGAGCTCTGCTGCTGCTGCTGCAGCAAGGGTCGTGGAGGAAGGTGGTGGGGTGCTGCAGGAGGGAGGTTTATAGGATCAGGATCAGCTTTACCTGTTCCATCCCAGTGGGAGAGACCTCAGTGCCTGTGTCTGTTGGGGGCAGGTCAGGCCAACAGAGGGTGCTGTTTGTTATTGCTTGGTCAGCAGTATGGAGGGGTGGTTATTGTGTAAGTGTGCTGTGTTTATGTTGGAATGGGGGGAAAAAGCAATGCGATTTTAAGTAGGTCGCACTAACTGCATATCCCTGCTTTCTGCAAAGACTTTAACCCTCGCCCTAGATTCAGGGATAACTTTCAGAACGTGGCTTCTCGTGGGCTACACTGAACGTTTCCTCTCTCTCTGCCATCTCTCTCGCCCACTCTCCATCTCCATCTTTATCTCATTGTCTCTCTCTGTCTCTCTCTCTCTCTCCACCATCTCTCTCACCCTCTCGCCATCTCCATCTTTATCTTATTCTCCCTCTGTCTTTCCCTCTGTCTCTCCCTCTGTCTCTCTCTCTGTCTCTCCCTCTGTCTCTCTCTCTGTCTCTCTCTCTGTCTCTCCCTCTGTCTCTCCCTCTGTCTCTCTCTCTGTCTCTCCCTCTGTCTCTCCCTCTGTCTCTCCCTCTGTCTCTCTCTCTGTCTCTCTCTCTCCAGAAGAGAAGTACGTGACGATCCAGCCGTACGCCAGCCAGGGGAAGGACGAGGTGAGCTTCGAGAAAGGGGTTACCGTGGAGGTCATCCAGAAGAATCTGGAGGGCTGGTGGTATGTGAGGTGAGCGCCATCTCTGATTGGTTCATGAGGATGACACTCAAGCTCATGCTGTCAAGCTCAGGGCCCTATTCAACATGCAATTTATGGAAAGATATTTGTGTGTGTGTGTGTGTGTGTGTGTGTTGTTTACTGCCGATTGTTAGTTTCATCGTGGTCCAGGGGGCCTTTACTGAAACTGCTGTTGATGAATTTCACATGTGAATGCACACAAACACACACACACACACACACACACACACACACACACACACACACACATATGTGATCCATTTGAAACAGAGATTTTGCACTAACTATTCCTAGTAGGAGTAGCGATAGTTGTGGTGTGGGAAATATGAATTCTTGGATGGAAACAATACACCTTTGTATTGTATTGCCGTCACTTAGCCAGGTCTCAGTATTGTTGCATTGTTGTCACAATCGATGACATGTTGCCAGGTCCTTTGTGTGGTCCAGCGTTGGTGATAAAACATGGTTTTCCTGTGGAAAGAGTTGTGTTGTTCCCCAAAAACATGCGCCTGTGAGTCATCTAGTATCGCAATACGAAGCACTGTTGTTTTCATCATACTGGTCAGCCATTTTCTTGCAATGCATTTGTATTTTATTAGTTATATAATATCGCGCAATCGCTTTAAAGTGTTTATTTGTATATTCATTTAGCGTATGTGTGAACAGCGTTTCATTAGATCCACCGCAATACCATGGGCATCTAGCAGTTGCAGCTTGCACTCCCGACAAAACACACACTCCTTCACTGCATGGCAGGACTCTGAAACTTCTGTTGTGTTCATAGCATTTCAGTCCTCCTGCTTCACCCACAGTTACGCTCCAGACCCAGAAGGTCGCATGAGCCCTCTGGCTTCACGCAGTCTGCTTAGGACTTAAGAGCTCATGTTGTGCTAAACAGTACCGTGAAGGTCAGGTCAGATTGAGTAAAAGTGTATGCTATAATGCAAACCATTATAACGCCAGATGGCAGGCCTACTGTATTCTCTGCTTATTTATTTTCTTTAAAAAGTCCACTAAAATATGCATTTTAGTGGACACTTATCCAAAGTCCCTCTACAACCCAGTCCAACACTGTTAGCATGGGGGGGTCCAGCCCTGGTGGAGTTAGCACCACGCTCCCCCAGTGGAGCTCCACAGAGGAACCAGTTACCGTGATATACTCCAAACTACACTTCGTTCCAGGGTACAAAATGAAAACCTGCCACCAGCCAATGGGAGATAGATTTGACCATTTGGCAACATTTCAGAGTCACATATCGAAACAACTGCTTGGCCAGTATATTTTTTCCACCCGGTAAAACTACAAAAATGGATGCCTTGCGTGTTGTTGGTCCGCTAGGTACCTGGGGAAGGAGGGCTGGGCGCCGGCGTCCTACCTGAAGAAGGTGAAGGAAGACTTCTCCTCGCCGCGCAAGAAGACCCTCACCGGCCCCGTGGAGATCATCGGTAACATCATGGAGATCAGCAACCTGCTGCAGAAGAAGTCCGTCAGCGAGAAGGACATCCAGACGGACGAGGAGGGTGGCGGCGGCAGCGGCGGCGGCGGCGGCGCCACGCCCGAGCGCCACTTCTCCAAGAGCGAGATCAGCCTGCCGATGCCGTGCAGCGCGGAGCTCAACGCGGAGACGGGCCGGCGGCTGAGCTCCGGCTCGGGGTACGGCTCCAACAGCCCGTGCCTGGGGCTGCTGATGGGGGCCAGCGCCTCGCTGAACGACGGCAAGGTCCGGGCGGAGCCGGGCTCCCCCGCAGTGGCCCGGGTGGCGCCCCGCCGGGTGGAGATCGGGGGTGAGTGGCGACGGCCGAGCGGCTGTTTGTTTGGGATTGCACCCGGGGGTCACGATAAGAGCGGCTCAGGATGTGAGGCGAGATGCTGAACGGTTTTCACTTTGCCTTTCTGTCCGACTTTGACGCCGTAGGTAAGCGATGGAGTTGGACGTGTCTTTGGTGAACAGAATGGGTCGATTTAGATTTAGGTTTCTTTTGGGGCGGGGGGGTTCACTTACCCAACATTTTTACTAATTTTACTCATGTTTTGTGCATTGGATTTTCATTTTTCTTTTACTAAAACCTAATAAGACTGCAGCTCAGCTGTGGGTTTTGTTCATGTGATTGACTTGTCACTTTCTTTCACGTAACGTTTCGTGTTATCCACGCACGTCAGATGGGAATATACCACACGACTTACACAAAACATGTAAACGTTATTTTTGTCCTCAGGATCTCCAAATCTCCGACAGAAGCCACCTCCAAGAAGAGACACTAACCTGGTGAGACATTCATTCATTCATTAGAATAATGCAATAGTCAGCCTGAAGGGATTTGCTGTGATTAAAGTGACAGGAAAATAACAGGATCATGTACACATAAATAACATATATACGTTTCAAACGAATACATTACATAACAATATCACTGGATATTCCTGGATGCCGCAAATGGCTTCATAGCTTCAAATAAGCATACAAATGTTTAGTTGTACATTTACAAGAACTGAATGACTAACATTGTGTTAAAAATAAATTAAATACACAAGATAATACATATATTACGTAATGATCTCTCTCTCTCTCTCTCTCCCTCTCCCTCTCCCCCTCTCTCATCCTCTCTCTAATATGGCTTAAACACTCTCATCCCCTGCTGTTTTAGGGATTCCACTTACCCAAGCCACCAGAGCCCCCTGCTGTGGAAGCAGAGTACTACACCATAGCAGAGTTCCAGTCCTCCATCTCCGATGGCATCAGTTTCCGTGGAGGACAAAAGGCTGATGTAAGAGGTGGTGTCTACATGTGTTGCCATCCCCGACAATAGATATTCTGGGCTCAATGAATATGCGTGTGTACTGTGCAGCCTCCAGTTATTCAGAGACACTGAGGCAATTCAAAGAGCTCGAGATTTCCACCCGATCCTAATGATTCAGAAAGGTAATTTAGTTCACTTCGAGCAATGAAAAGAATAGAAGATAAAAGGGATGGGTTTGTTTTTATCTGGAGGCTACAATTATGTGCAACGCTAGTGGCCTGTATCTCAAAGGCGTATGTGACGACAATGGCAGTGTGACATTTTCAAAATTGCTCCCGTAATCTATTGCTTTTTATGACATAAACGAACGCACGGATTATTATTTATCCGTATGACACTATTTGAATGTGATGTTCTAATCAACGAGGCAGTCAAATGCAATCGCTGAATTGCGTCTTCAGCGACGCGGTGACAGATACGTTAGGCTTATGTAGACCGCATCTAAAGCGTGCATACCCATCACCCCCCCCCCCCCCCCTCCCTCCTGTGCAGGTGATCGAGAAGAACTCCGGGGGCTGGTGGTACGTTCAGATCGGAGAGATGGAGGGCTGGGCCCCCTGCTCCTACATCGACAAGAGGAAGAAGCCCAACCTGAACCGCCGAACCAGCACGCTCACCCGGCCCAAAGTCCCTCCTCCCGCTCCTCCGGTCAAAAAGACCGACCCGGACCCGGAGACGCCCCCCTCCGTGACCCCCGCCGCCAAAGCGACGGACCCCCCCGCCAGGCCCGTGTACGAAGAACCCGAGTACGACGTTCCCGCCGTCGGCTGCGAAGGCGAGGAGGCGGTCGCGGATCCCCTGAAAGACGAGCGCCCCCTGGAGGCGAAAAGAAGCGGTGCCCCGGGTAACAAGTACCGCAGTTCGCCCCCTACCTCCAGAGCCGCCCCTCCGCTCTGCAAGGCGTCCCCGGTGTTCAGCCGTCGCAGGGCCTCCATGAGGTCCTCGGAGGAGGCGGCCGAGGAGGAATGCATCTACGAGAACGACGGCTTCCGGGCCAGCGGCGCGGATGAGGCGACCTCGGCCAAAAGTTCCGGCGGGCACAATTCCCCGAGGAGCTACCATTCCTCCACCGTCCCCCGCAAACCCTCCGGCTCCTCCCCCTTAGCGGGGAGAACCGCGAAGACGGTGACGCCCGAGCTCAGCCGAAGGAGCCAGACCCTGGGCAGACACGTGGACCACGGCCCCAGGTCCTCCTCCGACGAGTCGGGGAGAGGCCTCAGGAAAGGCGCGGGTTTCGGCCGGGACGTGGAGCATCGGATCGGCCAGAGCCCTTCCACCAAGCCCAAGCCGTCGGTCAGACCCAAACCGCTGCTGGCCAAGTCGGAGCCCCAGGGGCCCGACAGGATGGACATCGGCTCCCTGCGTCGTCAGCTGAGGCCCGCGGGCCAGCCGCGGCACGGCCTCAAGCCCTCGCGCGGCGAGGACTCTGAGACGGCGTCCGTCGTCTCCTCGGAGGACTCGCTGTGCTCCCACAGCACCTCCGACCTCTCCTCCGTCTACTCCAAGGGGAGCCAGGGGGACTCGGACCTCGAGGGCCCCAGTCTCTACCGATCCCTGGACGCGTACCAGAAGGTCCAGGACTCGGAGATCAGCTTCCCCTCGGGGGTGGAGCTGGAGGTGGTGGAGAAGCAGGAGAGCGGGTGGTGGTACGTGCGCCGGGGCGCGGAGGAAGGCTGGGCTCCCTCCTACTTCCTGGAGCCCGTGAGGCACGCGGTGGAGGTGGGCAGGAAGGAGCCGGACAGGCACCGGAGCGGCGGGAGTAAGTCCAACAGCCTGGAGAAGAACGAGCAGCGCGTCTTGGCCCTCAACAACATCAACCTGCAGGGCATGAACCAGCAGCACCAGGTCCTGCGGAGGAGCAGCCCCCCCATCCCCTCCAAGCCCCCCGGGGGCTTCTCCAAGCCGTCGGGGCTGGTCAACGGGGGCGTGCGGATGAGGAACGGCGTGCGGCAGGTGACGGTGAGGCCTCAGTCCGTGTTCGTGACCGCCTCGCAGCCCGGCAAGGACCCACACTACTCGACGGGGTCCCTGAGGCGGAACGAGTCCCTGGGCCGGAGCGATCACTACCGCTCCGGCTCGGCCACCCTCGGCGTGCGCAGGAACGCCTCGTTCAGCACGGTGCGGCCGCACGTGGTGGTGGAGAGCCAGCCGCGGCCCGACGAGCGGGCCGGCCTGGGCTCCTCGGGCGGCGGGTTCGGGACCGGAGCCGCCCAGGATGCCCCGGGCCGGGCGTCGGGCCAGCGGAACGGCGTCCCCGTGTCGGCCGTCCGGCCCAAGCCCATAGACAAGAGCCAGCTGATCCACAACAACCTGGGCCGGGACGTGTACGTGTCCATCGCCGACTACGGCGGCGACGAGGAGACCATGGGCTTCTCGGAGGGCACCTACCTGGAGGTGCTGGAGAGGAACCCCAACGGGTGGTGGTACTGCCAGGTGCAGGACGGCCACGTCCCACGCAAGGGCTGGGTCCCCTCCAACTACCTGGAGCGTAAGAAATAAGATCAAACCCGAACCCCCCCGAGGAAAGGGTCTCCAGCAGTCTCCCTACGCCCCCACCTCCCCCCCGCCCCATCCCATCCCGCCAACGGGTGGTGCCTCCAACCGAATTGCCGGCATCGTTCGTAAAGAATGTTACCCGAGAAATTCCCCGTAAGCAATACACCCCGACTCTGAAGAAGACGGTAAAAACAAAAGATGATGTTTAATGTCTTCGGGAGAGACCCTTTCAGCGCCGGTTTGCGGAGATCTTTGCGCCGAACTGTAGAACAAACGCTTTGGAAGTGGAAGGGAACTGAACATTTATGAATGGACACATGAGATTAGATGACGAGATGTGGTCTTTGAAATAGCGAACGGTGTAACTGGGCACGAGGTCCTCTGAAAGGGGTTGCCGTGGGATGACGCTGAATTTAGCAGGGTACGGCTGGTCTTGTTCGTGCCCACCTGTGACTGATGCCAAATTAGTGCCTTTGGTGTGTGATCATCCGAATGAAGGTCCTAAGAGGTGGACAGAAACATGAATCAACCAAACCTATCCTGTGTGTGAGAGTGCTACACGGGCCTCTGGGAGCACAGACATCTCCGAATGTGTTTGTTGTTTCTCACCAACTCAAAGTTCCATTTTAGGAGCACTAGTTGAGCGAAGCGGCCAATCAATGTCATCGCTGGGTTTTCAGTAGGTAAAATTGATGCAATATGCGGAAAAAGAGAGGAAATGAACTTCCGCTGCTTGTAAAGTTACTCTTTATTCACAGTCCCAGACAAAATAGAAGATCAACTTGTTTAGCTTTTTGTATTGCTTTTTGCCTTCATCATTGTTACGATTGATTTTGTTGGGATTTTTTTCCTTGCTTAGAGAATTATTTCTGCATTTCTTGTGACATCCCCTCTCCAACGGACAGCCTATTGGACCTTAAGATATGGTAGTAACCCTAACAGTGAATTGGCATTGTGAGTCCACCAATGATATCATTCCTACGATAATCTTTAGTTAGTACAGGCAGACCCCCAATCGAAGTTCCTATAAAATAAAAGGTTTATTGAACATTTTCTGACATAGCCACCAGGGGGCTGCTGCCCTGAAAAAGTCCATTAGTTGACATAGTGTTTAGATTCAATATAGTTATTTTATGCTGTCGTTTCAGAAAATACATTTGTATATATTGTTGTTTATCCCAGGGCTGTGCTCACCTAGCCTCATGCCCAAAATGTGATTAAAACCAAAGTGGAATATAAATTCAACAGCTAGTTTTGTAGCTTTATATTACTGGTTAGGCAAAGAACAGTTTAAAGCAAACTATAAAATACCTACCATAACGAGGTGGGAGAACTGACTGAAATATATGGAATATATCTCATAAGCTATATATAATATCCAGACGCACTTGATCTAACCAAATGTCATAGCATGGAACCAATCAAAGATTGATATTGCTGATGCAGTATTGATTTTAATATAAATGTGAGGAAAATTACATTTTCATTTCAAACTCTACTTGTTGATGTTTTGGTTATGTTAAAACATTTGTTGACCAAACTCACACAATAGCATTACAATACATTTTAACTATTGCCCTTCGATACAAAATAAGTGTGACAACTTCTATTTTCAAGGCTTCCGATGGCTGGTGTCCATGATCGCTGAAATATATTTTCTAAACAACGGTGGTTCTGCGTTGAGGGCTAAACACTGTTCCATAATTAACATTTTATTTCTGCTGGACAGTGTTATAGTATTAAAAAAAGAGTACATTATCTGCTGGATCGTTAACTATTTAGCAAACTATATTTGTTTTGTTTGTGTTTTATCGTTACCATGTGATCACACAGGACGGACAATAACGGGGAAACAGTGGTTCTGTTTTGTTAATTGGTGCACTTTAATGGTTTGAACCTTTATCGTGCACTAATGCAGAGGAGCAGCTAACACTCGGCATGTTATTTATTTATCATATTTTACAGGAGAGCAAGTCTTCTCTTACTGTATTGACCTTAACTCAGTCATGACTCCTAATTTGGGAAATAAGTTCTAGTCATCGAATATAAGTTCTCGTCAAAGATTAAACGTAACTAGGAATTCGATTTTACGAAATTTTACCGTGATTGGTACGTAAAAATAATAGCAAAATACTGAATGTTTTTTGCATTATCCCATACAATCCATTCTACCTCAGTGCAATAATCAAAGCGCTGCTGGCCAGTGAATGTTCCCACAAACTGTACATAAATTGACATTTTATTTAGTTTATATTTGTTTTATATAGATGCATCTTAAGTTTATTGCTAACAGTTTTGTAGCAAGGTTTATATTCAACAGTAATTTATTTTTTAAATTCATTTTTAAATCATTTTTATTTTTCACTGCTGTGTGCTGCGACTTTAGCAAATCATGGACACTTATTTCATCCTTATTGTGCTTAACATAATGCCAGATTAAAAGTATAAACGTGTGCGTCTCTGTGGTTCCAAATCAAATTACTGCTTGAAGATCTTCCTCTACAAATTTCAATTACATGAAATTAGTGTATTTTTTTATTGAGTTCATCAGTAAATCTAGTCAAAATTGTGATAATAACAATAATGATAGAATTATCAATAATAACACAATGTGAACGAAATGGAATTGTCACGTAATGAACACATTTGATGGAAAGTGTCCTTGATCTCTCCTTTGAGATCACGCTCAGCAGGGAACCACAGAGCCTCCTCTGACGAAGGCATTATGTTAATGTGGCGAATCACCTCGCGAGAGCACATTATTATTGCATAGCGCTTTGTTAAGACGATTTGCATTTTCCTTGCTTCTCGGCGGCTGAAATTACAAGGGAACAGTGACGTGTCAAGCTTTGTCCTACATGTTAGCCAACTAGCGTCTATCGTTCATTGTTTGGTTGTTTTACCTATTACTGTCCTGATTTTGCCCATATAAAGTATTCTGTTATCATTTATAAGTGTAACCGTGAGAAAATGTGCAATAGGTAAAAGGGCAACATGCTTGAAAGTTAATGGAAAACAAAACAAAAAAAAACCATCTCAATCTTGTGATAGTTATTTGTTGGGATATGAATTCAGACGGAATTCTCCCCCCCAGGGCAAAGATAGTGCATCTGGAAATAAGGTCGCTGTGTGCACTGCCCGCATCATCATCCTCCTCCTCCTCATCCTCATCTGACAGGGATGTTTGTTCTTCATCCCCCTGACTGTCCACAGAGTTGTAAACAATGTTGACGTTCGCCTTCGCATTGCAATCTGGACCTGAGTCTCGGGAGCAGATGTCAACGCAGATATCATCATCATCATCATCATCATCATCATCATCATCATCATCATCATCATCATCATCCGTGGGACCCCTCCCGGTGTCTCATCCGTGCCTGGGTGGAATGTTGACAGTCACTCTGCCTCCGTCTTCTGCTTTATTTATTTTTAACATTTTCTGTACCCCGGAGTATGTCTTCCCTTCTCATGCCTTCCTTGACATTTCCCGCCACTGTATTTGTTTTTCCTTTTGCATCGCCTCACAACTCCCTAAGCTGTCGAGACGAGCGAAGTGACATTTGGAGGCTTTCTTCCGAGGTCGCCGGGGAGCGGGCCCGTCAGCCGGTCTCTCTGGTAACCCGGGCAGAGACGGCAGTGATGAGTGCAACGTGCCTTCGGGCCGAAGCAGTCGGCGGTGTCCGAGGTCTGTACCTGCCCAGCACCACAGATACACAAACTTGACTTTTACCTTATCCAAATGAACCAAGACAGAGCCTTCGTCGTTATGGACGACTGGAGGCGAAATAGTACCTGGCCCTTAGTACTTACTATTTCAGAATAATTTCCTCCGCTTATCTTGGCTCGTCAACACATTAACATTTTACGGGTTATTTTCCCTCTTTGAAGCATATCCGACATCTTATTTTGCTCCTCCGTTCAGTGGTCTAATGCCTTGCTCAACTCAAGCCTGTGTGCATCTACATAGCAAAACACATAAGAGAATGAGATCCAGAACGTTTCACTCACGTTCTTCCCCGCTCTGGGTCGCGTCGATGATTGCTGTAATACTCCATAGTGGCCACCAGGGTGTAGTGACGTTCTCCCAGCCCACCTTCCTCTTTCTTTGCTCCCCATTCCCCTGTTTACAATTACTCTCATTTCTCGACACAGCCATACTAAAAGAACAATGTGTTTCCTGGAGCGGGATTGAGGCCTGGTTGAATATAGCATAGGGAGGAAGATATCATGTGTCACACAGGGTGTGCACGGTGTTGGGTGTGTGTGGGTGCTGAAGGTGTTTTGAGTCAAAGAGGTTGTGTGCAGGTGAGATCAGGGCAAAGGGGATGTTGGGATCACAGACAGACGTGAGTTCAAGGTAGACTGTTGACTGGAGAATAGGTGTCTGGAGGTTCTAGGGGACAAACGTGAGCGAAAGAAGAAACTAGGTTTGCATTTTCAGATCCTGAGCTATTTTCTGAGCTAAAACAGGTCTGAGAATTCGACCTTACTTAAAACACCCTTTTTTAATTGCGGTACACTTTTAATTACCAAATTCTAGGGCTTACAGCTGGCAGTCATTGAAGGATTAATTTGAATGAATGGGTCACAACCAAAGGCAGATGGATTCTCTCTCTCCTGTGCTAATTACAGTAGACGGAGACAAACTAACCTTGTGTCTGGCTTGAGTTCTCTTTATAATCAATTTGATTACTTTTTTTAGTCTTGAGCGAGGTAGCAGGGCTGGTTAACGACTTTTTTCTGTAACTTTCAAGAAACGGATCCATCTTATGTTTTAACTCATTACAGTTATGCTATTATAAATTACAATACCGCTGTACTCTTTAGGTGGAGGCAATAGGGACTGATTCGCTTTGTACGTTCATATCTGACAGAGTAAATGAAAACATAGTGATGTAGTGATGTAGTAATGGGAAATGTTTGAGGATTGATAACGATCTGGTAGTGGTCGGCTAAAGAGGAACATGATGAAAGTGTTTGGTCAGATGAGGTCGGCGTTTTTGTTGATTTGTGTAGGTCTTTTTTGTGTTGTTTCGTTTTTTGTAACATGTTTGATAATCAGTGGATCAGCAGTGGGTGTCTAATAAGGAAGATAATAAACGGAGAGATAGGTTAGAGGGTGCAGACATGATAGGGTGCTCGGCGATGGCGCCAAGGAAACATTTACAGTTCAGTTAAATGTGAGAAGAAAAAAACTCCTCAATCCGTTGACTGTGTCGAGAAACGAAAGCTCCCCGCGTCTTTACTGACGGCTCAGCTGTCACGCTCGCGAAGCCTCCCTCCATGGTCGTGTTTTTCGCTTTTTCTTTCGATACGCTTTCTAATTATCCCAACTGTGTGTCTTAATTATCCCGCTCCCCAAGCCTGTCAGATGATGCTGTAGCTTTTTAATCACAGCCACCCATGCGGGCACATCCTGGCTTCATGCGGGAAATCGCTGGTGTGGTTTTTCTGGAACGCGGTTGGCCACTTGAAGCGACCTGTCCAAACGGATGGATGCTTCGCGTGTGCGTGTGTGTGTGCGTGCGTGCGTGTGGAAGGTTGGAGTGATTAAATGGGAAGTGTTGCATCCATTAAAATATTATGATCCTTTTCACTCCCATAACTCTTCAAAGTAGTGTGCCAAACTTCTGTCAGTGTGGGCCTTATGTGTTGCGTCTCCTCTTGGAGCCCGGAGCCCTCCAACACCTTTGGTGGGGGGGGGGGGGGGGGGGGGGGGGGGGGGGGGGGGGGGGGGGGGGGGGGGGGGGGGGGGGG
>JAOPJO010000111.1:17774993-17785030 GCA_027123675.1 Molva macrophthalma
GCTTCATATATAAACATTTGCCAAAAACAATTGCATTTAATGTCACACACACACACACACACACACTTTCTAAGCGATGATGATCCACTACCAGCATGTCAACGCCACAATACTTTGAGTTGGACCAAAGGATGTGCTACTCTGTCGCTCTTTTATCTCTCTTTCCTTCCCCGCCTTTGTAATTTCTTTGCAATATATTTCTTCTTCAATGTATTATTATTATTGTGTCATTTAATATCATTTGGTACATGTGTCTGAGCTCTTGAAAAGCCCTTGTTTTCAACGCTGGGAACCCTTTGTTCTGCACCTCTAATAATTTATCACAGGGCAGTCTTCGGCCTACAACTCAATAACACCGCGGAGTGCGCCATCGTGAGCAAGATGGACGCCGGATAATACCCCCCCATTACTAAGACCATTCTGCTCATGCTAATGAACACAAGGTGTGTCACCTTCTTCTTTATCATTTCATGTCAAAACTCGACTCCAATTTTTTTTTTTAAACTCTTGTACATGTTTACATTGTATCTCACATTTGCCTAAAAAAAGGACGCATTATTAAACGTACTATCTTTGTTCTCGAGACTGCTCCCATTTTCTTTCCACGCCGTCTACCTTTCTGTATTTATTCAGGCACATTTATCACGGGGGAGAGTCATTTTACACACATTTGTCTGCGTTCACCTCTACAGCGTGGGTCAGATTAAGTGGTTTAAGGTTTGAAATCGCGGAACAATCTGCCACTGATATATTCTCATGGGTGTAAGTAAAGAAAACACACAAACACACACGCACACACACACGCACACGCACACACATACAGCGAAGTTTGGGGGACAATGAATGAAGACAAATGTGCTCCTAGGAGGAAATAACAGAATTAATGTTGCTCTCTCCCTCCCTCTCTCAGAGATCCGAACCTATTCATTTCTCAGTTGGCAATTAATCTGATCTATCTGGCCTTACCACATATTTTATAGCAGCACCCTAAACCCCCCAGCATCGGAGAAACAGCCTTTCAGCAAAAAAGTAGGCAGGTTTCTACTACAAAAGGTCACGCTATCATTTATAGCCCCCTCTGGTGCTCATATGTGGGACGATTCACGACTCGGAGAGCAGGGCTCACGAATCACATGAGCGGTTGAAGCAGAGAGCAATGTAGCCCCTATTTATGAATTCCCCTTGTGTATTCTTAATCAGAGACGGGGGGGGGATATATTATTAATTAAGATATATTATTTCGCCGATTGTACGGGTGGTTGACTCGGCAGAATGTTAATCGGATGCGAGCTTTGTCCCAGTCTTTTGTTAAACAATGTCACACTAGTGCTTGGGATGACTGCATAGTGGAACTGACGATATCTTGCATGATTAGTTCTTCAGTTCAGGCTATTGTCAACAGATAATCTAGCATACTATAGTTGTACAATGTAGATAGTGGTAATCTAAAAAAGGATTTCGCAATTAAATCAAGACAACGTCTCTTTTTACTTAACATCAAATGTAGGCATTACCCTGAAAAAGGATTCAGATAGAGTAATAGTAATATAGTATTTGTCCACTAGAGGGCAATCTTGATCAACTGTTTTGTTCAAGTGCTCAATAATAAACCATGATAATTCACGGAACGTCCGTTGGACTGCATATAGATATAGATATAAAGACAAATATGAATACAAATACAGTGTCTACAATACACATTGCTCTTTAAATATATGATTATTCTCAGTCTTAGATGGGAAAATAGATGTGGCATTTGTATTTGGGGCTGAGATTAGGCTATTCCATGCATATACTTGTATTCGGTCTGTTCAACATAGGCCATTTGATTTAAGTGCTTTGCAATTCTACAGCCTAAGACGGTTACTGTTTCCAAACCTTTTTTGGCCCATGACCCCATGTCTTCCGGCCAGTAAATGAACGTGAGCACCTTCTTCCATTGTTGAGCAGCTACATCGTTTTTAACGCTATCAACATATTCCATAATATCAATGTCCCAGTAAATTAGTCATTTGCTTCTGGCTACGAATCATATAAGTCAGTCTGTTCGTATATGAGAGTCATTATCAAAAAATGTATGCTGTAAAATAAAGCTTATAGCCAACTGTCTCCTGTGACCCCCTTAGCATTTCTGCTGACCCCAAGGTTAGGAACCAATGCCATACGGGAGCATAGACGGTGTGTGTGGACATTTGTGGTATTCCTCTGGTTCAGACTTCTTGTACACGGGCCTACAATAAAATTCATAACGCACTTCTGGATGTTCATCTTTAATAAATAAAAGCCAGCGATGAATTAGCTCGATATGAGATGTCCTTGCATTGTCGTTGTTTAAAAGAAACAAGAGGACGCCATTGTTTTGAATCAGAGACCCATGTTGAAGTTTTATTGAGCACGGTCGTCTGACTCACATGGAGAAGAGGCTCACAAACGTTTGGAAACTAGAATTGTTTCAAAGGAAAAAAGAAAGAAGAAGTGCACGTCCTCAAATGACTTGACCCGTTGTATGGCCGTGGTTCATGAACAACGGCCATACAGACAACACAACGCTTTCAAACGCTGGCTCTAGCCTACCTGAAACACGACAGCATCCTGAATACTTGTCTACCATTGGTCCCCTTGTTCAACTGAAGTGAACAAATAGCCCCCCAATAGAATGAGAAAACTACTATAGAAGTGTAAAGAAAACACAGGAAACTTCTGCAATTCTATTAAAAAAAAAACATATTTGCTTAGTTGTGTCTGAATAGACGATAGGTCAAAGCCAATAATTTAAAAAAAGCACACACACACACAAGAGAAGGTTGACAGGAGTTGTTCCACGCGACAGTTTACAAAACAAAAGACTGTATATAGTACATTACAGTGTCAGTAACATTCTGCTTTTTTTATTTTCAGGGTGCTATTACTTGGGTAGAAAGAAATGAACATGTGGTGACTTATGGAACTTCACTGCTTGTGTAAAAGGTTGCGTCTGTGAGTTCAGCTGAAAGATCGACTTCCATTGTCGATTCATTTAATTTGTAACACAACCAGAAAAAAAGAGTGTCAGCTGCAGAGTGACAGTAGTGGTGTAGTGGTCTGATTTGTCTGGTCACTCTCCAAAGCTAACTTTCCTTATCCTATCCAGCAGTGCAGTCATTTTGTGTTTGAAACTTACTGATATAGACTACAACCTTTGTTTTTTTAAAATAAAATAATCAATAAATAAATAAATAAATACAATTATTTAAAACCAATTATGTGATGATAATCTGTTATTTAGCTTGCAGATTAACTGTGCTGCCAACATATTTTGGCATGGACAATGAATGGTCCATTATCAATGTTTGTATGGGTTGAAAATATACAAGGAATATGTAAAGGCCAATATACAATAGTTTGTGTTTATACTAAGGGAATAACAAGTAGTACACAGTAGTATTACAATAGCTGTGAAAAAAAAATAGATTATGATTTGGTCGGATTCTTCCCCCACGCCCTCCAATAAAACCCAAATTTAAAACCAAAAAACAACACCAAAAAACCTGAATAAAATCAAAACAATACGCCATGGTGAAATCCCAGAGAGCAACTATGGTCTAGTATTTCAAAATTACAATCAGGAGCTTTATAAAGTGACATTAAAAATCAACATATTGTCATTTCTTTTCTTATGTGTAGGATATTTAAAAAAGAACTATGAATATAGAACAGAGTACTAGGAGCTCATATGATGTATTTTTACACAAAGACTGTAACTCAGGGGTCGTAATGAATCACTAGTTCTTATCTTGTCCCTGAAGCAATGCATTTGTGATTGTTTACTGCAATATATCTTATTGCTCTGAGGTACAAGATAATATTTATATTTAATCTTAGGTTGTTTATTAGAAAACAAATATATTATTAGGTTATTATACTTTTGGATATAAAGGAGAAAAAAAAAACAGAATTTCTATAAAAGAGAAACTTTTTTTGTTTTTGTTTTTTAATTGAACCACACCAATAAGTAAATAACCTCTCTAGATACATCATGTAACATTCAAAGGTGAATTAACACTTCAAGCAATAGCGTAACCAAACTCTATGGGGTGGAGAAGATGTACTCGTACATCATTATCAGCATTTGCCAAAGACCGCTGACAAATACTATTAGCAGCATCAATTTCAGCCATTTATGATTATCAATTTCTTCCTCACTAAGTATGTTGTTGTTTCTCAAAATCAGTCCTCTAGCTTCAGGGAATAGCTACAAGCTACGGGCTATATCTGGCTTACTTTGCCTCACCATAACGTCACTGATCAAAAGAACATACATACGCACACACAACAACTACAAAAACCAATTACCAAAATCTATACGCAACATGTTGGGTATTTAAGAAAGGGCCACTCCATCTTGTTGGTTTTATGCGTAAAACTGTTGAGTATAAATAGCAAGCATAGGCATCATATTGTGCTGAAAAGAGAAAATATATAAGCTTTTTTTGATTAGACCGAGAGCACTTCAGGCCCCTGAATATATTAAAGTGAAGGATAATTTCTGCTGGTAAAAGGCGTGTATTTAAGTCACAAAGGTAACTTGACGGAAAATTAGCTGTTATACTTTGGACCTGGCATATTACGTTTATAAAAATATTCTTTTTACAATTTGTGTGCTTTTCCCCTTCTCTCTGAGTAGATATTTGACAGTTTGTGACACCTGCATGGTTAGAAACGGGCCTTTCAGGCGAATTCAAATGGCGCTGAAATTCAGAATATACGTGTTATAATGATAACAATGTTTGAAAAAAAAAAGTATTTTGAAAACTCACAGTGTATTTAGCCAAGGATTAAGGAAGAAAACCGGGAAAATACCTCGCATCCTAAAGAATCGCCCTGAGAACTGGTCAATTACTGCTGGGTCCTGTCTCCAGCTCCACACATTTTGAAGGCTGCACAGGCTTGTGAGATGCAGAAATCCTTGTTGGGGCCTAGCAAATCTTTATCTGTCCTCTCTATTTAAAAAATAGGGCATTTCTGAGAGGATGAAGTGAGAATTCAGTGCAACATACTACATTGCAGAGCAAGCAGCTATAGCTAAAGCTAAACGACAGCTACCACCAAATACCTGCTATAGTAACTACCATTAAAGGTACATTAACTTGAAATGATATAAATAACAATCCTACTTCACATACTTCTCTTATCATAGTCTCTGTACCTTTTAAATACATTTCCTACTTACAAAGCTCCGACGCTTAATGACAAATGACAGAACCTCCATCGCTTGATCTTTCCATCCCGCGGTCAGAGGTGCACAGACACAAGTTGTGACGACTGACGTGCTCGCCAACGTGTGGACGTGGTTTCCTGCCAGCGAGACAGGCATTAGTTTCATAGCACATTTCTGATCCATCCGTCCGATCTCTACACACTTACATATTTCGACTCAATTATTGAGCCCCAGAAGTCCCTAATCTGCCTCAGTGTTTGTGGACGATGGCTATCTGAGAACATTCCAAAAAACGCAGTTCAACAAAATCAAAGAGCGGATTGTAAATTGGTCTTCTCTTCTTCTACGTCTGAATCCGTGTTCTCCGCCAAACTCTCAGGATCAACATTTAGGATCGTCTCTCTGTGATCTCTCCTCGCCGACGGAGACAAAAGCTCCGGGATCTAAACTAGTCGAGGAGGAGACATCCTTGATCGTAAAACGTGTACCAACTCTAAACGTGAACCAAGAAGGAGTGAGGCAGCGCACCGTCATCATCCTCACCCTACACCAAAACAAAAAAGTAGGCCTTCACCTGATCCATACCCCTGCTCCACTTCAAAGTGTTTCCCTGACTTAAGAACCTCCTGTCCTGGTCTCCAGAAGATCTCACCATAACAAGGTCTGTTTCGTTCAGTCTCAGTTCAGATGTAGTGGATGTTTCTGTTGTGTTCCTGTGTCCATCCTTACGTGCTGCGGTAGGTCTTGATGATATCTTTGATCTGTCTCCGGCAGATGGGACAGCAGGCGTTGGACATCTTCTTGAGCTTCAGGCCGCAGGCGTAGCAGAGACACATGTGCCCGCAGGCGTAGATGACCGTGTCCACGGCGTTCTCGTAGCAGATGGAGCACTCGTCCGGCCACGCCCCCTGGGCGGCGGGGAAGCTTGGCGACTTGGGGAGCTTACCGGGTGAGTCAGGGCTGGTGCCTGCTGCGACAGGGGGGAAGGGAGACATGAGAGACAAGCTGAGGCGGAGGACAAGAGACGTTGAGCTAAAAGTTTAAGTTTGAGTAAAGTTGAGGCTGGATAAGAAATTGACCCTGGATGAATACATATGTGAAATACCATTAACTGCATGGGGAAATTAAGGCATGGCAAAGTTTTTGAGGGGGTATTCAGCACTGAGCTGTATGAAATGCCAAATAACTTTCTAACCAGAGTAGAACAATTTTAGTTTACAATTTGGAAATATAAAATACATTTGTGAGAATGAAGAGAAAGATTGTTAGTATTGCTAGCATGTTGAGTGTCCCTGAAAAACAACCAATGTGTATTTTTTGTATTAGGTTTGAAACTCATTAAAACATTCATACAAATAACAACCCTGGTAAATACTAGGGTTTATAACCTAACCCGAATAACAACTATGAGATCATCAATTGGCGAGGGAAGGCCTTGCCTCTGTTCAAATAGCGTTTTTTGCTTAGGAAGGTTGTTAACCGAGTGAAATGACCCAAAGTCATATCTCAGTGGCAGCCATGATAAGAGCGGTTGAATTCACTAAATGCTAAGGGAAGGTGCTTCACTGCTTTTCATCTATTTAAGCACAGGGTACACTGGACTGTCCTTTACGAAAGGAAAAGAGATAATGCCGTCCCACAATTCCTTGCGACAGGAACATTTGCAGAGACGCACACCATTCGGCCGTTTGTGAAAACAAACAATCAACGTGACAAAATCCACCGTCGCATAATGACGTAGCCTAGTGTAGGTGCCGTCAGATTCCCTCAGCACCATGGTTCTATTTTCCTAAGTCCTTATGAAGTGTTCTTCACATCTTTCCTTGACCTCGTGACATTTTCCATCAAGGTCAAAGAAAAGTGGTTAGGAAAAGACAAAGGAGGTATTTCTTTGGATTATTCGCCCCGGAGCCGTGCATTCCTCACACCGACGCACAAGCCCTGTTTCACATCATCACAACACCAAACCAGGTGTCCCTCATTACACTAATCACGGGTCTTCTCCTTTGTTTGCAGCAGGGCAGCGTTAGCAGCCCTGGTGCTAACGCTGGTGCTAGCAGCCCCAGCCCTGGTGCTAGCAGCCCCAGCGTTAGCAGCCAATTGTGCTAGACTCATTTGAGTCTCACTGTGCTAGATTCATTTGAGTCTAGCACAGTGTGATGAGCAACACCTGTGTGCATCCCAGCAGTTTGCCCCCCCCCCCCGCCCACTTACAGCACCACCACACGTACCTCCCACGGAGCACAGCCCTCCGTTCAGCACCGGGTCAGAGCGGCCGCTGCCCAGGGCGCTGGGGGTGTGGGGGGAGGAGGAGGGAGGCGAGCCGGGGTTAGATGGTGTGCGCGGCTCCCCCTGGTGAGTGGAACCTGTTGAGAGGAGAGGAGAGGGGGGGGGGGGGGTGCGTTGTGTTAGAGTTTGTGTGGAATCCTGCGGCTCGCTTGGTACAAGAAATGGGACGCGAGCGTGGTATTCACCGGCCTCCCCTCGGTTGAATTCATGGGGTTTCTGATGGTGCGGACTTTGGGGTGGAGACCAAAGCACGAGGCCGTGTCAGGACGGATGCTAAATAATTTTTTAAAATTTTCCAAAATGGACTTAAAAGGCAGGGTAGGCAATTTGGAGAAACCAGCGAGAGTGAGCTAAATTTTGAAAGTATCCAACCCAAAAAAATCCAACCCAAAGACCCTCCCCCCAAAAACACGTGACTAGCTCGCTAGCTTTAGCAACAGGTCTGCCTAGCCTTGTGGAAGATCTCCGATCAAACACAACGAGTGCACGAGCAGAGAGCCCGCAAGGAGCCGGCTTGGTAGGTAGACAGACAGGTACGCCATCCAATCATAACATTCAGGCCAAATGAAACGCTAGACAGACAGGTACGCCATCCAATCATAACATTCAGGCCAAATGAAACGCTTGGACGGCCTTATTACAGGCCTGCGACAGCCCGGTTCTTGGTTTGTTTCTTTTTTTCTTGTCAGACCATTTGATTAATTGATTGCTGTTGGAACGTAAAGAGAATTTTAACAAACGACAAAAAAAATGCTTGTAAACTAAGTGGCCTGCCCTACAGTAAGGTCCGACACAAAGCGAGCAGAAACCACAGCGCCCTGCAGACCTCGTGCTCTGTGTGCTTTGCTCCGTTTGAAACAACGTGATTCTACTTCCTTTTCGGGTCGTGCTGAAAGACATGAACCGGAACGTTCTGCGGGCTTCAAGGGGTTTCTAGAAGGAATACATAATAGCTTCAGCAGTAGATGTCCGAAAATAAGACAGATTGTATAAAAGTCTTAAATATATAAATTCTGTCCACGTACTCTTTTGTGACGCGGTCACAAAAATATGAACGTGAATTCCAGGAAATGCATGCTGATGTGGCGATAACTCAACATAACAAGCCAGGTACTGTAAACACTTCCAAAGTCAAAGTTTATGACACCGCCCACGTTGGGACTCGGGTCTAAACAGAAAAGCGTTACGAGTGTTTTCTGTTTGTTTGTTTGATGAAAATAAAATAGTGTTTGGTATGACGACTTTTATTTTATATGAAACGAATGTCTCCGCCGTCCCCTGGTGATTGGGATCGGTAAACAACTCAAACAATCCAAACTGAAATGCAAATCGACTTCATTGCAAAGTACGCATGTCATCATTCACAATGAATTAGCATCAGAAGACTTGCTGCATCTCATCATTAAATGGAGATGGCTTTCATTACAAGCCCTAGAGAGGGAGCAGGGCTCGCCAGCACCGCAATGAACAGCATCTGTGGAAGCGTGGACATCCAATACCGTCGTATTTCGAGATGTGAGGGCAGACACTCAAAATGAAGTACAAAAAGGAAAATGAAAATGAAATCCCACTCTTGGACCGTGGCATTCTTTACTGGGATCATTTCATCAGAACTCCTGGGCAGTGGGCAGAGGGAACGCAAATATGAGTCATCCTCCACTCTGACATGGCAGGGACACGCTGTCAGGGCTGTATGACCAACCCCCCCCCCCCCTCGCCCCAGAATGCATCCCTCTGAACCATCTGCACCAGCGACCCACCGACCCCGCCAACTGATTTCTGTGGCAGATGCACGGGCCAGCGGCCGTCGTGATTTCGCAGCCGCACTCGGATTGTAATCACAGTGAGGCCCTCCCGTGGAGCCCGGAGACAGACGCGTGTCAGGGGAATCGTCCCATCAGCGGAAGGAATCGTCCCGTCGGCAGGGGGTCAACCGCTGCACCCACGCGGATCGCTCCGGTTGTGACACTGAGGAGCCGTACGTCATGATCCTCTCCTTTGAGCACATGGAGGGGCATAGTGAGCGTGTGTTTTTCTCTGACGGATAAAGACGTGGAAATGGAAAATGAAAAGAAAAACACGTCGCAGTCGCCGTTTTGACCGTTTCAGTCCCGCTCGTACAGGCGAGAGTGTCTGGAGACCGAAAGCCCCTCTGAGGTCTATTTCCGTGTGTTCCGTATTTGTACGCGGTACGCACACACACACTCACGCACGCACGCACGCTCCCGCACACACACACACACCCCTCGGTGTTCTGAATGCCAGGGGGTTGCCCCCCCCCCGTGGCCACTACAGCCCCCCCCCCCCCTGAGCCCCGCTGCGTCTGAGCGGACCGCATGATGTAACACATAGCCTCATGGAGGGAGGGAGGCTTTCATCAGAGAGGCATCATGGTACTTGAATGTGTCATGTACGCACTTGTTTACCTTCGGCTGGCCCCGTGGGAATCACACTCTGTGCCCTGTTCTGCCTTTGAAGTTATGTGTGTGTGTGTGTGTGTGTGTGTGTGTGTGTGTGTGTGTGTGTGTGTGTGTGTGTGTGTGTGTGTGTG
>JAOPJO010000111.1:17965506-17997500 GCA_027123675.1 Molva macrophthalma
CCCCCCCCCCCCCCCCCCCCCCCCCCCCCCCCCCCCCCCCCCCCCCCCCCCCCCCCCCCCCCCCCCCCCCCGAAACACAAAGGAAAAGAATCAGCAGCCTTCAAAACAGATATAGATGCTATTGTAACATAAGGTCATTGGATCCATTTAGGGTAAATGGGTTGCCTACACGTTATGGGGGCGAATTTAAAGCACACGCAAAATGGAATCAGCCTCAATGGGATTTTAAAGATGCAGAGACACAGAATAACAACAAGATGGGTGGACGGGGGTGTCCTCGGCGGCGGTGGGTGTGGGAAAGCGGCGCCCGCGTGGCTCATTACTCTGAGCCATTTCCCTCTTGATGCTGTTGAGGTCGGACGTTTCCCCCGTCACTCCGGGTCTCCGGGCTGCCTGTCAGCTCGCCCCCCCCCGACAGGCAGGTGTCTGACGGCCGTTGAGGTCTACGTGTAAAAGCACCTGGGGAAAAAAACGAAGGAAAGGAAAACGCTTAGTTCATCTCTCCGGTAATGAGCAACACGACATGGATTTGTTTGTTTATCCTACATTTGACTTTGCAAATAAACGAGTGTTTTTAAAGAGACGGTATTACATGGGCTTGTTTGTTATGTAGGGCTTGAACATCGCAATGTCTCGTTACAATGACCGCCGCCATTTTGGGGGCATAGGAGCCTTGGAATGTTCACTATTTTGTTGGTAGTATTGCTTTTTCGGGCATTGTTTAGTGATTCATTGTGAAATTATTCGTCATTATCGGGAGACATTGTTGTGTTTGAATCTGCTACAGCGTTTCTCATGCGAGACGTGGCAAAACAAAGTTTCATTCGTCTAGGTTACGGTATATTTACGTTGATGAAGTATTTAGTTTTAGTTCATTTAGTTAGTCAGTGTTCTTCTGAATTTGGTTTCTGAATTCATTAGACATTATTATTGGTTTGGCTTGGTAGCGTTAGTGTTACACATGTGTATACAAGTTGTTGATTTTTTAATACAAACACATAACAAAAACAAGCATTTGCCCCCCTCCCCAGGTAAAAAATAAGTCCAAAATGGTTGCTCGTTATGCCTAATTAAACATAACCCACCAAATAAAACAACCCATTCTTACACTTCAACCACTGTGGTAATAGAAAACGCTGAAATATTGAAGTAAACAGTTTATTTCTGTACCCTTGAATCATTTGGAAAAAGCATATGGAATTTTTAATTGCTAAGAAATAACCATCTAACACAACCATTTGATTGCTGACTGGAAGTGTGTTCCATCTTCAAGGAGCTAAGATAAGAACAAAGTCCTGCTCTGGCTCTCTTGCAATATGCACGGCGCTGTGCTTTAGCGTTATAGTATTGCAGATTGCAGTTGCTACATGGTCGTTTCACTATTTAACTAACACTAGAAACTCTTGTCTAAAACCTATCTGGCTTGCTCCGGTTAAATGGAAGTGGGACGAATCCTTGTTTATCCACGGTAGTTCTTGGGGAAGGAGAACCCACCGAGATACATGGAGATTTTGCAAGGAATTATGCAATGGTCGTCCATACTGCATGCTTATTTCAGAAATTCTAAGCAAACATTATTGCATGTGTTGATCGTGTACATTTATGCATCAGCATTGTACAGACAGCACATGAAACCTCTGTGCTGAACGATGGGGGATGTCTTATCTATTATTAACAGGTGGGACCAGAGGAACAAAGGAAGATTATTATACATACTTCATTGTGGAGGCCATTCGGCACGACCACAAATTAAATGGCCAAAGCTCAAGACTGTTGTGATTAAACTCCGGAGAAACATACCTAGCGCAAAGATCCGTAGCGGGGGACGGTAACAAAAACAAAAACAGAGAGAGAGAGAGAGAGCTAAAAAAGTGTGTTTTCAAAACACACATGACCTTATGTCATTGTTGGCAGTGAGCTATTGTGCACACTGGCGTATGGTGATGTTTGAGTTGGACTATCTGTTTAGTACCATTGGGGCATAGGGTGACCTCCTCTTCGTCCTCCATCCTCTACTCTCCTACGTCTCCTCCATCGGCTGTCTGGAATGCTTACAGCAGCAAAGACTACTGCCAGAGCTCCACATAACCTCTACAATCTGGCTTCAGCTTGGTGGAGGAAAGTCTTGATGGGTTGCTTGTTTTCATCCATGTTTGATATAGTGTACTGCTAACAATAATAATAGTGATAAAAACACTATCAATTACAATAGGGTGCCTCGCACTCTGTGCTTGGCCCTCGTTATAATAATAATACATCTGACTTAAAGGACACTCACTTCACGTGGACACGACAAAGTCCAAAAAGGAAACACACAATCCACATTAAGTGCAGTAAGGAGATAAAGTTTAACAAATTCAGTAGAAAAGGAGTACTACTCTTGGCCAGTGTTCTGCAGCAACAATGCAAGGCAGAAGATAAAGTACATGCTCATGAGCGGGACTAAGTTAGATTTCTCAAAATAAAGGGCCTACGGATGAATTCAGTTCCGTCGCTATGCATTCAACTGTCTATTGTTGTGTAGCTACTGCAGGATTGGAAAGACTGCATTGTGATTAAAATACAAAAATGAAAACAAATAAGTAATATAAAACACA
Organism: Molva macrophthalma; assembly: GCA_027123675.1. Taxonomy (NCBI): domain Eukaryota; kingdom Metazoa; phylum Chordata; class Actinopteri; order Gadiformes; family Lotidae; genus Molva; species Molva macrophthalma. The sequence continues at coordinate 17,968,104 of JAOPJO010000111.1, forward strand.
GGGGAGGCTGCAGGATTTATAAGGTGCAAAATCAGCAGGAGATGGTGTTTGTATTGAATGGAAGTTAACCACTGATAGGACCGTATATCACCTACCTGTTACCAATAAACATTGTTCGCATTGTACACTGTGGGTCTTTGTGGTCAGGACAACCTCATTACTCCTGTAATGTATTACTATTGATATTCTTAATACCAAACAGTAGACCCATTTTTACTGCATATGCATATATGTTTATACATTAGGGATGGGGGAAAAATCGAATCCTTTGAGTATCGGGATTATTTTCTTCCGCAATTCTTGCATTGTCAGGAGGACATATTTTATTTTGTCAAATAAAATTGAAGCCAGAAACATCAATGTTACATTAACCCCTTTCACACATAGTTCCCGGTAAATTACTGTGATAACTTTTCAGGCACCGCTAGTGATTTACACTAACACATTAAAACATGCAGCTACGTTCTGGAAGATTTCCATCTTGCGCCCTTTCAAACATGGCAAAGCAATACTGGAATAGATGGGCCAAGTGATGGCGGTAATGCAATACTTAAGGATGCCAGTTGCCAACAAAACTGTTATATTGTTATTGGATCACCCGAGAAGCACTGGCACGTTACGGTAAATACGTCCTCAGTGGAGCCTTGTGATTGGCTCGCTTGCCCCACGTGAACGCTTCTTACGTCAGACGGATGTAACCCTCTCCGAGGAAAGTTACTGCCTTCATTCACAACCCAGCCGTACCGGCAGTGATGCAGAATGTTACTAGGTCTTGAGCAGGCAAATTACCGGTGCAGATTTCCTGGAACATTAATCCCTGTTCCCATTCACACATGACCCCACGCAGGAAATCTTCTGGAACTTTGCAGGGTAAGACTGCCTGTGTGAAAGGGGCTTTAGTGGAAGTACATTAATGGTACCGTCCTAAAAAGGACGCTATTGAGCCTTTGCAACAACTATGTTCTGTTTTTATGGCCACGTTCATTTAAAAACAATGGCGGACACCGTTGGACAGTAGAACATGAAACCCATCGTCAAACCTATACGTTAAACCACAAGAAATATAAAATAGCAATTGTAATATGCAATTCAAAATCGTAATATATCGCAATATTAATAGAATCACAATATTTACAGAATAGCAATAAACATTGTTATATTGTATCGTGAGTTCCCGTCCCTAATATAAATATACATCTACTACTTGGAATTCATGGGGTGATTCTTGTAATCTAAAACACGGTTGAAAAGTTGTTATCCAACAAGGTGCATTCTCTAATAAAACTATATTTCCTAATCAGGGCCTGAAGCCTGAGGTGGGTCTTTTGAATGTTTCCCCCCATGCAAGGATAGATGATTTGCCATTAGTGAGCACATGATTGATTGGTTTTAAAGTGAAAGTGTGGCACTGGAAAAGAAATGTATCCCTGAAGCGAAAAACGCAGCATTAATAAACCATTAGAGAGAATGAATGTCTGGCTCCCACAGTACAGCATGTGTAATGATCTTTTTGTTTTGTCATACATGTTAGGACAAATCTGTGCCTTGTAATTCTCTTCAGCTGTCTGGGATTATATATATGTATTTTTTTGTTATGCTTAGGATATTGGCTGACGTCAATTTGACACATGTATTCAGTGCTGTATCCTGCGCTGCCATTTACAATGCAAATCCATATCCATTGTCCCAGCTGCTGACTGCTCTTGCTTCGCAAAACAAGTAGCAACCGAGTTTGACATACTGTAACTTGCAAAAGGGAGTGAACTTCCATGCTTCCATGATAAGGACAAAAATCCTCTTCGCTACTGACAATGAAACTCTTTTTAAAGTATATATACAGCCATGTTATAATTTACCTTGCATTTATGACCATGCACTTATGAAAATATAAAATGATCTAATAACTATCATTAGCGGCCACAAGTTCAGGGGAGAACGTCTGAATGGCTGAGGAGGGGATGGGAGCCTGTAGTTACAATATATTTAGGTGCCCAGTGGTGTAACATTGTGCAGTGGCTGGTTGTCTCTATGCATTAAGGAGAGTGCACTCTTGCCTTTTGCTAAGTGGGTTAACAAGGCAATCTTCGTGAATGGCCATGGTGCCCCGAGGAGAACAAAGGCTCATTCAAATATGATTGACCACATCTTGGAAAGTCATACAACTTTTGAAGGAAAAGAAAAAGAAAAAAAATGCTCACTCAGTAATTTTTTAATCTCACAGGAAATTGAAATGATTGACTCATGTGATTCACCATGACATTATTGATATGGATCTTTTAACTTCCCGATGTTTTTAGGGAATCATTGATTGCATTGAGTTCATTGAAGAACATACATTGAAGACGTAGACGACTGACATACTTTTTTGTTTCGTCGTAAAGTAAGCTCCTTCCGATTCATCCGTGCTATAAAAAGGGACTCTTTTGTCCACCTGAGAGGAAACGTATATATTACATTTCATTCAGAAGTTTAGAACGGAAATTATGAAATGTGTTCCTTCCTCGAGCGTCTCCTCTTCTGGAGCCACACAATGAAGACACGTTTGGTTCAATTCGCTCACTGTCCCTTTGGTTCCAAGAAGGCCTTTATCGGTTTCAGCCTTCAAACTGCGGATTGCACAACGTTGCACATCTTGTTTGTGCTGGACACTGTTTTTCTGCACACAAGAAGGGAAGGATGGAGGAATCAGCAGAAGTCTTTATAACACAAACACTAAATCACACAAATGACACGGAATAAACGTCCAAGGTCGTGTTCATATCCTAAAACAAGCCCAATGCACGGTACGCTACGCATGGTATCTATCTTATTGAATTTGTTTGACTGAAAGATAACAAGACACACAAAAGAAATAAGATATATATTTATATGTACAAATAAATATTGCACTATTTTTGCCACTGAGTGTTATCAGTAACGTGGATGTATAGTAATGTCAAACAGTAAATCAAATAAAAAGTTAAGATGTTGATGTGAATATATGATGTAAATGAGGTCTGTATGTTATGTAAACGGTACTACTTCATTTTAAATTACTGATCTGATCTCTGGAAAATATATAGAAATCAGTCTGAGTACACCCGCTTCGACTGATTCAATATTGGTTAGAACCTATAAACAGCGTGTCATAGTCCTATTGAAGGTACTGAGTACTGAATTTATATTAGATCATGCATGTGCGTAAGGCTGAGCAAAACCCTCAGCAACTCCAGTATAACACAAGGTTTGGACCTTTGCTGTTCCATCACTGACAACAAGGCTGTCAACTTCTGTGCCTGCAAGGGATATGCATGTTAACCCCCAGATTCTGTTCAGCCCTGGGCCTATACTCATCTCCATCACAACCAGATAAGGACAACTTAGAGACAAACGTATATTATTCCTCAATATTCTGCATGTGAGCTGAATTATGCATATCAATTAACTTGGTAGAACTATATCAAATATACGAACAGCTAATTATCAACTGCTTATCGGGCAATACAATATAATTATACATAATATAATATAATTATAATTATTTGGTTGTAATTTCCAATATATTTCCAAGAAGTTGCTTGCTATTTATCATCTAAACTGCGGACCTGGGAATTTAGCATTTGCATGGCTATCAATTTACTTTATATTACTTTCCTGGAAATGTATTAAAGAAATTAGCCGGCTATTTATTACCTGCATATAGCTAAATAGCGGTATATAATTATTAAATGTTGGGGTAATTTCCAACAAATTTGGGGATAAATGTTGGGATAATATCGGGGGTAAATTGAATGTAATTGAAAATACATGACTTGCTAATGATCACCTACTTACCATAACACTTGCGGACCTGTAAAATGAAAAAGTGCTGCCCACAAAAATAACTTTTCCCCCCCATCCACTGTTCCAGCCAGACCTGCCCAGAGTGAAATTGGATGGATGAGTAACGCTGTGTGTGTGTGTGTGTCAGTTTGTGTGTGCGTATCCCAACCATTGGGACCACACAACTGCTCATGTCTCATCCTTGATTCTGGCTAGACAAAGGACACACGTTCCCAATTCCAACGTGGTTAACCAATCAATTGACCAATCCATCGCGTCATGTCATGCTGTTGTTGTTGTCCTAAAGATGCATTGACTCTCTCAATCCCATCCTGGATTGATGAGACTTGAAATAAAGCAGAAATGAACACAGGGATTCTTTTTTCGTCAATTGTATTGATTGGATGACCATATTTATTATGATCGTTAGTGATATCTGGCCGTGATTGGGAAACCCATGTAACCAGTGTAGGTCACAGCTGGCTCTCGTGGGTTCTTCCGATGACAGCAGCTAACGATCAAGATTGACAAAGCGAACTGCCTTCTTTCTTTATCGAGTGGCAGCTATGCATCATTTCTCAATAACTCCCCATATTTGGTGACATCCTAGTCAGCAGAAATGCCTGCAGGGCATTCACTCAATCCTGGCATCATTGATTCCCAGAGACGATGAGAGCCACGGAGAGAGATGAGAAAGCACGACTGAATTGGATTGCAGATACATCCAGATCTCAAAGCCCCATTGCTCTCTTAACTCTGCTTTGTCACCGATCTTCTGTGGTCTCTTAATTGCTGGTTGTCGATGCAGTCGTTGGTAACCACGGTATAAACCCAACGTCCTTCTTTCCCATCATGGCAACATGCGGAACAAGCATTTCTCCAGGGCGAACCCATGTCAGTGCCTTCATCTGCTTCAAGTGCTGAAAGCAATTCAGCGCGGTGGCTATAAAATACGTTCTTACTGGTGGTTGACAAACACCACAGACAGTGGTTGTTTCTTTTTCTTTTTTCGTTAATTGAATCAACCGCTGAGGCCTGAAAGATGTAAAACAACTTTTCTTTACCTCGGTGTGACACTGGCGGCAGAAGGCCAGGAGAAGGAATTGTGCTTTCATTTTCGTTTAACATCAAAGTGTAAACAGCAAAGGGCTGCATCACAAAAATGACACCAAACACAGAATAGGATGACAGCCCACTGCTGGGAACAAGTGAAACTCTCTGCTAGTCTGGTCCATGCATTTCATTCCAGTCAAGACATCACACGAGACTAAAGAAGTGTATAAAGTTCCACTTGACGTATGATTGAACCGCACGTTTGGACGTGTTTTGCTCCGTGGCATGTGAGCGTTTCTTTAGCTGTGTGGTGTGTTGTGGTGTGTGGTGGTGTGTTGTGGTGTGTTGGGTGCTGTGTTGTGGTGTGTTGGGTGCTGTGTTGTGGTGTTTTGTGGTGTGTTGTGGTGGGCTGGTCATACGCGTTGCTCTGTGTACTTATTTATAGCTCACTAGCGTCGCGGCTCCATATACATCAGAAGACATTTGCGACCAGTGTACCGGTGTGCTGGTACCGGTGTGTCGTGTCTCCGGCGGCGTCTTCCCTCGGCGGGGCGGATGCAACAGGAGGTGACTGAGGGGGACCGCGTGTGTACTGGAGGGAAAGGTCACTGGTTTGGCTGGGCTCCTGACGACAGACTGCTCACGCAGAGCAAACCGCAGCTGCACAGGCGCTGCAGGAGATGGCAACAACAGAGAAAAAAAACAGTCCCCTACAGATGTGTAGGCGTGCATCTGGATCACGTTCAGCTGTTGAGGCAGCGACAAAACTATTTATTACATTCGTACGTGTAAAAGATATTCAGGTAGGGAAGTGGGGCATAACACGACACAGTAGCAGAATTCATATTGGAAAGATGCAATGAATGTAATTATTTATAGGACAAGGAAGTGAAGTGAAACACCATTGACAAATCTGGGCCTGGTGGGTGTATGCAACAAAATGGAGAACAGGAATGTGTCTACTCAGAGTCAAAACACGATTCAAACTTGTAGAAATAATCGTAAATATGAAAAATATTTCGTAATGAAACTGGGTTGGATTTCATTACAACTGAGTCAATCTAAAAAAGGTGACGGCAGCAATAATGTGGTCTTCAGTCAAGTCAGGTCAGGTCTACAACAATGGCGGTATCAGTTAGTAGACCGGTCTGTATCTCCCACCTGAAGGGCAGTCTGCTCTAATTGACTGAGCTTGATGTTTGCTAGGGATTGAGTGTGAGTCATTCTCCACTCCTACTGCTTTTGAAGAAAAGTGAGTAAAAGCTAAAAGCTTTCAGTACAATTGTGCAGTTACTGATCTATAAGAGCCCTTACTGAGGAGGTTGTTCTTTGCTTTCGATAACCGGTACAACTGTGCTGTCCACAGCTGTGCCCATTGCTTTCAATGCTGCTCCTATAATCAAAGAAGTGGGCTGTCTGTCTTGGGAATCATTTTTTCAAAGGTTGCTCACAGAAAGGCAGTTCAAAGTGACACATAATAAAAGCAGATTAATCAAGAATATTGGCGGATAAAATGATAACTATGGGCTAATGGTTTTCAAGCCAGAATTGACTTTGTGCTTTTGAGAGCAGCAACACAAACGTGTATTCGCTGTGTTGAATGAAATCGCCTTGTCATTTAAAAAGCTATTAATCACACTCTTTTGTTTTTTTAGCTTTCACTTAGATTTCAGTGATGTCGATGAATTGGAAATAAAAAGAATAACTTGATTTTCTTTTCCTCCCATTTTGTCCCGGCTTTCCGTCATTGCCCCCACATCCTTCCCCGGTGCAACAACAACAACCACAGCAACAGCAGAACAAACACAACAACAGCATAACAACAACAACCACAACAACAGCAGAACAACAACAACCACAACAGCAGCAGAACAACAACAACCGCAACAACAGCAGAACAACCACAACAACAGCAGAACAACAACCACACCCCGACCACAACAACAGCATACCAACAACCACAACAACAACAACAACAGCATAACAACCATAACAACAGCATAACAACCATAACTACAGCATAACATCAATAACTACACAACAAACATAACTACACAGCAGCATAACAACCATAACACAACAACATAATCATAACAACAGGGTATCAACCACAGGACGACAACATAATAAAAACCACAAAACACAACAACAGCATAACAACCACAACACAACATCATCATAACAACTACAACAGGGTATCAACCACTGGACCAAAACAACATAATAACCACAACAGCAACCACAACAACAGCATAACAACCACAACAGCAACCACAACAAGCAGACAGCTGCAGCCGCACAACAACAGCAGCAGCATGATAATCATATGACTGCTGCCCCCAGTTTCTTGCCCCCAAAAAAGGAAAAATCGAATGTGGTGTCTAAGGAAATTAGAGATTCATGGGCGGTCTCGCTGGTGTCTCAGTGGCTGACAGACAGAATGAATGTGCTGCTCATTGTAATGATCACTCTAAGCCTTTTGCTATTACCCATGCATGCAAAATTTCAGGAAAAAGTGCACATGGCAACCTTTGATCAGGGCTCTTAATGAGGCCTTATAGTTGTAATTCTCTGCTCGGTGGAAAACCCTATATTTTATCTCTGCATTTAGAGGAACAAAGTAGTTAATGGTCTGATGAGTTGGTGGGACTTGCTAGTCTCCTCATGCACCAGACGGCTGAGAGGGCTCTGAGCTCCTGCATTTTACCGTTTACTAAATGGTAAGTACGAGCCAAACAAAACCATTCTTGAAATCTCAGAAAAGTGATGAAGGTGACGAGGGAGTGGCCAAATAAATATAAATCAATTAAGAAAAGAAAGTGTGGCAAAATAAAAAGACATGATTTACAATTACAGGACAATAGGAGTCTGGCTGACTTGTCTACATCCATTAAATGACACACATCCTAGTGATAATGGAACAAATGGAACATGTTCTCAAATGAACAACTGCCCCAGATGTATCCTTTAATATCTGAAACACTGAACATTGAACATTATACTTATTATAACCGTGGCGTGTAAGCACTGTTGCCTCCGCACACACACACACACACTTGTGCGTGTGTGTGTGCGTGTGTCTGTGTGTGTTCTTCCCTGTGATTGAATCCCATTCAAGGTATTTTCTGATATTTCCAACAAACTACCAAAGTAGGTGTGAGTTAGATTTAGAAAATGCATACATGTTTGATGTTTCGACATCAAACATGTTTGCTTTGAGGACACACTACTGGTAGCAACTTACGTCTGTAAGCCAGTAACACCAACTGTAGTCCTTTTGGGAGGGAAATAGTTTTTCGGAGCTTGTTTGAATGCTGTCCATAAAGTCAGGAAGTTGCTTGCTCAGACAAGCAAACAAGACAAAACTAAAATGAAGGCAGATGCCGTTGTTGCAAAACGCTTGATTTGTATCATTTGGAAGACATTTGGTAAACATAACATAATAATCTCCCCCTGTATGTTGCACCACCAATGTATGTTTCACCGGCATCATTCGAAAAATAGTAAGCTCTTCTCCCGATTAAGATGCCCAATTGAACAGCTAAGTGAAAAACTGATGGCCAAAATTAGAGCATGAACCAATTGAATCTGACTTTTATCTGATGCTCTCCGAGGTGCTGACCTTTTCTTCCTCTAATTGGTTTACAGGAAGGCAGGCTGCGCGAAGGATGCACCAAAATGCCATGTATATATTCTCCTGCGCAGTTAGCAGCCCATTCAAGGGTAATATCCGTTAGAAAAATAGGACATAAGGATCATTAGGAATTGATGTAAAGCACACCTAAAATGGCGGTCGCATGTGGGTGAGTGTTTGTGTGTGTCGGTGAAGTAGACCATTGGGGTTGCCTTTGTGGTACCAGACAGGCTGTAACAGAGCGATGGATTGATACTCTGACACACTCTTCTGTGGTTAATTATACATTAAAAAGAAAAGTGATTAAGATTAGGGATATCAAGCTCGTTATGATTAAGTGCTAATCTCCTTACAGCCAAGGACTAAAAGTCAACTCTATGGTTGCTTCCACCCCCCCCCCCCCCCCACTCAACCCCACTGTGTACGGTGACCCACAAGTCACCTCTGCGCCCCCCAGCCCCCCCCCCAGGCGGGCTCTCTTACATAACCCCGTTCTGACTAATGATGTGAAGGGTCCAACGAAGCCATGTCCCACAGCCAATCTCCATCTTCTAGCAGCTGCAGTTCATTTCGGCACACTCTCTCTCTTTGTTCCTCCCCTTCCGTCTCCGTCAGCGGAGCCGTCTTTGGACCCATAGCTGTAAATCTCTAGCCTTAGCCGGGGGAATCTGTTCCGATTCTCGGCCGTGACTCAACTGACAACGAAGTTACGTGTCGCCAGAACGAATCGCGCTGCTGCGCCACGCGCAGGAACCCGACGTCGTTCGGCTCGCCAACCGCACAGAAGCGCGATGGCGGCGACCAGCCAACGCTGCTTCTTCTTCTGCCCTCCGCCGAGAGCTACATCAGGAATGTGCTTCCTGAACCTTGTGACGAGTTCACCGTCGCGGATCTGTTGTTGGCTCCCTGGAATGACACCGCGCTCACGCTGACTGACTCTCATGTGGAGTTCGATGGGTTGCCAGGTTGCATGGGAGATGAAAGAATCTTCTGCGTCGCCGCAAATGTTTCTTTTCACTTCAGTGAGTCCCTTGGGAAGAAAAAAAAAAAAAAAGCCAGGGGAGATGAACGTTATTCCTTTCTGGGAAACACAGCCATTAGGTATGGACCGTTTATGATTTGAGAATAAGATCTCTATCAACCGCACAGTTTTTTACATGCTCTGGCTCGCTAACTTTTCTATTACTGTATAAATAATGTAATCCGTCTAACCATTAAAGATAAGCGCATTACATTACCCGATTATTTTATATCTGAAAAACTGAGATAACGTCTTCATTGGGTGGGCTGAATTTGAAAGATAACTTGGGTTTTTATATATTTATATTAGCGTTGGGTTATGACTATATTTTAATCTTTTAGAAACTAGTGCAGTGCCTGTTCAAAATGTGCCTGTTTGGAAAGGGCCAATTGCTTGGCCTCCAGTACTGCTCATTCAGAAAACCTCACAGTGGACACTGCACTACCTGGGGTCCTCAGGACAATACCATCAGCAATACACCCGCCAAGTCACAAGTCCAGCTGTTGAGAAAAGGGAAGGACAGACCCACACACATACTTACAGAAAACTTCCAGTTTTCGGTCCCTGCCATAGGAAAATACACTGCAAGCTCACACGAATGGCCGCCATTCATCTGAGCTATGTATACTATCCATCACTGCACCTGTAAATATGAGGGAGTGTGTGAAATAAAACAACTAAAGAAAAGAGACGATTGAGCCTCCACCTTGACCAATCAGCCTTAAAGGTGTAGCCGGGGACAACACAGGTAATGGCTGACTCCGTACCACATATGCCGATGTCTGATAGCTACGTGCTAACTCTCTAGAGATACTACTGTGTGCTGTGTGCCCTCTGAGGCATCGTCTACGTGCGTGTGTGTGTGTGCGCGCTCGCGCACAAGTGTGTGGCGTTAAGACGAACCAATAGAGGAAATAGCTGATGCGTGACACTGGCTACCCCCCCCCCCCTTCATGGTGTCAACTGCTGAGCACCACAATGCGCCTCTGAGCCCCAGGAAATGCAAAATACTGCCATTTTAATTGCGCCTGACTCACACTGAGACACACACACACACTTCACACTCCGCGTGTCTAGTGGCGCCACGGCGTACCGAACGAAAACATTGACTCACACATGGAACGCAGTGGCTTTGCGCCATGCGTTCGTACAAATGTAAATCCAAATGTATTCCCAGCACTACTCCAAGCAATCAGCCCCCTACACCGGGAGGAAGGAGGCAGCGTCGGTGGGAGGGGAGAGGAGAGAGACGGGGATGAAGGGGGGGGGATGAAAGTGTTTAAGAATCGTAGCCCGGTGTTAATCAGCTGTCCCCCGCACCGTGACACCGCGGAGAGAGGGGGACTCAAGGTGACACGCAGTGCTGCCTTCAAGTCAAAGCTCCGCTCACTGCTGCTCTCGTTGACACGTGATTAAGAGCAGGACTAGCAGAGCTGAGAGGCAGGGAGAGAGGGGGAGAGAGAGAGAGAGAGAGAGAGAGAGACTCAGGGAGAGAGAGACTGAGAGGGAGAGAGGGGGAGAGAGAGAGACTCAGGGAGAGAGAGACTGAGAGGGAGAGAGCGAGACCAAGGGAGAGTGCAAATAAAAGTACAAATAAAATGACAGACTCTAATTCATGTCTTGCTTGCAATATATCCACTGTAATCAGAAATGATTTGTCTATGCTTTAACGGGAAAGGGACATTAGCAGCGTTAGAGGACTTTGAATAGATTGATACTAACTTGCAGAGAGAGCTGTCAATGTACTTGATGCTTCTGTAGGTCACATTTAAAATAGCTTAGTTTTTGTTGGCCAGGAGCCGCCAGATATTTGATAATATAATTAGCAGTTATTGCTACTTTGGAATGGCCAAATAAAATGGGTGTGTGCAGGGTGCATGCCCTTACTGGCCAAGATAATCCACTTTTTGACCCTACACACACATAACATTTAAGGTCAACCATGACACAAAGGGCTAATTCCCTTTGTGTCATGGTTGTAATATAAATAAAAGAAATAATTCATATGTTTGTTTTTTTATTTGAGCAGTAGGATACCTTATATAGAACTTATGTGAGATTGAGCCAATCCCAGTAGGTAGGCATCAAAAACCTCAAGTTCTGTCCACTCTTCCTGGCCGTGGAACGGTGTGATGCAAACTAGCGTAGCTCAGCTGGCTGGGTGGCGTGAGTGGGAGGGGTTTAGGGCGAGTGGGAGGGGTTTAGGGCGAGTGGGAGGGGTTTAGGGTGAGTGGGAGGCGTTTAGGGAGTGTCCATAGTGAGATTCTTGTAAACAAAGAGAGAGGTATGGGCTGGCCAGCATTTTTTATTTGTAGAATATATGTATTAAAGGTTGTGATTTTATTTAAAAAAAATAATAAATCACTATCGATGATTGTTGATTGACAAGGTCATTTTAAGATACGTGCTTGTTGGATTGTTACACATTGCGTCTTTAACTGACTTTTCAAACAGATTCAAAGGTAAAAAAAGAGTTGCATGGCACTACTTTCTCAACTGTTGGAAATTAAACCGCAGAATGGCCTTGTCAGCTGTCTCTGAGAGTTGTTTACCTGGCGAGTGGGTGTCCAAGACCACCGGTCAAAGGCCAAAGTAAAAGTGTCTTCCTTTGTGCTATATTTTCTATCTTCATCCTCCAGCTCTCTGTAGTCATGGTTTAGAAATTGAATGAAACATTTCTTTGGGCCGAGAATTGTGCGACAGTATACCAAGACCCAAACCCTGGCCATAACCCTTATCAGCTAGTCTGACCGTGCGATGTACCTCGCAGATGGGATGCATTATGTTCCATTCATGCGTATCACTGACATTACAAAGGTGTGTGTCGTAAGTGAGTTAATGGATTACAATTGAGATACAGACAAAATAATGATGTGAAAGAAAAGTATTTGTATATCAGAGGTGTCAAAAGTATTCTCATTCATTACTCAGGTAGAAGTATGGATACTAGGGTTTAAAAAGACTTCTGTAGTAGTTGAAGTATCAACTCAAGCTTTTTACTCAAGAGTGTAAAAGTACTGGTTTCAAAAGGACAAAAGCTTAGGCCGCGCCACAGGGGCCTATAGTGAACTACCCCTCCTCCCCAAAAAAACATTTTTCTAAAGGCCATAATGACTATAATGTTATATTAAAATGTTAATGTTGAAAAATTTGGGATGCACCCGTTTCAGCCACATTTATACCCATTGAAAATGAACGCATTTTAGTACAATGCAAATAATATATTTGCATTATATTTGCATAATAATAATACATTAGAGAACCATATATGTGTACTACTGAGCATTAACATGTGTTTCATGGAGCGGAAGACATGATGACTAGTTGCCTATAAGTATTGTAATGGTGCAAAAGTCAAACTTCAGAGGCATGTTATCTATAGCCTTTATTGGAATGTAAATGTGCATCCAAGCTTAGCTGCAGGAATCTGTGAGGGCAACGGATGTAAGATAACAAAACTGGACAAAAAAATTGGTGTACCCAGGGCAGGCTTAGTAACAATTACCCTCGTATGGTTGTCTGTATAATTAGACGCCGAGTTTTTGAGAGCCATTAGCCATCGTGGTACTTGGGCGCGCAGAGCTTGCAGGACATTCGAAAGGAGTTGTTTTTGCATCCAACCGTTTCAAAACATTCTTCCCGGTACGACCAGGGATGTAGAAGGGTGGGCCGGTCTTCCTGACTACCACCCTCCTCGCTGGTGCTCGGTTGGGACATTTCGCTCGAGTTCTCTTGAGTCTCTGCCACGGACGTCTTCGTACTCGGCTACATACGTCTGCTGTTAGGAGTAGAAAGTACAGCTAATTGCTTGAAAATGTAAGGAGTAGAATTAAAAAGTCGGCTGAAAAAATAATTACTCCAGTAAAGTATAGATACCCAAAATTTCTACTTAAGTAAGGTAACAAAGTATTTGTACTTCGTTACTTGACACCTCTGTTGTGTATATATAACCCACTCCAGAATAGGTACAATTGTATTGTGATATATATAAAACATTGTTATTTGCCTCAACTTTAAGCAGCTATTGTCAACACAATGCAATATTATGTTGAAGATTATGTTTTTCCTGTTATGCAAGAAAGAAAACCCCCAACTCATTTAGAACAGGGATATTGAAAACCATTGTTATTATATTTAATGAACATTCAGACTTCTGCCAGAATGGAGCTTGATCAATAGCATGATCAAGCAAGTGATCTTTTTCTCAAATTACATAGGCGTTCTCAAGCAGCTTTATAATAAACCTTTGGGAGAATAAACTTTTGTAACATAAATCAAAATAACACAATCTGAACAAATGTTTAATGTCTTTCAAGTCTAGTCAATTTGTATATCATTTGTAATTTGTATTGCCCTTAATCACAGTCTCAAATGCTTTACAGGCCATTTATTTATGATTCTACTATAAAGTAACAGAGATATAAATTAAAAACAAAACCATGTCATTAGGAGCTAGAATCGGGTAAACGGTGGCTACGGTGACGCCAGTTTGACATATCAAACTTTTGAATAGAAAAGTGTGATTGATATGAGATCTTCCATGCCTTTTTCGCTGTATTGTTCTCAAAATGACAAACTGTCAATTGACAAAGCAATGACAATAAATTAATATGAAATTAAACGAAAGTTGAATGTAATCTAATCTTATCTAATGCAAAGAAGAACTTAAACGTGTGGAAACATGGGTCTCTTTAGATTTTTCTGGAACCGGACTGGAAAATACCCTGACCAACGAATCTACAAATGTGTCATGGGAGGAACCATGCCAGGAAAGATACAGCAGCCAAAAGTGTCTAATAGATTCCATTGATACTATTTTCTTGGTTGGAATTCCCCACAACACACAGAAGAACGGACGGGTGTACAACTGAAACCTGCACCCTTTGCAACGCTTGTTTCCCGCTCACAGTCCGAGCAGCTACCCCCCCCCCCTCCGTATTCATTATTTCATTTAAAGGACTTCTGGCTTCTGAGATAACGGTGACTCTCACTCAACCCTTGAAAGGAATTTAGAATTTAGACGCGACCCTCCCTCCTCCTGCTTTACTTAACATTCCGTGCATCTCCATAGACGTGGATAAACAGCCCTGCAGTCATTGTGTGTGTCTACATCATTACATCAGTCTGGGAGAGAACGAGAGAGACAGCGAGGAACAGGCGAGGACAGAGTAAGGAGGAGATATCTGAAAAAGAAATGTAAGTCAGAAATACATAGTTGTAGACTGATAAATATTGTAAATGGAAGATAAACAAAAGATAGGGATATTGTAGCTGGACAGACCAGAAGGAAAGATAGAGGGGCCTCGATAGATATATAGAGACATGGATACATGGATACCTAGTAGTTGTGTGTGTGTGCATACAGTCCTACTGGTGCATGTGTGTTTCCCTTTAGGATTGTCATTGTTCTATTTGTTAGTTGAGTCACCATACAAGGGTGACTGGAGGCTATGTTGAGTGTCTACATAATTCACACTGTACTCAATCCCCATGGGTCACAACTAACACATAGCCTCCTAATTATGGCATGCAGAGGGAGAATGGGAAGAGTGGGAAGGACAGCATTAATTACAGTCACATGCTTGCAACACACACACACACACCCTCACACACACACACACACACACACACACACACACACACACACATATACTGTATATGGAAATACTTACAACCGTTATTAGTGGATCACAACATTTTGTTGCTTGATCTTGGACTCTTTATGAAACGTAGCCTATTATGATAGGCCTGTGTTGCTCTTCAGATCTGTTAGTAGAGAAGAAACAGGGTCATTTGTATCTTAAACTTGTTTTTTGATTAAAAAAACTTGGTAAAAAGAGAGGATTTGTACACAATATGCCAATGTATCAGACAACTGATGAATACAAGCTTCACCTAACCCTAGGTTCAGGGTTAAAAACAAGAGGCCCTCCACTCTGTATCCTAGCACCAGGGGAGAGATAAACACAAAACAAGAACATTTCGTAACAGCAGAGCACATGTTCTAGTCTGGTGTTAAATAGCGATGGGTTTTAGTGTTCATTCATGCATAATGGAGTGGGAAAGGGGAGTCAATGAAAGCAGGTGTAGGTAATTGAATGAGGCCACACCCATATTTGAGTTTTTTTTGGAGGCACACCTCCCAAGATGGCTGACTTGTTATGAAACTTTGAGTTTAAGTTTAAAAAGGGTGATATTATGCCACCAGGTGTGAGTGTGATTAGCCATTGCAAGCCATTTGGAAATCTGCCTTTTCCTGTGTTTTAGTGACATCACAAGTGGGAGTGTCCACCTAGATATATGATGGATAGATCCTTTAGCTCACAGGCAAGGGCAAAAATATATTGTAAGGAACGGCCATGGAAGTCCCCCACAGTATAGCAATAGCGGTTGTCTTTAGATTTATATTAAAGGACTGTTTATATCATTGTAGGTTGTCTCTTCAATAGTTCAAATGACTTGTAGCCAAAGGTGTTAGTAAGCAGTTTAGGTTAAGGGGACATATAAAGAGATTAACAACATTTCTTTCCCATAGCTAGAAGGTGATCATAAAATCCACACTTCTAAAGTCCACACATTATCCGGCTAGACTCTTAGCTAGCCAGCTAATGTTAGCGCCTCAGAGTAATGGGCCATAATCACCTGCTGGTCCAACCAGCTGGTAATGAGGGTCATCAAATCCCCTATACATCAAATCAATAGGGTTGTGTTGGAGCAGCCAGCCTCTGTCTTGTGTCACAAAGATCTGTCCCCTTAAGAGTGTAATAGCAGCACTGTTGACACATCAATTGTAACGTGCAGAACCTCAATCAAACTCCAGGAAAATAATCACAGCAGGAATTTTCAATGTTTTTTTCCCCCTCTGCAATCGCCGAAAGGCTTGCGTGTGTGCAAACACCAACACACCGTTGGTGTTTGTAATGTGTGATGTGAGAATTGGATTTTAATGGACTCCAGCGATCAAAGGCATAAACAACCTAACTCAGAGACAAAGGTTACATGGCAACATCTTTGAAGTTAGTTTTAATTACAAAGCGCCCACAATTTACTTTGAGAGTGTAAGCCTATGGTCGCTCAATTAAAGGGACCTTCCAATGATTTTCGACATTTTAATGGTCTCCAAGTTGCCTAAAAACTGCTTATAAATTAATTCTGGGGATCAAACTACGTCTATGCCGAGTTTTCCAAAAACTAGGAGCGCCGTCTCAGTGCCCTTCCCTCCCGGCAAAATCACCCTGACCAATCAGCTATCAGTTCTTTTCTGTGAGGTTCAGTTGCCTTGTTGTTAGCCTGAGGAGCAACACAAGATTTTACAATGGCTGCTAGCAATGAATACCAATCTACAGATCAAATGAGGACCAGAACTTCAGCCAAGTCTACTGAGTGGAAGGAATGGTGGATAGTTATGTGAGCCAGAAATCAACCGAGATGAAATCTTCAAGTGTTTAGCCGTTTAGCACCTCTCATTCAAGTAATAAAGTATCACTGCACGTTTGACAAGTAGTTTTACTGCTATGTTTATAAATGCAGTATTACCATTACTTAACCACAACTTTTAGCGTTTACTCGTTTACTTTCAGCGTCTCATTCAATGAATAAAGTAACAATGCTTGTATTCATGCAGCACAGAAGTTAGCAACAAGGTTTATGGCGATTTCTATGCAGTCTTGGCGTTTTCATAGTTTACTCTTATAGTATTAGCGAAACCAAACCACAGCAGGCTCATGAAGATTATGGCCTGGCATTCATACTGTGAAGACGTGGATTGTAATGTCTTCGGCAGCTATAGAAGACGGAACAGACCATGATATGATACAAACACAGCGGCTGATGTTGACGCCGAACCTGGCATAATCTCAATCAACTGTTTCCTACCACGGATATATTATATAACTCAGACTTTTTTGTTCGGTTTGGTTGCATTTCCACAGCTTGGGGTACTATGATCACACTACGATGACCCTCTGGGTGTGAATCTTTCGGTATCTCACGATTCAACTTCGATTGTTGGTGTCACGATTAGATTCAAAATCGATTCCCCTTTTAAAACGATACCCGATTTAGAAATCGGTTCTCAATTCTGTATGAAGGGGTGCTTATTTCAGGATCTACTCCAGTCTACTGTGAGCTAAGAAAGGTTCTGTAGCAAATGATGGCATGAAAGAAGAATAAAGTGTATATAAAATGTAGTCGTTTTTATATTTGAAAAAGTTTTGAAAAAATCAACTGATGATCTCTCGATGATCACATCCATAAGGAATTTCCGTGGAGAATAGAGACATGTCTATTTTCCACCATGGCATGGAAATGATAATGACATGTCACATTACTTTGATTGGTTATATGGCTCTGATCCACCACGGAGTGAACCATCACATCGTCCTACACAAATGGAATTTGGAAACCTATAAAGGGATGTAAATGTACACCTACTGATAAAGGCAATGTTAGACTTACCACAATATTTCATTCAGCTCTTAACTGCTCTCAACCAGCAGATTATTGCCTCGCATGGTTTAACTGTCATGTGTGTGTGTGTGCCTGTGTGTTGGACGGTGATTGTAAAGCACTTTGAATGGCTATGCTGGCGTATAATGCATGCTACATAAATGCAGGCCATTTACCAAAAGAATACTGAGACAAATAGAATGTTAGCCGATAAAGCCATTTAGCAAGTGGAACGTGTGACAAATCCATAATCAAAATGCAGCATGGCACTTTTGAATTGGTCTTTGTGGACACGGTGGGATTTTAGTTATGGTAATAATATGTTTTGTCCACACTATGTTAATCGCTGAGGCATAATGAGTGTAGGGCGGCTGACATTTTCATTTAGTAATAAAAGGTCAGCTGCGGTTACAGCTGTGGAAGGTGTACTTGAAATCCATCTTGTCTATAAGAAACTTAATTTGATATTTTTTTCGTTTTAATCAGGAACTGGGACAGAGTGTGTAATAGCAGGGAGTAAGAAGGTAAACAAATGCTAAAGACTTCAGGATAT
Source organism: Molva macrophthalma (assembly GCA_027123675.1). Taxonomy (NCBI): domain Eukaryota; kingdom Metazoa; phylum Chordata; class Actinopteri; order Gadiformes; family Lotidae; genus Molva; species Molva macrophthalma. The sequence continues at coordinate 17,986,614 of JAOPJO010000111.1, forward strand.
GTTGATCATACCTGGTGATTTTCTCTGCACTGTGGCTTCATCTTCACCGTCACTATTCAGAGTTTTTTCTGAGGGATAAAGAGGCACAAAAACATTTTGGAGTCTCATAAGAGAAAGTGACCTCTCTGTGTATCTGTATGGGTGTCACCCATGAAAGGCAAGGATTACTGACTGTAAAGACTGCATGGGGATCCATCACATACACACATTTACGCACCTAATTGCGCACACACAAAGGCATGCTTCGCACAAACTCTCACACACACAAACACACATTCTGTATTACACACATGAACAAGTACTGCTATGTCTTCCTCCCTCTGCATCCTCTAATAGCACCCAGTTCCTCGTGTTCTGTGATATTTACCTCTGAGGTTCTGGCCCAATCTGACCCGGCCTGAACCGTGCGTTTGCGGTCCGGGCAGGAGGAGCCCTTGGGATGAGTCGTGCCGGAGATCTCTGGGTTCCGGGTGAAAGGCGAGCTTGTCCGTACCAGACTCTGACTCACACTCCGCAGGCCAGGCGATTTCCAAACCAGGGTTGGAATGGTGCCGCGTGACTGTGGGAGACAGGAGGGCAGGAAAAGCAACCATCCATTTTCGTTTTCTTCCTCGCTCCCTCCCCCCTGTTTGAGTGTTCTCGTCTTTGGGCTGGCTGGTGCCGGCTGTCGTGAGGTGCAAACCCGGACTTTGTGAACCTCGCTTGCAGCCCCGTGACTCAAGTTGTGCTTGTCAGGTCGCCTTAAAGAATCCTGCGCTTCCTCCGTGTGTGTGTTGATGTGCGTGGGTGTGTGTGTTGGGGAGAGGGGCGAGGTGGGCGTCTGTGTGTGTGTTTGTGTGTATGTGCGTGCCTGTGTGATAAACGTGAGTTGAGGCATTTTAGGATGCCAAATAAATAAGTGGAATAGTAATTTATTTCAGAACAACAACAGTGAATGATGCATGAAAGTAGAGCATATTAGGATAATAACCCCTCACCCCCCCCCCCACCTCCGCTTTGTCCAGAATAATAATTGATAGTCAATGTTTATTTTTGTGGTTCTTACATTTTTCCCCACAGTCTCTGATGTCGTTTCTCAACCAGGGGGGTAAATGCCAGTCGTTGTGGATGTTGCTGTTACCGAATGGCTGCATACAATAAAAACTCTCCCTCTGTACGGGCTATTTACAACCCTTATCTATTTCAATGGGTGCGTCGCCCATCTGTCTCCCTACTGCTTCCATGTGTGACTGGTGCAACAGACCAACACCAAATCCATTTTTTCATCTCTAATATCTCAACCCTGTTTTCGGAATGTTGGTGGAAAAACGATTCAAAGATCGGTGAGCCGCGTGATAGCTGGGTTGACTTTTCTGTAGTTCTCCAGTTTAGATGACCCGCTACCTGTGGACTGCACCATACTTCTTGTGCTGCCGTTTCTGTGGTCAATTCAGCTCCAAAGTGAAAGTGAAAGTGCCTCGTCTGTCTCTAAGAGCAATACAGAGGCGATGCTCAGGAACCCATCTTCTCAACATCCCTTGGTCCAACATTGGTCCATCCCTGGAATTTGATGGATCAAGAGAAGTTGTAGAGTGTGTGTTGGAGCACTGAGCTCCATGCTGATGATGATGGATAAGCAGTACCTCACAAAAAATCACAACTTCTCAAAATGTTCTCTTGAAGGTCAGCTTGTTCTGCAGGAACACTGTGGCTTGTTGTAAATGGGTATCATGCAAGTAGGGCTGCAAATGTTAGTAGGTTAATTGATTAGTTGATCGACAGAAAATATATCAAATCAAATTTTGATAATCGATTAGTCGATATAGATAATCAAGCACATTTAAGATGTCACTTTTGACTCTGGTAACGTGACATTTCATAGTCTAAATGATTCATTGATTTATCGAAAAGATCATCGTTTGATTAATCGACTGCAAATAGTCGTCAGTTGCAGCCTGATATTGAAAGTTGGGTTTGCCTCCAAGTTTCTAAAGCTTCCATTTAGCTCATTTTGGTTTGAATGGTTGATTGATGCCGTTGAATTCCTGCAAAGGCTACTGCGACAGTCACAAGACTGTTGGAGTGTGCAAAAGTAAACACACTTTTTCTACCCTTGCCTTGCAGTTTGACAGAATGATATTTTATTTTTTACTGCATTATTGTGGTTAACGTTGACATCTCTTGTGCTTTCAGGTCATTCTGATCCTGACCAAGCTGTATGACTTCCACATTGGCAGCGTCACGGAGAGCACTCTGTGGAGGTGAGTATTAAGGGCTGAGCTGACATTAGTGTGAGTGTGTGGCATCTTCAAATGGTGCACTCAGTCTGGGGAGTCATGAGACATTTCAATGCCTATATCCGGCAAGGACATTTCTGAATAGGGATCAAATGCTGCACATCAATTTTATTATTTGATGATATTTAAAGTATGAGTATGACACAAAAAAATGTATACAAATATTTGTTTTAATTATAGGATTTTTTAAAAGGTGGATAGGTGGAGATGATATATCTATTTAGTTTTAATTGGATGTAGGTTTTAAAATGGATATTCCATATATTTACACTCAATATGTAATGCAGACACAATAATTGAGTGTGCGCACACAAGGTCACACACTGGCCCAGTGTGACTCTCACGCGATGGAGTCGAATGGTTTTTCGCAGGTAATCGGTGTATCAACATCATTAAAGTTTAATGCAAGGTAATAGAGCTGTACTGCTAGAAGACAAATGGCCACATCAGACACAGTCTGATGCCTTTTAAAGTGGTTCCCGGTTGGCCCTTCAAAAGCTGAAAGAAGCTGACAAAGATGAAAAAAGTTGAGGAAAGGGGAGCTAAGAAAAGCTAAGGTGTGTGAGATGACAACGCTCAGGGAACGGAAACAATGGACTCAACACTAGAAATGAGGAGACCAGGAGAATGGCGACAATATAAACAAAGGAGGCAATTATAAAAGGTCTTCTTTTGTGGTTGAATTGTTTTGAAGTAATCCTACGGGATCACCTTTTCATTCTTTTTTTATATATTAGGTTTGAAGGGTCATGACATACTTTGTAACATGACTTTGTAATGCTGATAGGAAATGTTTAAATATATACAATAAAAGAAATACAATATATCTCTTATTTTTTCATCACATTTCACATCTGATCTGAAAAAGGTGAATAAGGCTCTTTTGTTGGGTTTCCTCCCACCTCTAAAAATAATGTTCACTTGACATCTTTGATCGCCTGCAGGTGTAAATGCTTTTTTGCTTGTTTTTTCCCAATGGATTAGTAATCCATTCCGGAATCTAAGCCCCATCCAGTGGGCCTTACCAGGAATAAGAAGATAATGAAAATGGATAGACACAGTTTGGGCATTTACTGGAAACCAGTGCAAATTGAACACAATTCTGCCATTAGGCACACTGTAGGACAATTGGACACACACGCACACATGCTCTCATACACACACACACACACACGCACATGCTCACACACAAAGACACGCACACACACACACACACACACACACACACACACACACACACACACACCTGAATGTGTTACTTACTACAATGTCAATATGTGCACTTGGGTCCATCTATTTTATGATATCCAAACAACTGGTTGCTGATTATGATGACCTAAGAAAAGAGTCTAAAGACAGTCTTAGATTAGTGGTTGCTAATGGAATAATTGTAACTTTAGGTAGGAGTTCAGGTATCTTCCCCGTGTCGTTTAAGATTGGCTCTCTACTCCCAGCCCAATCACATATCTGTAGGGTCGCACTAAGAGGAGCTGAAGCAATTTATGAATACAATAACCCTATAATAACCATAACAGGGAGCAGAAAGGATCACTGGGGTCTTTGTTTGAACGGGATCCCAAGAGATGCTGGGAGATGACTGAAGTTAAGACACAGCCACAGAGAAAGAGAGAGCAAATTAGCTTAGCTGAGCTGTGGCAGTACTCGGCAAAATACATGTGTTGTCGTGTGTTAATGATGGTCTGGCTGTGATTCATCTGTCTGCTGGCTGCTAATTGAGTTCACAGTTTGGTGTGGGGGTGGAGTCTGAGAGAATGTTAAACACCGTATAGGAAGTCAGATCCACGATTATTCTTTTTTTTCTTTTCAGCAAAGGTCAAAAGAGTGGCGAAAACCTCAAAGTATCACCCAGCCAGCCTGTCAGACGTAATGAACATCCTGACCTTAAACCATGTCGGCATATCCGTCAGTCACTCTCCATAATATTCAAAGGTGCCTTCCGAGCTCAGCGGCAGAGAGGGAAGTCTGCGGAAGTCGGATTCTCACCGCGGACAATAAATCAAATCTCCCAAAGCATCTTCTGAGCCTGTTTCTCACCTGCTTACCCCCAAAATCGTCTTGTTTGTCAGTGTAAGAGCATTTATTAAAGTCCTAACTCCCCAGTAAAGTACACAAATCTCCTCCAGGTACACGCCCTGCTCAGGGTTGGAGACATGTCGCTTACAACCGAGACGGGCCTGAGAACTTTGTCCACCTTCAGATCTCCTGTCCAGAATACCTTAGTGAGTCTTGATTGAAAACAAGACCGATCTTGGTCACATCGTTCATCACTGTTTTTCCAGGAGCTAATTTAGACTAGAGTCTATTGACTGTGATCCTTACCTTCAGGGCACATTCACTCTAGAGTTGCATCTGTTCTGAAATCCCTGCTTTGAATCCATGCAATCCGGCACTGTTGTTAATTTAGAACAGGGTTGCCAACTTCGGGTGTCTGGCTGGAGTGAGATCTTGCGCGTTCTCGCACTTAATCACATGCACATCCGGGTTTAAAAAAGTAGGCAGCTTTCCCATGTGGCAGGAGCGGGTGCCTAATTAGGTCTAAGATTTAAGGATATAGCCTGACTACGCCTAAGGCCCTGACTACATACACTAACCCAATAAAGGACACAGGTTCGTTCACTGATGAAAGTCAACAACGTGTTGTTTCCAATATCAAAATCTTGCTTAAATGCCTTCTTGGCTACCGACTGTAAACCTGACCAGCTGTCCAATCAACACGGAGATATGCATCGTGCACCAATCAGAGAGTAATTTCACCATATGAAACATCCGGTTTTCGAATACTCAGCTTCCCGAATTGTTCGGGCAGCGTGAGAGAGCGAGGCTGAAGGTGAAAGCGTGTGTCATACACCAGTAGCGTGAGAGTTGGCCACCCTGAGTGGAAATTGGTATCCACAGCCACATTATGTTTGACCCTTAACCCCCTCACCCTGAATCCACTGTTCGGAGCGAACTAAGGATTCTAACTTGGCAATACCCCAAAACAACTGCAACACTGTTTCAGGCTTCCACTCTATCTAAGCCCATTACAACTACATGGTTGTTTGTTGGTCTCAGCCTAAAGGTCAGACTGCAGATAACAAGATGATAGTAAAGTTGGCTAGACACTGTACTCCCAGAACATAGTTATTATTACTACGATATGTGTATTGTCGTGATTTAAATGTTATTAGCATCAATGCAGATAAGGTATTGTGTGATGTCTCTTAATGTCATTACTTTCCTTGGATTAATGATATGATGACTTAATCATTGATAAGGCCTATTTATTTATCAGAATTTTTAAGGATGATCAAAGCAATTTTGATTGAAAGAATCCCAACCCCCGATCCAATGTTCAGTCATTGATGACTCAATCATCTCTTTAAATATGCAGCAAATCTTCATTCCGGCTTATTTTCTAGGGGACATTACCCGCTTTAGTCACTTTGTCCCGGTTCATTAAGACCCATTTTCACATCTAATCTCTGGAGATTTGAGTGTAATTATTTTGATTTAATTGGTATGATTCTATCTTTGAGTGGAGCAAAAAAAACAAAACACTTTTCCTTTGTAGAATAGACCTACTATTCTACTATTACTATTCTACCTACTATTCTAGAATAGACCTACTATTCTACTATTACTATTCTACCTACTATTCTAGAATAGACCTACTATTCTACAAAGTCTGCCTGCTTTGATCGGACACTGCAATTCAGATTGTGCTCATGAGTATGTTTGGTTTGGAAAATGTGTTCTTTTATGGATGATTGATTGGCATTGAGGACGTTTATACAGTATTATTATCAAGCAGTGTAAACACAGGTGAGGGCTTCAGCGGTGAAGAATGCAATATTACGACATAATATATGGATGTCAATTATTGACATTTAGAATTTCCACGTGAATCTTGTACTATCACTGGTTTAGCTCACGTTTGAGTTGCTAATGCTAACCTTGTGTGACTACCCACAAGGAACCCCTTCCTGGAGAACAAGGTTTTGTTTGTTCAAGAATCGCTTTGCACTTTTTGGTCATCTGACCTTTTAACATTTTCTTGACTTCAAAGCAGCCGATAGATATTTATCAAATAACCTTTCTTTAGTGGTGTGCATCAGTAGCCAAAAATGTGATGATTTTTCAGACGCGAAGCGACGAATAAAGTGGCAAATGTCAGCTGTAGCAGAAGATAAAGATCTAGATCCAAAGAGGGAAGAAAGTTAACGTGTAGCTCGCTGTGGTAGGGTTTGAGAATGGTGAAGGTGGAGGCATGTGGGGAAGTTCAGAGCGGTGAAGGTGGAGGCATGTGGGGAAGTTCACAGTAGATTACATTTAGTTATTTTCTGGGGGGGAGGTTAAGGTAAGGTCGTTGGGGGCGTACTGTTTGTGAGGTTTGGGTGTTGGTTGTTACGGGGAAGTGGTTGGTTGTTACGCCCTATGTCACATTCTGTCCATGTCATGGCATGCTAATGTGTGAAACATAAATAACTACAATTATCTTGCAACAAAATGTTGCAAGATAGTCTTTCTCGCTCTGTATTACATAATGCTGGGGCATTAAGTTGCTAGTCACTATAGTCACTATAGAAACAATGTGCGTGCGTGCGTCTGCGTGTGCACGCATCTGTGTGTGTTTGACAGGGATAACAAAAGGGAAAGAACAATGGAGCGTGTAAGGAAAGTGAAATCCTTCAGTGGGATTGCCCACTTATTGCCGGTTTCATTTGGAAAACACTCAAGTCAATTCTCCCGTCTTCTTCTGGTAATTTGGTGCACACCGGAGAACCAGAGAGATGGATAGAAGGAAACAAAGGAAGAGAGAGAGAGAGAGAGAGAGAGAGAGAGAGAGCTTCCAACTTGTCAGCCCCTGCTATCCTCTCCCGCGCTCGCCCGGGTGCCAGGATGAGGTCACCCGGGGGTGAGGAGTGACATCCTCTCAAATTGCATCATTTTGCTGAGCATGCTCTTAGGCTGTTTGATATTTCACAGGTCAGTACCTATAATAAGAAGCCGGTGCGCGGAGTAGAGGACCCGGCTGATGTCTCTGACCTTTTGCAATTGGACTTGAAATGCACCTTGAAGGGCCGGACAGGAAGAGCGGCAACTTTCTTAGATTACACTTTTTCTGACGGCGTTCTTGGAAAGAATTGGGTCATTATATTTGCCCCGGAAGTAAAGTAGGAGGCACTTGAAGGAGGGGGGCGTAGGGGACGTGCGTATAGCAAGGAGAAACGGAGGTGGTTGACGAGCAGGATTCTCAGCCCGCTCTTAGAGCCGTCGGCTTTGTTTTACACTTCCACTTTGGCGTAACACTTTTTTCACGTTGTGCGGTGATAACCGTCTGTCCTGCCAGACACGCACAATATGTTTGTCAAACTAAAAATATTTTCACTGTATTATTATTCATAAGCAGCTGTTGGCTTGGCTTCAGAGGCAATATATGCCGAAGCATCGCTGCTTATACCCCCTCATTTGCCTAACCAAGAAGCGTATTAAAAGGATTAACAAGACAACGACGTAGCCAAGCATTATTGTCCACACTATCCACATTTGTCTAACCAACAATCATGAAGAAAGCATAAACTCATCTTCATGTGCATTGCGTTTCACCATGATTATTAACATGCAAGGGGACACACGTTGAAAAACACAGCTTTGTGGAAGCTCTGCCTCTCTCTGTCTAGTGGTAATAAAGCAAACAACTATATTTTTTGTTTCCTGTTGTTTATTTCATACTGCATTGTTATCCGAAAGGTCATTTAATGCTGCTTCCCAGCATTATTTTAATTCTTACCTTTTTAATTACACACTCTGGAGCGTTTCCCTATTTCCTGAAGCCGTTTCTCATTTGCTGGTTGTCATAATAGCAAATGGTGAATTCCATCACCAGAAGGCATTGGAAGGATTTCACACAATCCCATTCTGTGTGTTTGTGACACTGCCTGAGTCAGTGTTTGGCTTTCACTTGCAGTCAACACGTTGTTCACTCATCAGCCCTTTTAGATAGAGTATAATAAAACATACAACATTTGTATTGTTAATTCCTCTGCAGTATATCAAATAACAAAGAGCCCAGCTGCCTCCGGTGATATCATTCAGTCTCTAGTAATGATTGTCGGAGAAGGGGTAGATGTATGCCTGCAAATCTATCTTGCTATTAGTCATGTTTCTCCCGGGTAACGGCACAAACAAATCTTTCTGTCCAGCCTCATGGAGATGGTGCATATTGAGGGAGTGGCTTCATGCTGGGTGGAGCTGTGGAGGGTGAGGAATTGTTTTTCATTTGATACGCCAAGATCTAAGATGTTCAAATGACTTATTATTGTATATTATTGTATTTCGAATTAATTCTTATTTTATTGAAGATTTATTGTTCCAATACCAGCTAAAACAAACGATAGGATCGGAATTCCTAATAAAACGCGTGTCTGTGCTTGAACATGTGACTTTGTGGTTCCCCGTCGATGTTACACAGAGCTTCACTAATGTTGGATTTTTTGTTTACATTTGTGCGTTCAGCCAGGGAACAGCTTTTCAAGTACAACAGCCAAGCGTATGATTAAATGTCCTGTGTTGGTGAATGGCAGTGGGTAGGCCCTGGATCTCCGACAACACCACAGCTTATCTGAAATGACACAAATATTCCAGGGAGACCTGGGACCGACGTCGGTCACCCTGCAGCTTTATGTCGAAGCCGGCCTTCGATTGGTCGGTTGGCGCTGAAGTCCCGGTTCATGTTTTTGTTTTTGCTTCATCCGAACCAACTGGCTCACAGTTGCGTGACGCCCGGCCACAGAGCCAACATGGCCGCCCACAGGCCTCCAACGGTTGAGATTATGGCTGGCTGGGCGCCAGCTCAGTGACAGGACGAGTGGCCGACTTTGGGACACGGAGGTGTCTACAGCTTGTGCAAAAACCCTTTCCCTTGCTGTTGTGTATTCAAAACAGTGCAACAATTTGTCTAACATGTCAGGGACAATATATACCCTTCTCCTCGATCCTTCAGGTTGTTCCATACCTTGGTGATCTTTGTGTTACGCTCGGTTTCTCTCCGGTGGTCTATCTTCTCCATTGTGTTCAATAGCAGTTGGAGACAAAGAGGTCGTTTGAAAGTGTCGTTGAGTGTTATAGTGTAGCTCTCACTCTCCTGCCGTCAGACGCTTGTTTACCCTGTCTCGGTAACCAAATAAAAAACTAAGTGTTGCAGCGTGATGCATGAGGGAAAACGAGCAAGCCATCCCACTAAAATACTTTAAGTTGAGACTATTTTTGATAGACTTTGAAAAGATTTCCGTCTGGCTTTATCGGCTTGTTTTTTATGTTGCGTCTTTATTTTTGTACATATTGTAACCTGGTTCAGTCAAAGTCGTGGAAAACAGCTGGTGTTCTGATGAACAATTGCAGTTGTGTGCCATTCATCCTCGCTGACTGATGTCTCTGCACTGACAGCGGAGGAGGGAGTGATTTAGATTTGGAAATTCTTCATATAGAGTGCATGATGAGCATAAATCAAACCAGGTAACAGTGCTATAAATCAATAGTTTGTGTGCTACCCTCCTTCATTATAAATGGCTGCAGAACGAAGGGAAGATGGAGAGGATATTTTTTTGTTTTTGCCTCACTTTGTCACATCTGACTTTGGCTATTGTCCAAGAAGGCGAGCTTTGTTGATGGAGGAGTTTTTCTGGGATATAGTTTGACAGCTCATTAGGCTGTCACTGATTTCTGCAATAGTGATGAGTTTGACCACACCAGACCATGACACATTTAGCATCTTTCAGTAGACGTTTCAGGAAAATAGGACACAGAATTGGTTTGGAAGAACACCTCATACCAAAAATTGACATTGGGCTCATTTTCTATCATTTGACAACATTAAGCGATTGTTTCTGAACAAATGTGTCCCAAATACTTTAACTGTGAGAACCCCTCCAGCCCTTGTATTTACTTCCATTTGATTACATTTTGGTCTGAACAGCCTGGATCCATTTAGGAGGAGTATCTGTAAAAGTTGTGCTCATCACTTACAAATGTAAATCTATACTAAAGCTGTCCTATTATTTTTGGAGAGCACCATTAGAACAAGATTAACTTTCATAACGTAAGTAGTAGCAACCAATCTAAAATGTCTGCATTTGGCTGAAACAACGTAATACCACTGCGATTTTGGATCCGACGTGAGGCGATCCTGCCAGCAGATCAAGATAACACACACAGAAACACACAAATTTTGCTTTATAAGATAAGACAATTATATTTCAACCCCTGTTTGCATGTGAACAGGCTACTTGTTCTACTAGTGCACAATGCTAAATCCAAAGCGCTTCGATGGATCACAGAGAAACAGCACGGATAAGGTTTCTCTGTTCACACCGCCCAGAGCGCCCTCCGCCATAGGGCTCCTTCCCCCACTCCCCCTTCAGCACATGAACCCCTTCCTCCACCTGACCCCAACATGTCAGTTTTTATCACTAACAACACTCTGGAGGAACCTTCAGCGCTGCTGCTCCCTTAGAGACCTCGACCCACCCAGACCACTGGGCTCTGTCTCTGGGCTACTGGGCTCTGGCCTCTCCCCGCCCTCCCCCCCTCATGCCTCCCCCCATGCCTC
>JAOPJO010000111.1:18003041-18015800 GCA_027123675.1 Molva macrophthalma
ATACGTCATTTAGGTTATTAGCATAAACACGGTGTCTATTACTCTGCTGCGATCTCTGCTGACTCTGCTGATATTACTCCCGCTGATGCACCGGGCGGGGGGGATTTGAGGAAGTGTAGCAGCCGTTTTAGATTGGACCGGATGATCTGTCGATGATAGGAGATAGGTTGCAACTCCTGTGATGGGGAGGCGGTTGTTAAATCCACGATGACGCCCCGCTCCCTCAACCCCCGTAGAATCCCCTGCTAGCTCAACCACCGGAGTCCACTGTGTGAGTATTGGGGTGGTTCCCCACAATCCTCCCCACTCACACAAAATGACCTGTCCAACACTATTTTCTCACTTTACTCATTTAGAATTGACAGGCTTTGCAGAGCTCACTTGGTTTTATGGATTTATGAGTCCCACTCCCAACCGGGTTTATCATAAATCACTTCTTGCTAGTGAGATTTATGAAAGGAAGTCGGTGAGAAAGAAACAACAACCTTATTTGCATTGCTCATGCCACGGGCGACTCCGTATTGGTTTTTCTGAGAGACACCAGAGGACTTTAACAATGTAATTAAGACCTAAACAAGCAGTTCACCGCCCTGGCGTCACGCTACGATCCGTTTAGTGCAGGTTTGCTCTGATCTCAGAGCGAATAACTGCTTTACTACTTTGACTTTTCAAGCTGTGCACAAATTAATTTGAATGAAGGAGATGATACTGTGATTTTAATGAGAGGTTGAACTGCTGAAGCAGCAACAGCAGCAGTACAATAAATGCTTTTGTTTCAAGACAATTTGATGCTGCAAAAGCAGAAATGGTGGATCAATGGTGAATATTCGCTGCTGCTGATAAAGAAGATGTGTCATGTGAAAGATATTTTTGTAGCAGAGTCTTGTCATGTTCCATGTAACTAATGGGGTCATTTCCACTTTTTAATTATTAAAACGTATGACTTTGGGGACAACCACATGTATCTTTTTCATTTCACCTATTATATGCTGTTTCAAATCATTGAATTATTAGATAAATTATTAACAGCACTGGGTCCATTGAAAATCATCAGGGGATCGAGTAGGCTTCCCTTATTCTACTATAAAGACACAAAGCACATTGCACTAGCCGATTTGAGATTACATTTAAGTAGTATAGTCTGTTAAATATTCAGTTTTCTTTAAAACTGGGTTTGCCGTAACTATTTGCCACATTTAACTCATGACATCATGCATGTCCTTTGCAGAATCTTTTAAATACAAAAACAAATCTATGTGGCTATATCCGTCTCTATCTACGTTGGTTTCCCTCCCCGGCTTACTGGTTCACGCTTTTCTTCCTTCTGTGCTTTTAGGTCGACGGACCACGGATCCACCTACGAGAGAATGAATGACAAAGTAGGATCCAAGACGGTGTTGAGTTACCTGTACATCTGTCCGACTAACAAGAGAAAGGTACGCTTTTTCAAAAGCACTTGAGTACATCGAATGCCCACTGAAAGAGGAGCAGCACAGGAGTGTCCTGGAAGCTGCTAGCACACTTGTTTTTTTCCCATTGATTTCCGGTTAACGATTGGCACCGATGTCTAGACTTAATCCAATACTAAGGTTAATATCCCATGATAAGACAAGATTGACAACAGAGGTCTTTCCTTGGCAGAACAAGAAATGAATTAATAATCAAAAAAGTATAAGGCTTTAAAAGTGTTCATGGCCATGTAATAGCGTGAAAAACCGTCCATGTCCAAAGGCCAACATCTTATTGCAATATGCAATACTTTTCCAAAATGCTGGTGAAGATTGGAGTTGTAAAATGTGAGCTATTGCACTTTAATTCTGCTGTTGTTTCTCTAAAGGAGGCAGCTTGACATTTTGAAAGCCACCTTCTGTAGAAACTCCAGGCTGTTAGCTACAGCCTTCAACCCCCTCTCCTCCCCGTAGCCATGCAGAGGTTCATGTTTCAGCTTTGTAGAGCCTGGAGACATGTGTTCTGTGCAGCAGAGCAAGACAAGACAGCAAGACAAAAGGTAAAGACGGTTATGGTTGCCAACCGTTCAGTATGATAGCAAAACGAAATGAAACCAATTTCCTATTAAGAGGGTAGAATATGTTGTGGCAAACAAATTAAAATGTGGGCAGACAGCCCCCGTAGTTTTTCTGTTTCTGTGTACAAACCGAAATGCATTCAATATGAAATACATATTGTAAATGTATGTAGCTGTGTAAGACAGAAAGGCTGAAAAACTAAAAAGAGATACTTTTATCCAAAGGGACTTGCAAGTTAGGCTCAGGACAATCAAAGCATGCAATTAAAATTGGAGTAGCTACAGAAATGTGCTGTGTGACCTAGTTTGAGATAACAACTGGACAGTGCAGAGTAGTCGTTTTTTACTCAGTTGAATACTTCAATGTTATAAATTGTGATCTCGACTATAAGACATTTATAGTCGAGATCACATTTCAAGCTTTCTTTCTTTAATTCCACAACAACAGTACATCTCAACAGAGAGAGAGAAGAGGTGTTTCTTCAGACATAGTGTATTATTTAATCAGTTAACCAGCAAAGGGATCTTGTTTTTTTTTTAGCATACTATCAATAAACACATACACAAATGTCATATGATCTAAATAACAACATATTTGAAAAAAACGGTCTCTGAAATGTCAAAAGACAATCCTGCTCATAGTAGCAACATCAGTGGCTCCAAACAGACTTCAGACTTTAGAGGATAAAGGATACAGTGGTCTTTTACATTGAACTGAACGTTGAGAACATTGGAAACATTTCTCTGCTCTAGGACTGAGCTGGCCTGTATGTCACAGAGTTGATGCTAAAGCAGGAGGTAGTTCATCATCCAAAGCACAGCTTACCTGTGGGAGGGAGGGGCCTGTAGCCTGTGCTCGCTATGCTCCAGTGGCTCTCCTCCACCATGAGAGAGAGAGAGAGAGAGGGAGAGGGAGAGAGAGAGAGGGAGAGGTTGGTTGCCAGGGGTTGGTCCCCTTTTCTAAGCCCTAAAGCAAGCACTTTTTTTGAATAGTTGCTTCATTTAAATGGTTTTTCATCCTAAATACATGTAATTTTATCTACATTGCATTTTCTACATACATTTTCACCCGTTTACTACTGTATCTTAATTCAATATTTTTGTAATTGTCTTGTAATTTTGTTAGAAGGACCAATATGTTTACGTCTAACAAATGGTCGTTTCTGTCATGGTCAGAACTATTAGGACAAACAAACATGCATAAGACTCCTAACATTGGTGAGTTAGACATTTTGTTGGGTGATGTGGGCCCATATGGTCGTAGTGCCAGGGATCACAGACCCCTTACTGTGATCAGACCTGCGTTAGTGAGGTCCTCACACCAATCCATATGAACACCTCTCCGGTCTCGGCCCCGGGCCCCAGGTGGCCTCTCGGCATCTCATCTGAAGGCAAGGGACACAGCGGACCCTAAATGCCTTGCTCCGAAGAACAGGTCAAATGAATCCGTCGTGGTTGAGCTACAGCAGGATCGGGAAAGGCAACACCTCGTTTTCGGAACAGTATTAATACCGATATCTTCTATAGTTTGATTAAAAAATACAATAAATAGCCATCCTTCGCTAGTGGGGAATGAGAACCTAGCCCTTTCATTATCTTTAAATGTGCTGTTTTGGTATTTGACATATTTAAATATGATATAAATATCGAGAAATATGTTATAAGAATAGGCAAGTCATAAATATCATGTTTGCATACTTAATCAATTTGTTGATATAAAATTGAGAAATGGCAGTGTTAATTGCAGTAACAGCTTAATTTGAGAGAAACACATGTTTCTTGTTTCTCCCTGTTTATTTACAATGTTAAAGATGACCTATCGCTCAACTTACAGTACTTAACATCTAGAAGATGTTTTATGAACTGGGAATACAGTGGACTTAAGGAACAGGTTGGGTTCTCATCTCTTTGTATTTTAAGCATCTTATGGATGGATGGATGGATGGATGTGTTTGTTGAATGAACAGTGTGTTGTATCTTCATTCACACATTTAAATTAGATGCCCACAACAGAGTTTACTCACAATAATGCAAAATAATAAACAGCGTGCAGCATACATGAATGATTAAATATAATTTAAACACGCCCATAAATCACACCCATAAATATTATTTATACATCTTTTTGCAAGCTATTCTAGTTCCCTGATTTATTGGTAGCTATGTGAGAGTAACAATGTAAAAATGCCATCGAGAAGAATAAATATTAAATACATAGCAAGTTGCGGGGCTGCTACATCTAGCAAAGCAGGATGGCTGGGCTGCGGGAAGGCAGCGCTGCTGTGGTAAACCTTGAGTCAAAGAAGCCAGCTAGATTGATTTGGTTTGACGTGATTTATTTGCCGTGGTCTTGTTGCCCTCCAAGTGCCTCGGCTAGGTTCACAGCTTCACAGCTTCACCGTGCCACATAATATGTGGTCTGTTGGGTTGGACGTGAGCTCAATATCACACTGATGAGAAAGAGCAGAAAATACAAAGTAACTTTATTGGATGCATTGGTTCTGCATTTGTTTACCACCTGGCCCTCTTCCCTTGTCTTCCCCACTGCTGTCTCCCCATTGGCTGAGGACAACATAAAGAATGGAACACCTAAAGTCAACAGAGAGAAGAATATTATTATCAGCGTTCTCCAAGGGACTGGGGGGTTTAACTGGGTTATATCCTGCGTGCCACATCCTGTTCCTTTACACTAAAGATTAATGTTCATGGGAAGTGTAGTTTGATCACTATTGTGCAATGGCTATTACTTTAAATATCATGTGAAATAGTTATTATTGCTAATAAATATTCTTTGTTCAGTGCTGCCTGTAGAGAAATCAAAACAACACTTATAATATAATATAATCTAATATAATAAATGCCATGAATATATATAGCAGTCAAGCTCTAACATGAATTGTCTGCCTTTATGCCATAGTTAATGAATACCTTTAGACCGCCACAGACCATAATGGATGGACACTCATTGTTATGAAGTGACCTGTAATGTATCTTGGATCTTTTAAAAGACCCTGGACCCTTGGAGCTCGTTTTTATGTTTAAGAGTTGGAATATGTTTGACAAAATAAAAATATATAAATGAATCACTTATAGTCCTTATAAGAGCAGTGTATGCGTTGTTTGCACTCCAGTGTGGTGCTATGTAATGAATGGCAGGAATGGAAGGTGTAAGAAATCCTGTTTGCCTGTTTAGTGGCCCCTAATGGAAAACAATTCATCTAAATCACGGCTTGGGAGGTGAAGGGAAAATTTTAGAAAGAGGGGAGGTATTTCTGTCAGTGACAAATGTGCCGCTGTTTTCTCAATTCAGATCAGGCTGAAAAGAGAAAACAGCTATTTGGGAGCTGTGTGGGCATAGTGATAACACGTACTCCCACACACAATCGTTTTTTTTAAAAAGTTACTTCTCACACGTAATCAAAATCCCTTAAAATTCTGCGCCCTTGATTCTTTTCCTCAATGTTTTCCATTGGATCAGGATCATCTTCGGAAGTAGGTCATTTGCGCCAAGGATCCGCTGAGATGAACGAGCTCCGTAACCTTACCCATAACCCTTTAGGGTTAACAAGCCTATGAACGTGATGCAACCGGTGGCATTCCATCAGCAGAATCTCGCCTCGCGGCGATCCGTGCTGAAGGAGCGCGCGTCTGATTGAGTCATTTACACTAAACAAACCTCGACGTCGTTAAGAAAGCTCTCACAGTTGAAGCGTCGTTTTTTTTTCCGCAAACATTGGTGTGTAAGCTGTGCATCTTTGTGATGTGAACTCATTCTTATGTCAACTCATTCTTATGCACCATTCTTATCTGGAATGGTGACGGTAAAGTGACAGTGTAGCCACGCTCCCTGTTAAGTGAATTCAGAAAGACACAACGATGCAATATCCACACTGATTACATTTTCCGAGAACTTCTCTATCTCCGCCGCTTGCTATAATGGTACAGAATACTGAGAGTTGCTATGGGAATAAATATAAATTGGTTATCTTTTAAAGCTGTTTGATCGCGTCAAATCATAGTGTGTTTCAGTGTGCACAGGTCATTTGTGTAGAGAAATATCAGTCTAAACACCCACCTTAGTCACGTGCATGCATTTAGATTTAATCTGACGTCCTGGCACCGCACTACATCAGGATAGCCACTACTATAAATAGACAGGAAGCACAAACGACCCTATTATCAGGAGCGCCTTTCGGAGAGGCGCGATGAAGTCCCCTGAGTGCTCGTACTCGGAGCGCACACGGGGAAACAACTGAAATCCTAAATGCTACATGGCAACAGAAGCAAGAGGTTGGCTGAATTGAAGTGGGAAACGTGGGGAGGAAGGATCTTGGCAGGGCCCGGAGCCCCCACGAGTGCCATTCCGCCGCCGCCGCGGGCCGGCCCCGCTAACGGCTCTCTTGTCTCGTCTCCCAATCTCGCGCCGCTTTGTTCACGCTCTCCGCTTTCAGTTCTTTATCCCTTTCACTTCTTTATCCCTCTGCTCTCTCTCTCCGACTCGTGTAAATAACGCTTATCCTACGTTTGCCTTACCTATGTGTGCCCGTACACGTACACAGGTACGTGCACACAAACGCACGCACACGCACACGCACACATAGTCAGCTTATTTACATGCAAGGACTCAATATGATGCTCATATTGTTTGCTCTCGCGCTTTTGTTTCATATACTCTCTTTCTCAAAATTGAATAGCACTTCATTGGCATTCAATTGGAAAAAATACAAAATCAACATTATTGACCTTTTTTTGTGTGTTTGTGTGTAGCATGCAGGTTGCAATGTATTTAGATCTCTCGCTCTCGCTCTCTCTCGCTCTCGCTCTCTCTCAGATCATGGTGCTGACCGACCCAGAGTTTGAGAGCAGTGTTCTGGTCAGCTCTGATGAGGGGGCCAGTTTCCAGAAGTACCGCCTCAGCTTCTACATCCTCAGCCTCCTCTTCCACCCCACGCAGGAGGACTGGGCCTTAGCCTACAGCCACGACCAGAAGGTAACATCTTCTTCTGTTATCTCTCCCCTGCTTTCCATCCCCTTGGTTTATTTGTTGTTGGGTGTTCTTCTTCCGTAAAAGGGTATTCTGTTTGATTGCATTGCTGGAACAGGATGGATTTGGACTGAAACTCTGAAATTACTTCCTCCCCCGCAAGAGATTGGTTTAGGATTTGCTGGGCAGTTTGAGAGACGATAATGGTGATTGCTATATGTGTTTTTCCTTTTCTTCCTAATATTACCCCTCAGTGGTTCACAGTAAAACAGTGCAACCCTGCAGGCTGTCACTGACCTTCAATTCCAACAACACAAGGAGAGGTACAACATGTAAAATACATAATTCATAAAATTCATAATGAACAGTGTTCCCAGTTGTAACTGATTCAGGGACATGCCTCCAAAATAGTCAGCCCAATATTCACCAGGGATGATTTTGGGGATATTTTGGCCCCCTATTATAATTGGGGATCCAAACACATTCTCTCGACCTTTGTATGTATATCCCTATACAGCCCAGAGCACACAGCCATGTCAGGTCCGACTGAACTTTCCCTTACAAAATAGACTTGGGTCCTGTTCCAGCAAGTTAAACATACAGCGCCGCTACATTCGCTGGGCGCTTTGCTCCTTTGAACCATTTTGAACCTTTTTATTGTTTGGGTCGCGTTGCAAATATGGAGCATAATTTGCACTCTGTGTGCTTTTGGGCTTAAGATAATGACATTATAATTACTATATGCAATACTAAATTATTTACTAAACAGTTTATGAACAAATCAGAGCAGAGAAAGTGTTTTCTACACACCCATTACACATGCATTGGAAACAGACAGTGCCACAGTTTAGATTCATGAAATTCAGGCAAACACGGGATTGGTTGGTTGGTTAGTAGTAGTATTAGAAGTAACACATGATATGAACACAAATGTATGAAATGCTTTCATTTTGTAAATTCATAAGTTATTAGCAACTTATGAGGGCTATCTGGAGGCCTTTATTGTCAATCACAAAGGCAGGTTCTCATTGCTTCAGACCACTGCCACGTGCAATCAATCATTTCCAAAAACTGTATTATTAAGTTTCATTCTTTCATAATGTTGTTTCCCAGTTTACAAAGCTGAGATTACAGTTATTAAGGCAGCATGACTAACAAAGTGATTATCCACAGCGGAAGTGTTCAGCAGAGTGATTATTTAGCACCCAACGAGAGGAATTGTGTTTCAACACTGCTGAGATCTCACTGCATTAGGAGGATTTCCTGGAGTGAATGTGGTCCTTCCAGCCCTTCTGCGACTCGTTCCCAAGGGCTCCTAATAGTAAATAGTACAAGTAATGGTAAACAATGATTGCACAAAGCTCACACTCCCCTGCATGTTAAGTTAATGGGTTAGCATCAGGAAGCTCCAATGAGTTACAAAAACAACTATTACTTCTATTTGATTTGACTCCTGTAGAGTCCTGTATTGCCCCTTGTTTTTAATTATTTTGTATTTTCTATTACCTGTTTTTATTATAATCCAGGGACATTTAATTAGGTGAAGTGAGAGTCTCGGGATGTTTAGTGCAAGTAAAGAGAATTACTTTATTTAACCACGATGAAGTGAATTTAACCACAATAAAGTGATGATTTGTGAGAAATAGGAAGATGGCCAAGTCTGTTAACTTCCAGGAAGAAAGAGCACCACACTGCTCAAGAAAGCTATCCCTCCTTTTTTTATCCACTGTAAACTTTCTGCCCTCTCTGTTGACTGGGTTATTAAAGTTTTTAGTTTAAAATCTTTTTTGTCAAAAAGCCCAGAAAAATTTGGCCTGCAGTTGTTTTGTTTCCTTCATTTATTTATGAGAGACCCTTGTTCCTTTAAGGGGGTTTAAGTAAAGAGGAAACTCTTTTAGTGTCTGTCCAGAAAGAAAATATTTAGTGTATTTATATTCATGATTCATGAAGGTAAATCTGTGAATTTGAAATGTCCCACAAGTTAAGTGAGCTAAAAACCAAGTTGACCTGTTAGAAACAGAAAGCACAGTTATTTCATTTATTGTATTACATTACAGAGAAAACATGCTGTGAAAGCCTGTTTTAGTCCATGCCAGTTCCCTAGCAATCCTCTCTTCTATTCGGTTAGTTTGCCATTGATGACCAGTTGGTGTCTTGTCAATCAACTTCATGATCATCCTCGTCGTCATCATAATGTAATGTTATTACAATTATCCTATAATAATTATAATAATTGTTAATATTTACAACTATCACGTCATTGTGAGTAATATTAGTAGCATTTTAAATCCTCTCTCTCCTCTCTTATTCATGGGCTGTTTCATCCGATTTCAGTTTTAATGCACCTAATTCTTCGTAGAAGTTGACACTCTCCATAATGTCCGACTTATTTTAAGATCATCTGGGTTCTGCTGAGCCATGGATGAACCCCAGATTACTTGCATAAGCCATACATCTTAGCATAGAGCTCGCTGTCGTGCTCCAACACAACACAGAGATACAGAAGTTGAACACAGACGCAGCAAAACTTTCTCACACACTTCCTTTGTACTCTAAATACCAACGCTATAGCGAGCAATGTGCAGACACAATACACCAAGAATAGTTCAGAAAAAGGAACAGCATGTGTGACTATACACTGCAAGGTGTTCATTCTCACAGGTATGTACACCATCATAATCTCCTTGACAAAGGAGGTTCTCACCACACTGCTGTCGCCGTGGTCCTAAAAGTGTGCACAACAGGCTTACATTTCAAGAGAAACATTCGCCATGTCGAGCTGTAACCGGAAGAGGGTAAAGCGTTGGTAAAGTTTGAAACAGCTTGAAACACCGGGGGAGTGTTTCAGTGGACTGAAATACATATGAGCCCTGCTAATAAACGCTGTCCTGTGGGGTTAGACTGACGCTCTTAATTGTCTTGGAGCTCCAGCATGCGAGGGAGATTGGGTGGTCCTGGTTTTGGATTCGTTAGAGCCGTAGTCTTGGTAATTCAAGAGAAAAACACCTCCGGATGATGTCAGGTTGGCGGCGTATGTGTGTATGTGTGTGTGTGTGTGTGTGTGTGTGTGTGTTGGGGGGATGGGGGGGGTGGTGCGTTTAATATGGCACGACTGCATTAGCGTTAATAGCACTGAGAGTTATGGGCACGCGTGTTTATATAACACATGGATGGAAGAGGCCGTATTAGACACTCTCTAGCAACCTGGAGGGCACGGGGCACACGGTGAAATGCAGGACATAGGTGCGGGATATCAAAGGAACGACCTCCAGATCCAGTCAGGTGGCGGAGCGGAGAGGAGCGGCAGAGAGGGAACAGATGGCCCCTCTCGTTTGAATGGAGTAGCAGATATGTATTGTCACGACGTTGTCAAAACAGCAGATGGAGATGCGCTGCCAAGATGAAGGGGGCGCCGAATAACAAACCAGAAGCGTTTCTCTCAAGTGTAGGGCACTTTGCTGCAAGTTGAACGTCTCGTTAAAGGCGGCTAAAAATAACATGAATAGCATCATTTGAATCAGCTCAGGTAACCAGACGTGTCACACATTAGTTGTGTGTGTGCGTGGGTGACTTGGTGGAGGACCCCCCTGGGTAATTGACCAAATACCAGGAGGATTCTACAAATGGCTGCCGTCGGCAACCTCGATACATATTTCCATGCTGTGCAAACAACATGACCCCAATAGATAGAGCTGGGGACGGGGGTCCATGAGCATGTGGAGGGCTTTTTACTCATTACACGAAAACATAAGGTGCCCATTTTACTGGCCTAGAGGGCGGAGAGGCCGGAGCGTGGACGGGTGGGGGGGGGGAAGACGTTACGTTATATGTCCTTGGTGAACAGCCAAGCGTCCTCCTCCAGGGGTATTCCAGACGATACCCTCACCTTTACGCCCGGGTCCAACATGCCGTACGTTTGGCGCGGCCTGACGGTTTTCTTTAGTTCTTTAAACATACAACAACCCCCATCACTGTCAGGTGTGGTGGAGGAGGGAGCAGGGCGGAGCGCGGTGGCTCGGCAGACGGGCTTCCTCCAGAGTGTGTTTGTGTTTGCACGTCTCGCCCTCAGAAGAGCCGGGGAGAGTGAGACGGAGAGGCTGAGACAGGGATTAAGTGGCGGAGGCAAAGAAACTGAACCAGAGAAACGAGGACAAATTTAGACGGATGGATCGCGCCTTCCTATTACCACGCACGTCGCTCTCTCGTGGTGGAAGGCGACCTGCTTTAAACACCACAGCTGCGTTTGTGCTCCCTCATTGTTTATTAATTTTACATTCCAGATAAAAACGACTTCTGGATAAAACATTTAGGTTTAGAATCACTTGGCTGCCATGCTTTCATCACCGGGTCAATGATAGAGAAGAAAGCTGCACATTCTGCAAGTCCATC
Source organism: Molva macrophthalma (assembly GCA_027123675.1). Taxonomy (NCBI): domain Eukaryota; kingdom Metazoa; phylum Chordata; class Actinopteri; order Gadiformes; family Lotidae; genus Molva; species Molva macrophthalma. Next base: position 18,014,441 of record JAOPJO010000111.1, read on the forward strand.
AGGAGATCTCACAGTGTATTCCCCTCACGGGTTTTTTCTTCTTTTTTTTAATTCAAGGTTTATTCCGCCATGCAAAGTACAATTATGACATTTACTGAAACCAGCAGGATAAGTCAAATCTCACTTTGTGGCTCCTCTATGGAGTCCCTTGGTGGGAAGAAATGAGATGGAGACGAGCGGAATCAGTGAAAAACTTCTGGGTCTTTCTGGGTTTACATGATTAGAAGTTTGAAGAAATTATAATTTGCCGTCATTTAGTCCACTTAGGAGTACCTCCAAAAGGATATGGTTCTGCAGACAAATAATACAGAAAAATGAATACATTAAGATGGAAGACAACAAAAAGAGTTTACTGAAATTGTTTTGTGCACATTGTCTTTAGCCTTAACACTCGAAGCGTGAAGCAAACATAATATTTTCAAACCCACTTTGACACTATGGGTCATCGTTCAGCTCAATGTAATTAATTCAAGTGTTTTCTTTCAACAGGAAAAAAGTGCTCTGTGAACAAAACCAGCAAGTACAATCAGTCGTATTATGATATTTGTCAGACCATATATTTCAGCATGTGAACACACTTGGGTATGAGTCAACGGGTGCAATTACACAACCCCAACCTAGATTTTAGATTGATTATGCAACATAAATTACACAACAGGTTCGCGAAACCCCCCGTATGACTTGTGAGTAATGATGGTGTTTTAACCACCGTCCGTGGCCCTGAAAGGGCTTGGTACAGATCAGGGAGAACAAACAGACATTTACTACTATGAACATATACCAAACTCACCAAACTCATCTTGGCACAGATTTGTCCACTTTACAATCCCACAAAGATGTTCCGTGTCCAACCTACAATGTGTAACAGTGGTTCATTAACGAGGAACACACATACCATGTATAGTAATACTATCGACTGTTTCCTTGTGTTCCAAATTAAACTGATGTTTTCACTCTTTTATTTTAGCAATGTTGTTTTCTCTAACAATTCCTCCCAATGTGGGAAACCTGTTTGTTGGATAACACCCTAAAGATGCATGTTTTGGCAATTAACTAATTGGACTGTGAAATTACAGAGGAGTCCTTCATTAAAAAATGGCATTGCACAAATAAGGGGAAGGGAGGATCAAAGATTTATGGTTCAAAAGTGCTGCGTTACCAGAATGAGAGCTAGAAATAAAAAAGGAGAAAAGTCAGTGCAGTTTCTTTTTGTCGTGGCCACCAGCCCCCCCTCCCTCCCTCCCTAACTCCCACTGACAACATATTAACATACCCCCTTTCACAATTCCCCTAATGATCCTAACAGTCATCGCATCCAATAAATCTGAACAGTATGGGAAACTAAGTTTCTCATCTTCAT
>JAOPJO010000111.1:18069098-18083574 GCA_027123675.1 Molva macrophthalma
TTTTACTGGAGTCATTTTTTAATTAGGTATCTATACTTTTACTTGAGTATAACTTTTGAGTACTTTTACCACCCCTGACGATCCAACACCATAACCATATCTAACCTTGACTCATTGTGTAACGATCCCATTCACAGGCCACATTGACATCTATGTTAAAAACCACGTACACGGTAGAAGTATGAAAATCTGAAAAAGAAAAAAAAGATTTAACCAAACAAAACCCCCGACCCCCCACCCCCACACACACACACACACACACACACACACACACACTCACGCGCCAACAGTGTTGGTTCAGAAGTGCATGCCTTGTATCATGTGTTGAAGTATCAAACGGCAGCGTTGTGGGGCGATATGAGTGACATGCTAAGTGATGCTGTCAAGAGCGCTCTCGCACTCATCAGCCGTCGTCACGGTGCTGTTGCCACGGCGTCAGGCCACTTCTAAGACCTGGCGCTGAAGGCTGCTCCCAAGATGCATTACGACAGCATCTGTGCTTTCATTTTCAATTGTATCAACACAAAGGCCCCATACGAAGAGTGTCTAAACCTATTGTGTCCCCCCTTGCATGGGAATTATCAAGATGCCCGCTTTAGTTTTCAACCCCCACACCAGTTTGTTTGATAGTACGGTCCCAATGGCTTCATACCTGATGAAATAGTCAAATCTAGCTGCACACCCAAAATGTGAAAGTATTCAGGCCTTAGCTGTTTAAAGACAAAGTTAAGTTGACATTAATGGTTTGTGCATGTACAGCCTTTGGACTTACCGCAGGCTGTCAAATTGTTTCCTATTGTAATTTCCTAAAAGCAAGTGTAGATGAATACTGGGATTATAAGGCCTGGGGTGCAGTTGTTCAACATCCATCAAGCTGCTGACCTTGCGGTTGCAGGAGTGTTACAGGAGTGTGGAAAGAAAACACACACATACAGACATAGAGATGCTATCAGGGGAAATGCAAGTGAACCTCACACCTTAGGCATGCAATTATGTTATATCGGTCCTTGGTATGGACAGCCATATACGACACTGATATGGGCATGGCTGTGGATAAGTGTGTACTTAAGAGATTACTTTTTCTAGCAATGCACTGTTGTGGTCTTGTGTATATTTACCACAAATGAATAAAACATGCACTACACACGATAACAAAATACACCCATATGCGATTCCAACAAGACTTTAGTTCAGAGGCCCGGGCGCTTTTGAATGTCTTGAACGTCGAACCCTTTTTTCCTGCTTCAGTTGTGCTCTTTAATGTGGCTCACAGTCAATGTGACCAAAACAAAGAGTAGAATAATCCAAAAGAAAATACGCCATGGAACACGTGGGATTCCTAGTGTGTATTGCGACATCTCGAATTGGAAATGCACAACACACCTACCCCAAGTCGGTAAATGGAAAGAGACAGCTGTGGTTTCAATTGCTTTTATATTGTGTTAGGTCTCGACACCATCACGTTTGGCCACTGTAATTTGTTCACCTTGCGATTTCAGAAATGGTTAAAGCTCCCGACCTATTTCAAAGGATGTTTATCTGCTTTTTGATGGAAATGATTTGCATAAATAACAAACAGTGTGAGCAGAGTGCAGATGCTGTGTACTGAAGAATTACATGAAAGAATAATGATGAAAGACATCATGCCCTAATGAAGCATCTGGAATGGCGTATAAAAAGGCAACCTGGTGCATTCCTCGGCTCCCTGGGAAATCGGTGCTTGTCCTTGATGCTTTGAGCCTCTCTGAAAACATGCATGGGGCCGTGATTTGGATACCAAATCACCTCGGCGGTGACTCCTCTCTGCTTGGCGTTATTTATTTCATAGAGGCGTCTCTGGCGTCTGCATGCTGTTTAACGTGGATGAGGTGTGCAGAGGAGCGTCGACGGATGAAACCTCCGCCTTCCCCGGTGAGCTGGAAGGTGGCGCTCGATGGCGTTTGTCTCCCCCAAACATTGACACTCACAGGGGCCAACGCCGCTATGGCGGGAGGTATTTCTCCGTCTCTTTTTGTTTCTTGATTTATTTCCTTACGGACGGCGGTCTGCTTCTGGACGCGTTAAACACGACGAGAGTGCGAGTGTGACGCAGGAATGTCTCGAATCTGGGGTCTGCGTGGTGGAGGCGACTGTAGGGGGGGGTACGGGGCACTGGGGGCCCCTGCGGCCTGGCAGGGGATCACGCGCCGGTATAAAGGTCAATTAGCTTTGATTTCCACCCTGACTCAGCACACACCTGCTCTCGTTTGGAGCTTACGGGGTATTCCAACTAATCAGAGACCCCCGTCTCGCAGATGGAGCGGCTGCCTCGATTGATTGGCCAGAACTAGTCCATAAAACTACACACACACACACACACACACACAAGGAACTTTGATTTTCTCCTGTTTATACTCCCCTATACATTGTGGTGGTTCAACTCTGTGTTGCACAGATAAGGACCTGTGGTTCCACCCTGAATAATCCTAATAATGTCAATTATTGTCACAATTTCTTGGTGATTGCTACCAAATGAATATGCTAATTGCCTAGTTGTATCTACAGCGCTATTGTTTTCCCAATGTGATTAGCATTGTTTAGATGCTTGTTTAACAGACTCCAACCTTCTCAGACAAGGGGTTCCCACGGTCAGACATTGACAGCTGTAGCGCAGCGGACACGTTAGTGATTATCTTTTAATTGGATGATTGCGGGGGGCGATTTGTCCAATGGCTGTCCGTCGCCATAAGGGGGAAGAGTATGGGCATGTCTAGAATGAGAGACAGAGACCCTGACAATCGAAGTGTCATAGGCTTGACTCTGACTTTGATTTGAAATTGACCCGTTGATCATTGATTGAGGTCCAGTGGATACACTGGAAAAATACAAATAGTAAAATAGTCAAATACAAATATGTCTTATCGTCACAAGTATTCCGACGTTAGCAGGCTTATAAACTTACACTGTTTTCTAAACATTAACAGAAAATGCAGTTATTGGTTTATGATTCAGTATAAACAACGTTTTACCTCAAAGTTGTGGAAATGGCCTGTATCTCGACTTGATGAACTCCTTCATCATATATTAATGAGTCACTGGTTCAGATGATGACTGCTGTTGTGCCTGAACCACACTGTTACCAACACCGTATTGATTTGGATCTGCAGGTGTTTGTGTTCGCACTGAGGTGTTGTTCTTTGCAGAGTTGCCATGCTGCTTCTTGTCGTCCACTTCTTGGCCACTGCATGCGGTGTCCCGCCAAGGCTCGGGACGTTCTGTCCATCTTGTCCTCTCAGGTCGCTGCCTTCGTGATCTGCCTTCTGCTCTACTTGTTTGGCAAAAAGTTGTCAACTTTTGTTGATGTTGTTGGGGCTTCTTGGACACCAAGTGCATTTATTATAACTATTTGTGTTGTTGTCCTTATTAAGAGGACAGGTACAGTGAAATGAAATGCATTAATGAGTCTGTTTTTTGTATTATATTTCATATATTGTTTTAATTAGTGCCTCCCTCCACTGCCTGCTGATCACCAAGATCTTGGATCTCTTAAATAATAAATATAATATATATTTTTGTTCAATTCATTTTAGATGCATATGAGTCACCCATGTTGTGTATGTTGACGCTCTGCTTGAGTTTAGATTCCACCCTGTTCCATATTTTTTATAAGGTCAAGGAAAACAAGTATCGCCATGAAAATGAATTAGCCTGGCGAGTTATCGCTTGGAAGGAATACACTGATAGGACAAATAAGGGGTCATTTATCTCTGCATTTGAGCGCTCCGCCCGGTCAGCAGTCCTGCTCTACAGTACATCAATAGGTTGTCTGACGTATTTCACAAGGTGATTTGTTCATTAAGTGGTGGACAGGCCGCAGCTGTCAAGAGTTAAACATTTACTACCGAGGCGTCATACACGACGTTGAGATCAACATTATATATCTTGGGAAACCTTGAAAGTATTTGGCAAACATTGGAAAACATAAGATATATTGTACTTGATCAATGCTGTCTCCACATATGGTTGAATCGTTTTTATATAAAATAAATCATTTAATTGACAAAACATTTCTAAAAAATATTGTTAACAATAGTAATATTTGAACCTCATTTACAGTCTATTATTGCTTCATCTGTTCATGATAACTATTTAAAGTAGTAACAATTCCCAATCGGTCGAATCCTCAAACTGTAATATTATTATTATTATTACTTTATACCCACTAGTAAATCCCTGTGACAATACAGCATATAGCTGTAACTGGGGGGGGGTTGGGGATTAACCAATAGGATTGGATTCCAGTATCAGTCAGTCGTCCACCCGCCTCCCCATCCAATTTAACTTCACACCGCTAAATGACTTATAGATTCCCGGTCACTTCATCAACCTCCATTAACATACCTGGAGACTTTGTAATGTGTCTCGAATTACTCCCCCAATAACTTCATTGCAGAGAAAGGCCACTCTATTCTTAGGGCGCCACAATTAAAAATTCAATATCTTGTCCTCTCCTCCAATTATTCTCCCCCGCTGCAGTTAGATCATCGAAAAACCTTCCCATTTGGAGTAAAAATACAAAAGAGGTAGAGGGAAAGCAGAGGAAATAGAAAAATAAATAGCAAGAATAGTGAGTAGGCCTAAGAGAGAAAGTGGGAGAGTGAAAATATTCATTATGTGACCAATAATTACCTAGGAGAGAACATGTCTGGTCCTAATCAACATTTCAATCCTCATGAATATCTTAGATAAACAAATGAGTGCTTTCCCAACCGGAATGCAAAATGAGTGTGTGTCCTTTCTACCGCCTCCGATAACCGAGCTCAGAATAATGTGTTTGACTAGCAATGAGTGGTCCACCGATGTATGAATTAGTAACTGTTAGTAACTGGGGATATGGAATGTATTGTATTTGGTAGAAGGGTGTAAGCCAAACCACTTAATAACCATCACAACCACCGCAGGTTTGAGTCAAATCCTGAAATGGAAAATTCAGGAGTTGTGCTCTCATAAGATACCAACTCATAAATAGGACCACAGTTCATCACAACATAATCATCTGGCAGTATAGTCATCTTGTTGTGCCATCCACATTTTGTATTATTGAATTTCATAGCCGTGTGGGAAAACAAAGTTAATTGAATATGAGAGAGGAGATATAAACCAACGATAAACATTCATTGACACCAAAAACTAGGTCTGATTCCTTTGTTTGCGTATTGACCAATTCCTAATTCAACCTTGAATGAGGTTCAGGATAGAAATGTACCTCGTGTAACATTTCATCCTGAACCTTGAAAGAGGTTAAATGAAAACATTAAAACAATTTAAAATACAAGCGATTATGGTCTTGACCGCTCTTTGACTGGCTGACTTTCCCAGCAGTACCGCGGTATCTCCATGATGAGTATGCATGTTTTAATGACTAAATAAATCAATAAAAATAAGATTTGACCCAAGCACGGATAACTTTTCCCTTTTTTTTACGAGCTCCCTTGAAAGTAGCTGTTGTTGGATGGGATGGCAGATGTGCTCTCTGTATTCATGCAAGGTACCGGCAGAAATAAACTTGATCTGACACCCGAGGGATTGCCTACACTTTCACAGAGTACAGTTACATAAAAAAGTTGAAGAAAACAACAACAAATGCCGATGTATTTCCCGGGCAGTGGGAGCATATGGGAATGTACTTTGAAACCTTTCGCCTGTTATTTTGATTGTAAAAAACAACACATTTTACTTTGGTGAAAGAATAAAAAATATCTACAACTCAAATTAATTGTAAGTTCAGCATAATCACTTTCAAACATAGATGAAGAAATACAAACAGAAAAGAAGCAGAAAATCCTATGACCATGACCCAAAACAACTGTTCTAAAGCGAATCATTCTGAAGCCAGCGCTTTGCTGGCCTGTCAGCCTGGCTCAGCATGGAGCAGCTGGCTAAGGACTAAGGACCCAGCCGTTCTTTCACTTTGCTGCTGCCGTTAGGTGTGTGTGCAGGTGGGGAAGTAGACTCCACCGGGGGATACCGGACTTACACCATAAGTCATAAGTTAGAGTTAGTTAACTACTAAAGGAAACTTTGAGGCCCGAGCATTTCCGACGTCAGCATTTTACAGGAAACCTACTTTTGGCTTTCATTGTCGACCTTCATTGCCCCCCCCCCCCATACATTACAGTTCATGCAAAAATATATTTTAACAAACTTTCACACTGCAACGTTTAAATTACACCAATAAAAGTAGAATTCAATAAAAAAAATATTCCTGTGATAAAGAAGTGCCAAACAGTGCCAAACAGGAATTTGGTTTTCCTCTGCTGGCTCTTGGCACGTTTGATGGCCTTTTCTATGGAAGCCATCCACCACGATTGCCTTTAGGGATCCTTTAGGATCGATAAAATGCTTTCCCTTTTATTTGCCCCCCTCCTAGTTACACAACCAGGGGTGCAGCATCTATCTGCCGTTGACATGATTTGTGGGATGATAGCTGGTTGGAATGGTGCGACACACAGGTTTTACTGCCAAAGTGATGTCGCTTTGATTCTGCAGATGCATGCTGGGATCGTGTGACATCCACTCACAGGGCTGTGAAGGCGTTCATGCAGCAAATAGACGTTGCATAAGAGTGTTGTTGAGACCCAGAGTTTTCATGTCGTTTTTGAGTTCAGCTGTGGTTATTTTCTGTCTTGAAGGGTTGATAATGAGCCCAAGGCCTGCATTGTTTAAACCTTCTGTCGTTACTCTCCAGTTTAAACAGAGAAGGCTGCATAGTAATTATGTACAAACAGAAATGTCTGGGTGGTTGCAGAAGTCTACTTTTTGAGTCGTTAGCGTTTTCGTGCAAAGCAAGGAACACACAGGTATCTCTGCCTGCATTTATCATGTGTGCCTGCATTTCTTGCTGGGTCTCTCCGTCTCATGTTTAGCTAGAACGGCTAAAGAAACAAGCAATGTGATTAAAAAGGGTAAAAATAGGTCAGTTTGTGTCCACTACGATTAATCAAGGTCATTCGTTTTCCTTCAAATGCAAACATGAGAATGTATTTTTTTAATCTATGATTTCCCAGGGGTAAAGGTTGTGAACATGGAAGCCAAATTAAAGGGAAGGGGGAACACATAGACACAAACACAGTGCTCCCTAACCTTGCCCATTACATTAAGTGTTCATTAGGCCTTGCATGAAAAAAATAAAATAAAGCTTTAACAATTAAAATGAGGGTAGCCTAATTGTAGGATTGAATAATTGCTGTATAATCTTACCTTGATATGACCTTGGAATGTTCTTCTCTTTGATTCTAAACGTATTAAAGTGTGGTTTGGATTGTATTTCGGTGCGTTGTTTACTATTCTGCTTCGATGTGGGAACAAGCCATCTGGGAAATTAATCCTGATTTATAATCTTTTTCGATGGAAGATTACAGTCTTTCGCCCTACATGTAAGACATGGGCATCATCACCTGGCGGTATGTGTTCTCCCGTGGAATCCTTGATGTATTTATTCTCTATAACCAAACTATAACTAAAACTGAACCCCTTTCAAATATATCGAGTCATATTTCTATTAATAGCGACACTGCTTGCGAATGTGCTTTCAGCTTAATGACTAATCGTGACTGAAGATGCAAATGCTGTGAAGTGAAACTCTACCCCTGTGGGGAACTGTAGACTGTTTTTCAGACCAAACTAAAATGAGCTGTCTATAGATGTCTCTCCTTAGCCCCACAAGGCTAGACAACTTATTTGGTGTCAAGGGTCTGGCTGTTTTGTCAATTTTTTATCTTTAATTCTGTGATAAACAAAAACTGAATCGGCCCTGTTTGCACGAGAAAAATCGAAACAATTCTAAATTCCAAAAGCATGTTGTTGAACGTAGATTGTATCTAGGTTCCAAAACTCATCTGTTTACACATAAAAAGATATGGTATGGATGGACACGCAATCTCTGTGAATCGGCGGAGGCGTATGTGGTTCCAGTTGACGTAGCTTTGGATCATGCCACAAATCTAGGACTCACAGGATTGTAAGGACAGTAGGCACAGCATGGTATCAGATACAGAATTCAGATACAGCACTGTATCTGAAACAATGGTTCAGATACAAAAGCATATGACAGCCCCTTGTTTTATGTCGGTTGATGACCGGTGTCGTAGGAGCTAAGAATGTGAATTTGTCACTTAGTTATCCTAAACCTTTACTTATCCACTGTGGGCTTCTGAGAACATATGATATATATATATGATAAATGTAACATTTACCTCACTCTACGTATACTGGTTGGTGGTTAAGCAGCCCGATAGAAAGCCTATAGGTCTTAAAGGATGCCGATATACACTGTCCCAGGGGGGAAGTGAGGTAGGCTTTTGTTTCTCTCAGAAGTAAGGGTGATCACATGCATTGCTGAACAGAGGTTCCCATGCATTATGTTACGTATGTGAAACCATGAATGCATGAATCATGTAATAATGAAATACACGGCCGGGCAAGGTCCGGCTTCAACCCCCGATGGGCTTTACCTCTCTGTCATCACACCTGGGGTTTAACAGCAGATAAGATACTATGTTGTAAATACATGGATACTATGTTGTAAATACACAAGAGACTACCTTGTAAATACACAGGATACTATGTTGTAAATACACCGGGTCGCTTTTTTTCCATTCCTTCTTTGCTATATGAAATATTCAGGTATGGTCTGGTGCGGCTGAGAATGGTACATATAAAATAGTCCAGAGAGAGATTCATCATTTAACTTGCTGTCATGAGGGAATATATTACATTGAGGTATGTTGCCCATCTCACAGATGCCATATTTATAATGCCCGAGAAGAGATGATGGCAACTGATAAGTTTCCTTTTTCTGATGTCTGCTCCCTATCGCTGACTGAAAGCCTGGCTGGCCTCCAGATAGATGGGAAGGGGAGCACGGAGACTGCAGGGATATTGTAATGAGTTACGGGGGTGAACTGTATACATGCCGAGCGCAGGAGACAAGGAGATTTATTGTTGAGGATTAGGACAGAATAAGCAAGGGGTGTTGCTCTATGGTGACTCGACAATAATCTACAGAGAGAGCGTGAGGGAGAGAGTAAGAGGAGCCATTATTAAGAGATCTGTCTTTCATTTGACACTGAGCCTATTTAACTAAATGTCATCCACCTCTGACCATTCACCAACACACACCTTGAGTTTGATGCTAATTGGACAACCAGACCAAGCTTTGATAGCTGTGCTAAATCTTATCCACTGAAGTGAAGCATGTCCACTCTCTCTCTCTCTCTCTCTCTCCCTCTCTCTTGCTCTCGCTCTCCCAAGTATCTTGCTTTGCTTTTAATACGTTCCTCTCGAGGGTGCCACCTTGATCATGTTCCCGTGTTGAGCTGCAGCTCCTGTCAGATTGGTAAAGTGTACACAACACTGAACACTTTCTTCTCCTGCACAATGGCTTAGCCCCGCTGCCCGATGACTGATCCATGACTCCGGGCTAATCACATTGGCTTTAGATACGTCTAGTTCCATCCACCGCAGCACGCTCAGCTCTTTAAGCAGAGTTTGCAGTGGCTGTTGTTGAATTCTCGGATAGCAAAAACTCGTAATCACGTTCTAAACAAAGTCGATTTTGATGTACGATTTAAACACTGCCGTTGTTGCTGAGGTCACCATCCACCGGATCGCCGGTCTTTGAGGCCCAAGGCTAGAGCGTGGCATTGCATTCACAGCCATTTCTTTTTTTGAACTTAGAAGGTCAGCGTGCCAGGTGAAAGGGGTACATGTGAAAGTGGATGTGTAAGCCAAACATCTTAGCATTGGCTGCAATGCATTTGGGGATAGGGGCTAACGGGGGCTCATTAGACGCACGTTCCTGTGCGGCTCACACGATGAGTGCGCAGTAATGTGGGCCGCTGTGCATCCATCGCGTGAGCCGAGACGCAAAGATCTATATTTAGATACGCCGCTTCTCAAGGGCTGAAGGCTTTTCTCTAGATATATATTTTTTTGCTTATGTGAACCCGGGCTTGTTGGCTTTCCTCCTACAACATTAATTAAGACCAGGGCTCATGATGGATGAACTCCGATTCGACTAGCTCCGCTCCCATTAATCACTGCATGAAGGAGGACGTCACACAAAAATCTGTAACACCCCCCCTTAGTTCCCTTTTTTTGCCGAACCGAGCAGAGTGTTTTGGTGTTCGGTCTGTCGGGAAGCGAACCCGCAATGCTTCCTCCATTTTGACCACGGGATAACTGTCGTCACATGACAACAGTTGTCAATCAGAAGCCATTTGATCCATCTTTTCCAACCATACAGGGATGATGCTAATGCTCAGGATGAATACATTGTATGTGAATGTGTTGTAATGTGAATCGATCACCAACAATCTGGTGACTTAGTTTGAGATCAGCGCATGTAGTTTTATTGTAAAGCCTCAAACACGGAATACATCTGAGAAACTTTAATCAGTTCTACTTTTGTGGAAACTAACTTCCAGCTCCCGAAATTTCTTTTTTTTTTTGCACGGCTTTTGTAAAGTGCTTTTGTTTGATTAAGAGTTAAGAGCGCTCGTGCTAATTACTGCAAAGTGTCGGGTTCCTGTATAAGTAATAGTCCTCCACCATGGAAACCATGCTGAGGAAGAACACAGCAGTCATGTCGATCCCTGATTGTTATGTTCACTCCCAGCCGCCCAAACCATGCTGTTCCTGCTGAACCTCTAGCTCTCACTGATGATGAACAAATGGGTTTGTGTTTAACCCTCCGTTAAACACTCCTGAACCCTCAACTCCCGTTACTCAACTCGTTCATGTCGTTCCATAGATCCTGCTCACGATAGAAGCTGATGCTCTATAGGCCTACCGGTTCACCTGTTGTAATGAGCGAACACCTGGTTGAGACAATGTGGTAGGTAGTCCATGTTCTTATTCAATGTTCTTTTAACATTCCTGTCAAATCATCCTCCCACGTTTTATCCAGCAGAAAACCCTGATTAACTTTGTTTTATGCACCGGGGGGGGGGTTTCAGTAAGGACGCCACGGCCAAGTACCCAGCAACGCCAGCAGAGCAGTGCATCGTCCCTGCCAAGAATTAGGCTGAACATGTATTTATTGAGACATTGTGTTAATATGAACAAAATCAAATCTGTCCTGTCAAATGAGAAACAACAGGTCTGCCTGTCCTGTTCGTCATCTGATCTGATATACCCAATGAACAACTTACTCTGAAACTTCAATCTTGCCCCAGAATTTATAACATTTGGAAAGATAAGCCTAATTGAAGTTCTGGTAAGTTGAACGGTTCTAAACAATCGAATGGTTGTTTCTCAAACTCAAACTCAAACTGCTACCCCATTTTACCCCGTCTTCGTTTTCAAAGAGAACAAATACAGAAAGATAAAATTGAAAAGAGAAGAGGAAAAAGATGGACGGAACAAGAAAATGGAGAAAAAAGAGAACAAAGAAAAAGAGAACACAAAAAAAAAAGTTATAGTGAAACTATTCAGGGGGCGGCCATATTGGATGTGGCCACCATGGGGAGTCCTGGGCTCGTTGGCTCGGGCCTCTAACTAAATCATCTGAGCATGTCCTGGGCCACATGTTGGCCAAATGTGGTGCTTTTACATTACATTTACATTAGGGCATTTAGCAGACGCTTTTATCCAAAGCGACGTACAACTGTTTACACACACGTTCACACACCGACGGCGGAGTCAACCATGCAAGGCGACGGCCAGCTTTTAGACTGATTTGCAAGAACTAAGCGTATCCCCTAAAAGGGAAACCTTAAAACCAAAACCAAACCATAAAAGCAAACCCTGAAAGGAAACCCCAACCCTGAAAGGAACCCCTAAAACCGGATCCCCCCTGTAGACTGTGATGGTGGATAAATCCTGGTGTCCAGGACCATATCATTCTCAAGTAGCTTATACCCAAAACATATACTTTTTACAGTACAATGTTTTGCTTCCACACTCCTTGCAATCGCATTGTCCCCTTCAAAGCCATAAACAAAGATAAGCCCTTGCTATTACGGATGCAATATTCACTCAGAATGCCATTCTTCTATGAATTTATTGAACTACTCTGCAGTAATGTTTACCTCTCGATTTGATAGCGAAATACAGGATAATGTGTTTGGAACTTCACTATGCCCTCTCTGACTAATATCAATACATTCGTTGTACACACCATCTATGTAGGTACCTTATATCTGTGTGCATTATACATTTAACAGAATACATGAATACTCAACCTCAGTTTTCATCATGCGTTGGTAATGAAGTGTGATAACGCTGTGAACAAAGTCCACAGGGAGGCGAAGATGGGACAGTGCTCTGCAGAACGGCCTTTTAGATCAGGGCGAGTTGACAACCAACAGCAGCAGTAAATAGATGTTGTGTGTTTTAATATGCAGAGCGGCAGAGCACTGCGGACAAGCATGAGAATGGTACTGTCATCCCCGGGTACCCTTCTGAGACGAGCTATTCCCCAGCTCCACGTAGATCTCAAGCTGGGAACATGATACGCGTGTGCATTTTGTTTTTATCTATATTTTTGTGGTATTCGGTGGAATTTGAATGTTTGCCGATGTGGATTTGGATAACGCATCGGCTGGGTGGGTTATCATTCTCTTGGTAATCAGAGCAGTTGAACCACAGACAACTGTTACGATGACCTTGTAAAGAGGGGATGATGAATGGGTGAAGGTTCTCACTCCAACCCACTCCGTCCAGTTTGGCTTTAGCTTAACAGCCTCAGTATCCGGTCCAGACCCTGGGAGGCAACACAAGGACCCAAACTTCACTTCAGCAGTCTCAAGCTTTTACAAACTGCAAACCTCCACTGTGCATACATACACCCAATGCATACACACACACACACACACACACACACACACACACACACACACACACACACACACACAGACACTTGCAAACAACCTCACAGGCACACATAGTGACACACACAGAAACATACTCAAACACACACACCCTCACACACACACTATGGTCGTCTGTCTCTTAATGGATAAGGACACCAGAATTGATTGTATAATACAATCTCTTGGGGAGAATTTAGTTTTGTTCTGTGACATTTTGTGACTTTTATAACTTGCTCTCATTATATATTTATGAACTGAGTTAAGGAGATCATGATTTCAAGTTTTTCTTGAACGACTGCCATAACAAGTGAAATAATACTAATGAAAGTGCTCTGCTAAATGATGAATCGTGGATATAAAATATGCTGCAATATAAGACACTGGCGTTACTGGCAGCAATTGATAATCCAAAGCAATTTGGTCAGCTGCAGAGAACATTAGAATTCAGGCTAGTTCTGATAGTTGCTTTTCATTGTCCATTTTTATGGCTGCAATAGTCATAATAATATATAAATATATATATACATTATTATAAGACCAACAGCAATTAATTAATTTACTAGGAGAGTACAGGGACACCTTTTTTCATGGTCATTTAGATAGATTAATAAAATATAGATATAAATAAAAGTGTGTGTTATGAGTAAACATGGGTTATTAATATTATTTACTTAGTAAGTCTGAACATATTTGAAATAGGTAAAGGAAAGCACAGCCAATCAGCAGCCTTCTCCTCTGTGGAGCGGTGGCTTCATCAAAACCTACTTCACAACAGCAGTGCTGTCCTCCCATATCATGTCTTGTTACACACTAACCCTGACCCAGGGTTCAGTGCAGACCCTCCAAACATGTTTCGCAATATTTCATCAACCACCTGTTGCACTGCCTGCAGCCTGTGTTGGGATGTGGGGGAGTGGGGCGTGGATCGGAGGGCACCGTTGGATGGAATAAGGTCAGCCATCTCGGGCAGGCTGGTCAAATTTGCGGCAACATGGCGGCTCATTGTGTAAACGATGTGCAAAGCGGTTTCTGGAAGCACTCCATGATGCTGGATTGATTTCCCTGAGAGGATAGATAATTACTCTCGGTCACACAGGGGTGGTGGGGGAGGTGGGGCGGGGGGACCAACAGATAGCCTGTTAGTCCCGAGTCGCCGTGGGAATGCCTTAGTATGGTATCTATGTCGCGTGGCCGGCCGTTCTGCTCTGTCTGTAAATGGAGACCTTAAGTAGTCTATCCATACGACCATCGGCTCCATCTCTTTAGCAGGCTAAACACACCGCAAGCGGCCTCATGAAAGAGAAGAGGTGGACAATGTATGAACACTGAGCATGGGGATGTCTGTGTGTGTGTATGGGTGTGTGTGTGTGTGTGTGTGTGTGTGCAAGAAAGCCTTGTAATGTTTGCGATATATGTTGTAATGTACGGTGGCCGAGAGGGGAAGAACGAACTGCACAGCCAAAACGCTTTGCAAAGTTGAACGGAAAACACAAATGCAAACGCCACAACACAAATGCAAACGCTTCAACACAACTGCAAACGCCACAACACAACTGCAAACGCTTCAACACAACTGCAAACGCCACAACACAACTGCAAACGCTTCAACACAACTGCAAACG
>JAOPJO010000111.1:18168251-18179750 GCA_027123675.1 Molva macrophthalma
CCCCCCCCCCCCCCCCCCCCCCCCCCCCCCCCCCCCCCCCCCCCCCCCCCCCCCCCCCCCCCCCCCCCCCAACAACAGCCTGGAGCAGCCGCCTGCAGCTAGCAGCCCTCAGTCTGGCCCCCAGCAGCCTGGCCCCCAGCTGCACCTCTGCCAGCCAGCACAGCAGCCCAAGGCACCCTGCTCCGTGAGGGAGATGGGGGGGGGGAGGATGCCCTGTCACCCCGATGAAGGGCCCCGTTTCCGCGGGCTGTTCCGGGCCCGCCGTGGAGCTACCACCGCGGCCCGGCTGTCAGGTCTCCTCCTGGCCCGACAGACCTGCAAAGGCCAGACCCAACCACGCCTCCACCCACCAAGGCAGCAGCCCAGGACCGCTCTCCAGGATGTGGGGATGGAGGGCTGGTGGCCCTGGGGAAGTGTTGGGGACAGTGGGGTTTGGCTTTTTCTTATATAGTTATTTATTTATTTTTATGGGTAGACAGGCTTCCATTTGGGTTGGGTGGGGGTATGTGGAGTGTGCCTGTGTGTGGTTGATGGCTGGTTGAAGCAGCCTCACCTGGCCAGAGTCAGACTGATTAGACTCTGGGGCTGAGTGAGGCTGCACACCTGGGGTGCATTGGGCAATCAATGCACACAGGATAAACCAGCCATCACCCCACGCACTCAGAGAGAGCTCTGACATGTCAGCATTTGCCATCTGCTTTGGGCGAAGTTGAATCTGGATAACAATGATCCGGATTTGGAAATCCCATGTTTTGCTATCCAGGATCAGGTAATCAATCTTACTTTGGTGCCAGTTTTTCAAGGTAATTGGAGTGGATCACCCTGATCCAGAGACAAACTTTTAAAATGACCAAATCCTGATTACCAGTGTTCTAAATCTACACATCACAATGTGAGCCACTAGCTCTGTAAAGAACAACCGGTAGAGAAGCCAGCGTTGGTTCATTTTAAGTGTTTTATTTTGAAGAGCCAAAACAGCAAAATAAAACGATACAATCAAACATCTTTTTTTAAACAGTCAGACTCCTCATCTGACCCACAACAAACATAAATGCAGGACTGACTGGTCGGCAATAAGGGATGCAAATGTTAGAAACTACTTGTCATTGTTATTATTACAGCAATAAATTTGCCTGACATAGGCAGACCAATTAGCAAATGCATTAGTCTGGAACCTTCCGTTCGTTTTTGATTTCCAAGGGGCGTAATCAACAGCCGCCTACCAAAATGCTCTGGACGCAATTGGATAGACCTACAACCAATCAGAGCAACGAAACGTGACACATCAGTGGCAGCCATCTTAGTTGTTTCTGAAAATGCCTCAACGGTGCTCCCATAGGGCGCTCCTCTGTACAGTCATCGTATTAGACCCGCCCCACGTTAGATAAACGATTGTGATTGGCCCGACCTTCTGTCTGAAAGGGAGGCAGAACAAATGAAACATGTGCTTGCAGATTCGTCCTGTTCCCAGGCTAGCTATAAATGATAAATGGGTTAAGGGTTAAATAAATTATTTTTGTTGGATATTGACAGCTGAAAGGCTTAATGGTTAATTCCTAATCGTTTTTTCTGCGGTGTTGCTGTTACAGCATTCATTATTGGAGATCCGCATCCACAGATCCTCATGAAGTGAGATTACAAAAGAATATATACTATGTTCTCAGTGCCAAGCAGCAGCTACATTTTTAGATGAGTAGAGCGAGTGAAACAAGTTAGAATGAATGAATACGTTTCCGCACTAAAGATACCCAAGACATTATTAATATTCAGAAAAAAAGGTTAATGTCACTATTCCTTAATAATTATAGCTTGTGAACCAAAGGAATGGGGACACACTGGTACCAGCCTGTAATTTGATAAGCTTCATGGAGGACAATTCAGCTTCATTGATTCTGCCTAATTTCCACCAGTTGTGATACTCCGCAGGTCGAGCAACCCAAGGAGAGACTCAGACTTTATAAAGTCCAGCCCACCCACGGGTCTGCCTGTGAGGGCAGACTGAGGGAGTTAATTACTGAGCTCTTATGTCTCCTTACATCTCTCTCTCTGTCTCTCCCTCCCTCTCTTTGTTCCCATTCAGAATCAAATGCTCCCTATTCCCACCATTTGCATGTTATTAGCAGTGATGAGACACGACTGTGATTGAGGCAGCCAACCCTGAGATCGACCTGCATGCCCTCAGCACATTCGGTACGTAAACATCACGGAGGACGGGATGTTTTCAGCCTCAACACAGTGCCGCTAACCGCCGTCTTGGGCTATTTCTCCTCCTTTTATTCTTCATCCTATTATTCAATCCCCAGTGCAAATTGCACTCTGCGAACACAACTCCCATTGTGCATCAAATTAATTTGCGTGGAACGCTTTAGTAATGACACACACGGATTTAAAGTTGGACATCCAAAGCGGGTGTGTCCTGTTGGTGGATAATCACCAGCCAACTAAAGACACGCTTGGAAGCAGCGATGTTATGGAGCTGGTTAACAACAAGGCGTTCTGAAGAAGAAGAAATTGCAATCAACGCGGGTCGCAACCTTGTCTCAAAGCCACTTTAATTAGATGATCAAGCACTGTCCCTGAGGGATGCAGAGTACGCCTGTTTCCAAATGTACGCAGACAGCTGTATCAGTCGCCGGCAATTGTCACGAGCTTTGACTGACAATTAAGCTACATGTGACGCCTCATCAATTGCAAATGCAACTACTGTCAAGCTAAGTTCCAATACAGCATTGGATGTGGAAACCGCTTAGTGTATATTATTTAACAGCTTGTTATCACCTCTGAATGCCCCTCTGTGAAACAATTGGGGAAAAAATGATGTTGGTGGGTGACAATTGTTTTGTTTGGCCCTTGTGACCACTGACATTTAATCCATTTCCAAATAATAGTTGCCTGGAACCGAGATGCCAAGTCAGGCCACAGAGGAAGTGCTGCAGAGCCAGGTCAGTGAGCCAGGTATGTTCTTGGCTGGACACATTAAGAGGAGAAGGGGATCAGACGCAGTTAGGCAGAAAGTTAACTGGGAGAAAAAACGGGGCAGATTGGATGTGCATAAGGTGAAAGAATGAAATGACCAAGCTAACAGCAGCTGCTGAGGCTCGTAGCTGCAGAATCCATAAGGGCGGCTCTTATCAGAAACATTGATCCGCATGTGTCTCATTACTTGCAGGTTAATGTAAAGGACATGACTAAACATAATCAATGTCCATCTCCTGTGCGCACGCAATATCGCTTTAATGGCAAGGAACCGAGATGCAACCGCAATAAAGTGGTATTAATGGGCCGTTTTCTGACTGCAGACATTCGGTACTACGCACTTTCCATTCCCCTCAGATTGCAGGACACATTGGTAAAATGCATCACACGATACTATCTTATGAATGGGACCTTATCTGACCTAGTGAGCACGTTGCAATATGTAGCACAGCTTAAATCTATCGCTCTATTTAGTTACAATAAGGAGAGAAAGGAGAGTTGCAAGTGGAAGGAACCATCTAAACAGCAGGAAACCTTTTCTCTGCGGTGCTCCACCACCACAACACATTGCTATGCTCTTCCACAACACGCTATTTAAATGCCTCACCGTGTTGTCATATATATTTTGTAACTGGACATCCAACTATTCATTACCGTGTCAGTCAGACGTACAACGGGACGGTTGGACGTCCATTGGTCCCGGGCCCATTCCAATTAATTCCATGTGAGGACAGGTGAGGACAGGACAGACACTGTTGAAGCAGGAGAGCCCTGGACCTTGAGGAATTCGACCAAGCAGCCGTTGAATGAAGAAAAGCCTGACGGTTTGTGAGTGCACATGGACGTCCCATTGTCTGAGGGGGTATTTGTTGTGCCATCTAGTCCATAGAATCAGATGTTATGGCTCACAAACTTGTATCTGCTTTAAAGCTTTTAAAAGAGATGGAACGCAAATAGTAATGATCAATATCATTAAGAGAAAAGTGCCCACCTGTGCCCTTAGTTGTTACAAATAGAGAGCAGTCACAAAGTTTAATTCAACTTTTCCATTAGCCTATTTCCACAGATTGACATTATTCACATTTGCACCAATGTATTCCACAAAAAAACTTGTATTTTTTATTACATTTTTTTCACTTCAGGAAGATCCAGAAGGATTAAATCAAGCGTTGAGTAAAACATGGTTTTGTGTGTGCTAGTAATGATTGGCAAGCAGTAAAGTAAAACCCATTTCAGCATTTCAATGTTTTACAAAATGGAACAGCCTGTTTATGAATCTTTTCCAATTAACAGTTTGGTTCAGTGACAAACGAGGTCATTGCTATTCCTCCTCATTCAGGTCTGACGACTATATGGCATACACAACAACCATGTACATTTTCAAGATTTGAATGGCAATGTGGGCAGTTGCCATTGTCTGAATTGAAAAGACAAGGACCATTGAAAGGTCAAAGAAAGAGTGGGGAACAAATTCTACTTTTGCTTTTCCGCAGATTTTCAACAGAAAATACGCCAGCATTTTCCATGATCCAAAATAAGCAGCCAAGGCAGACTTTGTTGAGCTAGAGGCAAGAGCTCCTAACTGGAGCAAGCAAACATCTCTGCCCGTCAACACAGCATGGGTGTGATTGCTATAAGGACCTAGCACTGATCTGCTGGGTGGATATGTGTATGGCCTCATAAATCAACTGACAGACATCCTCAATTTACGCTTTCGTTCATGGAAAATGCTGTAATCCTACCAGTCATTGATTTAAGAAATGTTCTCATACAAATTAAAAACTAGCTGCGGTTGTTCCAACGTTCTCTCTAAGTCAGCAGGATAACTTTAAAGGTCCGGTGTGTTATATTTAGTAACATCTAGCGGTGAGGTTGCAGATTGCAACAAACTGAATCCCCCTCCTCACCCCTCCCTTTCCAACAACTATGGTGGCCTGAACTGGCCTGTATTGTGTAAGGTGCCAGTAGTAACTTCTAAAATGATGTCATCGTCAACGACAGCATTGAGTAAGTTTCAAGTGATGAGGTTCGTTGAAAGTTTTTGTAATACAAGTTAGGCTAATAAAATCCTAGTGGGGGGGGGGCATTGTCCCGAATGGCACCCCATAACACCGGCTCTGTGAAGCTGTACGGAGCTTTGTCTGGCCGGCGGTTGATTTTTATGTCTGCATCCGAGAGATGGTTAGTAGTATAGTAGACGCTTGTAGTATAACACCACAGTGTGGTGCATTTCTTTGCTCATTATTATGCTCCTACACAACGACGGTACTAAAGAAGAATCACAAATGGGTCGTAGCCATGGGGATAACACACCCCCTCCTTCCTAGAACTCTTAGCCCAAAACTATATTATTTTTATTAAAAATGTGATTTCTCTAGAGCCGTTTGTTCTGGGCTACTGTAGAAAATGGCGGTGCAACATGGCGGCCCCCACGGAAGAGGACCCTCTCCCTATGTAGATATAAAGGGCTCATTCTAAGGTAACGAAAACACGATTGATATTTTCATGGGATTATACAATAAGTAAAACATACTTATGATTATCATATTTCACCTCTGCCAAATCCGCTAGACGCCACTTAATTCTACACACTGCACTTTTAATATGGAGAACAACAATGAGGGAGATAACAGCAGGGTACAACTGCACTGTTCCTGGCTAGGAACTCTCGGGC
This sequence comes from Molva macrophthalma, assembly GCA_027123675.1. Classification (NCBI taxonomy): domain Eukaryota; kingdom Metazoa; phylum Chordata; class Actinopteri; order Gadiformes; family Lotidae; genus Molva; species Molva macrophthalma. The sequence continues at coordinate 18,173,902 of JAOPJO010000111.1, forward strand.
AAATCAAACGCACCCTGTAGAACAGTGTGCTGTCAGTCAGCCCAGTGCATGCCAGTATTTGATAAAGCAAGGCCGGGACTCGCTGTGAACATTTAAATCGAACTGCAACACACGTACAAGGGGCGGAGGAAACATCCGAGGTTAAGGGGAGATGGATGTATGTGTGATTGTTTTCCTGAAAACCTACCAACTTTGTTGCTACGTTTTCACCAGTAACATGTAGGAATTAAATTGGTGGAAATGAGGACCTTTTATTCCAACATCCCAGCTACAAAACTCAAAAGATATCACTGTGACCTTAAAACCTTTTTATAGAGTGTGAAATTAATAAAAGTTAAGGTTAAGGTTAGACGAGGTAAAGTTGAGGGATTTCTTAGTCATTAGTGTTTGGTTTAGCCAAGATCACGGCTCTGTTTCTCTCCGTGCCTCTTCTGTCTCTACCATCTCAAAGCACAACCGATTGATGTCCAGGTTTTAAGGAACAAAGAAGCGGCCATATTGCAATGCTCTTCCTTGTTATTCTTGTTATGTTTATTTCAGGACTCAAAGGAATCACAGAACAATGTATCAAAGACCCCACATTGAGACATTAGTTTGGTTTGTTACTACTTCTTACAGTATAAGAACAGTCTCTGCCAAACGTTCCACTCTGATCCAAACGTGTGTAGCATTCTTCTCATGACGTAGAAGCGCCTTTTAGTATACAGAGGTGGCTAAGCTTTTGGGACACCTATAGTATAACGCTATGGTGTGTGTGGATGGTGAATCTACATCTAGGCAACGGAATATTTTGATGTCCAAGTCAGAGTGAGGGTTAATCTTCTCCGACACTTATAGTATAACGGATTCCATATACAACATCTCTCGTGATAACGCTCATGCACAACGACGGTACTAAAAAAGTTAATCACAAAGTTGCCGTGGGTCGTAACACGCCCCCCCTCCTTCCTAGAACTGTCCACCCAAAACGCTTTTTTTAAATCTCAAATCTCATCTCCGGAGCATCGGGTCCGGGCCCCGGTTTCATTCGCATGATGGAAACGCCAGCCACACGCCCACTCGCTGAGAATTCTCAGATTCTCCGGACTTCACCAGGGGCCTGGCCGGGTAAACTCCGGAGGGGCTGATTCTGACATTTGCGTTTCCACATACAGCCCCTGTGTGTATAAACCGGAGAATGTCCGGCTTACAGTGCATGTGTGAAAGGGCTTAGAGTTGTTTTTATTTATTTTGGTTTACTTAGTTCATTTATAAAGTTTCTTCATAGTGTTCTTAAGTATTCTTGATTCTGCATTGTAGTTGATTTATTGAAACCCAATATTGTCCCCCCCCCACATAAAATACAAATAAAAAACGAGGTATGAACAAACTGTGGCTCAAACATCGAGGTATGAACCGAATTCATTCTACACCTCTAGTATACTTGATAATAGATAATATAATAATCGAAGCGAATTTGAAACTACAGAGACTGATGCCACTCACTAATGCTCCAAGAGGCACGACGCTGCAATGGATTGATGGAAACACAAAGTGCTAGTTCTTCCCCGCTGCTTCTCTGTAGGGCCTGGTGAGTGCAGGAAGCTTTGCCAGTGGTCAAAATATTTTGCATTAAATCCACTGTCAGTCAAGGCGGTGTGTTTTCATCATGGCAAAATGGGATCTCCCTCTACCTTCACCCCTACTGTCTCCCACTGCTGCCCCAGCGCGTCTCTAGAAATATGTGTAAAATCCATTGGCTGTGGCAAGCAGAGTTTCAGTCCAGTCTGCTGTTTAGCGATGGAGTGGTTTCACAGGACGCATCTCATTTCTTAAACTCCCCGTCTCTGAAACAGAAGGTCAGGGATCAGCAAATCCTTACTTCTGGCTGAGATTATGATTTCATTCTGATGCAATTTTCCTTCTCCAATTCCCTGATTATCACACTCTGGGCCAGCAATTTGAAAACTCATCCATTTTAGTTTAGACACTCAGTTCACTCAGGTTCAATTTTCACCAGGCTCTGGCAATGATAAAACCTTTCAAGAGAACGCTTTCCCTCTGATTTGCCATGAATCATGTATTTTCTATAGACGCATCATTGGAAAAGTTTTACGTTCATTCATTTATTTAGCTAATCCCAAGAGTTTAGCCATCCAGCATCTGCTGCGATGTCGTCCACGCACCTTAATGGAAGGGTTGGCTGTGATTCTGGTTCAAGTAGATCCATTTCATATACAGGGCGTACCGCCACTCTATATAGTATATTAAATGAGCCTAACTTAGCTATTCAAATTAACTTAAATGGGAGTCAAAATCAAATTTGGTGCGCCTGTAAAGACATTCAAGGCAAAGTCATAGAGGATAATGCCGGTCTAATGAATGAAATTACATATGCAATGTCTTTCGTCATGTTGTAGTGTGCGGGTAATTTCTTTGCACAAACGATGCCAAGCAGATGGTGATTCAGCGTGGACATCCCTGATCACGTCTGCAAAGAGTCTAAGGTTCTGAAAACTGAAAAGCCAAACCAATACGCCCACATGAACACATACACACGCACACACGAACACATACACATACGCGCATCAAATGGTGAGCTTTAAAACATTTTTCCAACCATTTCATGTAATTGAGAAACATCAAATCATGTATGGCTGAGAAAAAATATTTTGCAAGAGCAAAACAGGTGGCCAACCTGATTAGGATGTTGTGGAGGCAGAGAAAGTCTGCTGTGATTCCTGGGGCATCTTCGGAGGAGGAGAGCCGATATGATTTACCGTGGACAGACTGTATTCATATCATGAATGTCTCTAATTATCCGGCGTCTATAAGAGAAGCGTCGCCCCGAATACAATCTCATTAAATGTGTTATTGGTTTCGTGTGAAATGCAATGCTATTTTATAGGGCTACGAATCTGAGAGACAATAGTCAGCAAAGACGAGAAAAAGCTAGAAGCTAAGGAATTCTGATAGAGGGTTTTTTATGGTGGAATCGTGTGATTAAAAATAAAGCAGCTAGGAAGCTATAAACTGTAGGCCTGCACCACGACCACACTGTATTGCTAGAGCACATTGACAATACGGGCAGGCATGTATGCAAATGTAAATTTAAACATTCTTTATTCACTTTGATGCAGCCTTTCAAGAGGCCCGTAACAAAGGAGAGCTAGTCATTTAGAAAAGGAGAGCTGCAAATATTCAAGGGTGGAAAATCCTAATCTGATCCATCCGTATCGCCACTCGGAGCTGAAAACATCTCTAACCTTAACAAGCCTCCGCATGTTCCCTGGGACAGGATAAAAAAACGAAAACTCGGGAGTCAGCAAAAGCTACTTACATGGCTACAAGACTGTGTAAAATGCAAACCATGGGATCTAAAGATGCACAACAAAAGAATCCATTAGGAGAACACAGGCGTCGGTATTGCTGAATTATGTATTACACTAAGAAATGAAGTTCGGAGCGCCTGAGACAAGACGACCCTGTAAATAATAGAACATAAGTAGACACGATATTACACTTGAAATCATGAAAAGGCAATAATCAAATAAGGAGATTTTTCATAACCATAAGGATACGTCCATTGGTATCATAAGTTCATTCCCACATGCCAATGCTTTCGTAGAAGATATTAATAGGTTATACTCCTGCGTAACTCCGGTGATATCTACCTGGGAATCGTGCCAGAGGCTTGCATATGCAGTCTGAGTCCTTTATTCAAAATAACCTTTAAGCTGCTATCAGCACAAATAGGAGGAGGGCAGGGTGGGGCACCACTTTATATTTTCATTGATTGAGGCTTAACTTTCTTGTGATTAAATGTTGCTTGTGCACAGAGCGCTGGCTCAGGGCAGCCATTAGGTAAAGCGATCCCATTGACAGCCCAAGCCCGGAATCCCGAGGAGGCTACTTAAGATACGCACAAATATGTTGGCCTCAGCGTGGCAATGATACCAGTCTCCAACGCCTCTCGGCTGTTATTCATTTGCATTTAAAGCTTACCTATACAAACCTAAAATAGATCTCCCATTAACGGCAGCTTTCCGCTCTTCCCCATGACATTACAATTAGCCATGGTAGGGACTTCGCGATAATGGACAAGTGTCCATTATTTCCCAAAGTGCAAAACAAGCCCCCTCTATAGTCGTTTTCATCTCTTCCTTCTATATACGTAGTCAAAATACGCCCGAAAAACTGCTTCCTCCTCAAGGCACGTTCTGCATTTCCTGAGTAAGGGTGAGGCAGGTAGTGCACATGTAATTTATGCAACCGTGTTTATAGTAAGCAGGGGACACGGCGAGGCTGTACCTTGGACAGGAAAGTGCAGGTGCAGGCACTACACAAATTACAGGGCAAAGCTGGTCTTCTATGCATCCCCGTATTTTGGCCACCATAAAAGTTCATCAGGTTTAACTTTTCTTCTGAATCCTCGTCTGAGAAAAATTGAATGGAAAAAAGAATCTATATTTTATTAAAAGATTTCTCCTGCTGTGTGCTGCAGTGATCTTTAGGAAACATGATTACCAATTGAATGAATAAAAGGATGAAGGCTGTGGCAGTCTTTTGAGATAATGTAGCATTTTACAATTAAGCTAAGCTGTGATAACTTTGTGGAATTCATAAAAACATCTACTTGAGAAGCATTGAATGAAGTTTAGAAAGGGCACCAGACATTTCTTTTGTGCGTTACTTCAAATCCTGGATAATAATGAAGAACAGCGGCTTGCATAAAACCAAGGGATTTTGGAAAGGATCCTTTCATATGGACACATAAAACAACATCTCCGTGTCCTGGACTGCTCCGCGCTCAGCTGCAGCTCTCCAGAGCCTTACTTCGGTCTCATCACTGAACATTCAATCATCAAAAACAAGAATCAAAGGCTTTTTTTTGTCTGAAACACATTAACATCTACTTCCTTTAATCCTTCCGGAGGGGATGGGAACATGGGGAATAGCGAACAGGATACTGATCCGAGTCCTCTTAAACCCTTAGCATTACAGACTTTTGGGAATGGTAAATTGTAAACCCTCCCCACCGATCCAATACGTAACTACTTGGCATAACATACAGTGGAATGGAAGCCCTCCCCGATGTTATCAAATTAAGGAGAAACATCTCATTAGGGTCAAGCAGCATAAGAGCCGGACGTCTCTGTGCACCAGCTGGGAAGGGCAGGCTAAAGAGGGCAGCGTGCCTTATGCTTCTCACATTAACTTTCAACTTATGGACAGTGTGGCGATACTCCAGCGTTCCTTCACCACGATGACTGCCAAGGTCGAATCTGATGAAAACATGATGAAGCAGCACTTTGTCTTTTTTTACCCTCCTTCCCTCTCCATCTCTCTGTCTTTACCCCTCTCCCTCCCTCTCCCGGTTCCCTCAACCTCTTTCCCATATTTTTCCATGCCAGGAATTATTGAACAGTAGGGAACCGCTGGGCTTTAATTAATACAAGATCTGCCGACTTAATTGAACACAACACGGGCCCCTAGATTCCACATTACTGCGAATCAAGACGTTATTTATGTAAATTTATCTTAAACCACTGGGGAAGACTGGGGACTTTGGCAGAGCACCAAAGTCAAACTCATTTCATGTTGCCATAACTTTTGATGAAAATATTTAAACATCATTTAACACAATTAACTTGTATTGAGGGAGGAGTGGCTTGTTAAAATGCATGCCTTCTGCGTTGGTAAATCAAATCCTATTCATATTCATGTTAGTATTGTTATTATTATTATTATTACTATCAAGCTGTATTGTTAAGTGTTAACACTGTTATTGGCCCTGTATCATATTACTGATGGTTGGAGCGCGAGCTACGGTTTGAGGGGGGGATAGAGGGTAGGACTGGGGAGGGGGG
>JAOPJO010000111.1:18184975-18199842 GCA_027123675.1 Molva macrophthalma
CGTGCTTGTGTGTGTGTGTGTGTGTGTGAGTGGGTGTGTGTGTGTGAGTGAGATATTTTGAGTAACAAAGAAAACTCAATTGACAAACACTATATAATCTTATATGATATATAAACATAGAGGTATATATCCTACAGTATTGCCAGGAGTCAATATCAAACTGTCTGGGTCTTTACTTGGCTAGTGTCATAAAGTATTTTGGCATGGGAGTTTCTCGGTATAAACAGAGACAAAAGTGGTCCGCTTTCAAATGTTTTATTTTCAGAATTTTGTCTTTAAAGATGCATGAAGAACCGTGCTCTACACGGACGGGACCCTGACGAGAACGCCTCCTGCTTCCCAGGTGACATTGAGAGGTTCAAGAGCTGGTTCACAACAATAAATTCCTTACAAATGCTGTGACAAGGCACAGGCAGGAATAGCACCGGCTCTACAGGAAATACTCCCGGGGAAAATAGGCAGGCAGATTTGAAAAAGGAATCAACGTCATGGTGTCACGGCGTCTGGCGTGTGTGCATGGTGCAGTTTCAGCCAGCTTAGTCGGTACGCAGGGATGGTTGTGTTGGTGGTGGTGGTGGTGGTGAAACGTTCAACTGTCTCCTGTGCTCCCAATGGGTGAAGATTTGAAAATGAAATTGGTTCAGTCCGTTAGGTCCATCTTTATGTTTTTTTGACTTTCCACCACTGCTAATAAATGGATATATGGTTTTGTCTATGAATTATCCATCACTGCACCTCAGCTGACAGGAGAGCAGAGTGGTTGTGTCTTCAGATAATCAGACTACATTTCCCAGCAGGGGAGAGGAATGACTGAAAGCAATTGATGGATTTGGAAAATGAAGCCTACTTTTTCTTGTGGCACTCAAAAAAAACAACAAAAAAACATCTCTAGAGTTAAGGAAAGCATTGAGAAAACATGATGAAAGACACTTTCATCTGTGGGGTTGGTTGTAATGCCATCTTAAACATTGACTCTTGCCAGTGATATGATAAAACACTTTGTTGTAATTAATTTATACCCACTAATCACCCACAAGTGTCAGAATAAACTTTGCTCTTCAACATGGATGTCAAACAGGATTACGTTTGTATGAGTTAGTGTAGTGATGTCTGAAGAAAACGGGAGCATTGCATTGCATCAAGCATAGCAGAATGAGGTTATTCATTAACCAAAGTTTAAGTTATAGTATTGGGACGTAAACACCCTGCCATGTACACAAACATGCTTGTCTTTGGAAGTCAAAAGGAAAGTTAAGAGCCTGGAATAAAGACATTACCGAAAGGAAAATATACAAGAAAAAAACAAAACGGACCAAAGTCTGAGTCAAATCCATTAACTACCTAACCACTGCGGCACATTATCAAGAGGTTTAAAAGGTAGTGGAAATTATCTTATTCACCCAAGAGTCATGGAGAAAAAAACTATTTTGGTGAACGTTAAATTAATGTGAATGAACTAAAAAACACTTGAAACAAAAACACCGGAATGACGAAAATCTTTTTATCAACACCTACAGTGGAATCAGCCACACAAATATCCCTCAGTGACATGTCCAACATCATACATTACAATTACATTCCAACAGTTCACAAACACTTAGCCTGTGAGCTTTGTGTCAGGATAAGCACCAGCACTTGCTGTGCTCACTGGAGGCCACGCTTTCAATAAAGGCTGAATTAATGGGTAACTTAACAAGGCACTTAAAATCCTCTCAAACAAGCAGATACAAAAGTCAATGAACATTGTGCACATGCCAGTAATCATCCTTTCTTTATAAGCCTATAAGGGCATTATTACTTAAATGCGAGGCTTACATATAATGCTTACAAAGTCAGTTCAACATCAATCGGCACTTTTAGGCATAACGAAGGCCAACAGCAAGTTATAAAAATGGGGTGACATTTTTTAGAATGCAGACATAACTACTGATAAATAGTATTTATTATGCTGATTTCCTCAGTGTACTAGCCTTACTATCAATAGAGGCAACGTCCTCCATTATTATATCTCATTATCGCACGGCTTTGTTGAATACTCGATTCTGATTGGTAAACGATGGCATACCTCTGTTATTTCTTATATCTCTATGAATAATATACCGTTGCTATGGACACAGTTCCAACTGTAGAATCTAACGGACCATTTGTTTAAGTGGTAGCAACACAATCTATTTTAAATCAATAAAATCCTCTTTTGTTACATTTTGTGTCAAATTATCGATTTCTTTAGAAAGTAGTGGGATAAAGGACATCGGTCCTCATTGTGAAATATATCCCTTCAAAGGTTGGCTGTCGGGGTCTTTTCACAAGACATTATCCCTTACGTGTTTAGTTGCCTTTGTTGCTGTTCTATGCATTTGCCATAATAGGATGAGTGTTGTTAGCCATTATCAAAAGAAGCGTAGTTCGCTAATGGCAAAGTATTTATAGTTGTCACTTCTAATATAAAAAAACAAAACAATACCAATCTTCCATTTACGTGACAAAACAACCAATTTCAAATCGCAAATTGATTGTTAAGGAACGCATTAACATCTACCAGCATTAATTAAAACCCTGCAAAAAAAAAGCCAAGGAGGATACCGTGAAGAGACAATCTACATAATATCAATACACGGGAGATCCACCTGCGTTCACTTCGCAGCGTAACAAAAACCTTGGCCAAGCCCACCCCTTGGGCTGCACTATTCAGACTGGAGCGACAAACATCGTTTGGTAAATTATACAGAGCGCTGGGCCCTGCTCCCGCGAGCAGATGGCAGTTTTCCCCCTATAATCAGAATGCTAAACACTGGATAATACAAACTTTAATGAGTTCAATGCAAACTTTTTCCTCACTCAATCAGTCAGAGCAGCTTTGCCTCAGAGTAACAAATCAATCCATTATTATAGGTAAAACAACAGCCCAGTGAGGGGGAGGTAACTACGGTCATTAGCGCTGACAAATTAAAGGCCAGAGGATAGCCGGTAATCCATCTAGCCACAGTGTTGGGGTTCTGCTTCTTACAGAGCCACCCAGGATTCTCTCGTGTCATACTTCACATTAAGTTAATTTATCATGACATTAGTCCAATAGCAATGACCTTACAAATTGCTACATTCAATTATTTGAATAAAATAAGTGGAAATGCACTGCTACAAGGGGAGTAAACAAATGAACTCAGAAGCACTTAGAATACAGAATGACTTTGTAAATATGACCTAAAATTTGATTAGCATTTAAAATGTGGAATTAAACTCATTGTTCATTTATTACAATAGTGTGCCTCTTATCACCGGCATCGTAGGTGTCTGCCTTTTCCCTCTGCGTTTCCAGGAGTTTAGGGGCGACTGAGTAGGAGGTGCCATCTCCCCTAATTACTTATTAGTCTCAAAGAGCTGTAATTAGGATAAAGGACTCAATTGACTTGATTTAAAAATAGATTTTTAACCACCATGGCCAATACTTGTGGTCTGTCACTGAATGCCTCACATTCACTTCCTTCTCACGGAGCAAGACGGCAGCAACCAGCTCGCCGTGAGCAGTGCGACCCCCTCCTTATGTTATCAGACAAGCTCCTGCTTCCTGCCGCACGACTGCAGCCGTGCCGACGGATTGACTTGACGTATGGATGTGATGCCTAAGCACCTAACACACCAAACTAACTGGATCGGCTCAGCTTCACCCAGAGTGACAGGACAGCGCACACATCAGATGTACAGGAGTAGTCAATATTTTCGGAGAGAATGTTTAGTATTTGAGGTTGACGTTGAGTTGGCAAATAATGTTTTCTGCACAGTGTGGACCGTCACTTGTGTATGGTGCAGGAGGAGCACGGAATTACATTTCAAATTCATGCTACAATGTGATGGCCTATGGAATGGGTATTCCATAGTATTCCCAAGTAGCTTACATGTTAAATCATAAGCAAAATGATGTGTGTGACATTTAAAGTAACTATACAAAGCAGACCAGCGCCAGGGAGGGATTCATCTCTGAATCCATCACAGCGAGCCGGACGGCCAGGATGACTCGATCTTCTCGTGTTAAAGCCTTAATTACATCTACTTTTATATTAATATCATTTCAAGATGTTGAAATTGATGAGCCTATTCAACCGATAAATGGACACTGACACCAGAGCAAACTTATCCTTCCAGGTGTCAATTTCATTTGATTTAAAACTAATAACTGAGAGCCCAGAATATAAATGACCAAACTGCACAACTCCAAGTGGGATTCAAGTACCAAGATGTTTATAATTAATTGTAGAGATATTTATTCAATTATACTTTGATGTGGGTTTTGGAGGCATATTTGTGATGAGGATTATTTGAAGCCAATTTCTGCATTCAATTTATATTCCAATAGTGTCAGGAAAAAAAGCTTGAATTAACTCTTTTTGGGACAGTTTTAGACTACATGAATAATAAGATGTGGTGTTGAAAGGGAAAGGCAGTGGTTTTAGGTTTATTAGCATGACAGTTCATTAGCATGATCGCAGTATTTGTCTCTGAGTATTTGTACCTCTCTGCGAAACCTTTTCCATTGGAAAGTTTGCATTCACACTGTCTAACATATGCTAAATGTATAGTAAATATTGACAGGCGATAATTGGAACAACAAAACATGCAATGACCTTGACTAATTAGGTCACCAGAAGTGGTACATGTTGAATTACAGGGAATAGAGACCCTATATGTAGGCATATATGCAGGATATATTGTAGGCCTATCTAAAAGTATACGTATGAAAAATACTGCAGTTTTGCATTTTAAATAATAGCAGCGCATGTGAGTAGTAGTTACTCCTTAAAAAACATATCTCGTTAACCTAGACTGTATAAATATGGAGGCAGATGTGCCTGACTCTTCATTGAGATGTGAACTCATGCTTCCTTTGACTCAGAAAACCGACCCTAATAAAACACAAGCTGTGTGTATGGACCCATTGTTGAACCAGAGCAAAGACGGCTGCAATGCAAAGTCTAACTAGTTCAACATCAATTATTAGAGGGTCATAGAGTCAAATGTTTTGAATGAAATAAGGAGCACATATGAAATATACGAATATCACAGGAACATGGAATATACTTGAACATTAAATTCCAGACACAAAAGCATCCCATAAAAGTAAATGTGTGACCTCATGGCTTGACGAGGATTATACTTTACACATATTAGTGTTGTAGTTCATAGTTCAATAGTTTATATAACTCAGCTCAGTAGTGTACAGTAAATACCTGACAGAGTAATTTATATTTATTCTATTGATCTTTTCTAGAGTGGCTCTGATTCCCACTGTATCATTTGGCAACACAAACAGTAATCAGGCACACTGCTAAGCCCTTTAAATCAATGGCGAAATAAGACCTGGCTACATTAAACAGTGGCCAAACATAGATGTTATATATATTTACAAATAAAGAAAACTTCTCTACAAGATCAGTAGACCAGTCAATAATGTGCATGCGTAGGATTTAAATGAAACATAAAATAAGTTCATTATGAGTAAGCTTGTGTTGCAAGATTGTAATCTTATAATGCGTGGGTTTGCCCCTCTTTGACCTAACATCGATATGTGGATTTAAGAGCTAAAATCTGGTGGAAAAAATCTCTAGCAAGAGCAGTAAACGGAACTCTCTCTCTCTCTCTCTCTCTCTCGTCCTGACAGACCCGCTCTGTCTCAAGCTTCACACACACACAACCACTGTTCACTTTGTCAGTCATCAGTGTTGTCAAGGCAAATGCCACTCGGTCAACATCACATATCGCACCAGGCTACCTCTTAAAGAAGAGATTTCATTCACATTGTGTAGACCTGCACATAAAACAAACCCTTTACGTACAGACCCATAGGATGCTAAATATCATACATTTACTGTGTTCTTATATAGGAACTTGATTGACAGGCCATGAATTGAAGCATGAACCTTTCTATGCTGTACCTTTAACCGAATGCTTAAGGATCTGCTCTATTGGCACGGCAAACGGCTTCCTTCATATCGTTCTTCTTCAGAGCATGAAGAAGAACGTCTCTTTAGCCTTCTGGCTAAAGAGGTCTGCACACCATTGGAATGCCATTGAAAATCAATGCCTCCCAGTCCCATACTGTTTTATAAATGTAGCTTTACGGAACTATATTTATGAGACATTTTATAATGACGGAACTATATTTATGAGACATTTTATAATGACTATTATCGAGTGGCATAATATTTAATATGCAGAGTTTGAGTTTGAGTTTGAGTTCCACCCAAGGCCGGATGAAATCGTATGTTTCCAGACTTCACGACCGCCTTGGGCGGTTTGGAGACAGAAGCCGTCCAGACCGAACCAATAGATCAAATGGATTGGCTATCTGGTGCAAGTAGGTATGGGCACTTTAATTTAAGAAAATGCTGATCAGTGATGTTTCTAAAAGCATGAAGTACAAAGGCCCAAGTGATGGGATTTTGATGCGTAACAGGACAGCCAACAAAGGCCAATTCTTTGAAAAAAAATAATGAATCAAAATCATTGGGTGCTTTTTTTGTAAAAAGAACAGGAAAAATCAGGCCTTTTTTATCTACCCTGGAGATCCAAACAAAAGATGGCCTTTAAGGCGCTGTGAGCAATATCCATCCCATGGACAGGGTTTCTCTGGGCAGCCTGCTTTTCTTCAGCCCTTTTTCTTTCGCTTGCCATGTTTGGTTGTGCAAGCTGTTCCTGGGAGGGCTGTAATCGGTCGCTTCGCCTGTTCCACCGTCCTCAGTCCACACGGAAACCCTGCTGCCTGCCCGTTAAGGTGCAGACAGGACCGCCTCTTTTGGAGTTCTCTCTCCTGATTGGAGGGGACTGGCGGACTGGGAGACCCATTTTACTGACCAAAAGCTCGACATCAGTGATGGCTGTCGGACTATAGAGCTATTGAACACTTATATTAACAATTAAATATTGCTTACAGCGCCTTTAATGAAGAAATATTAAGCCGACAGGGCAGCTCAGTAATGCTAAACATCAGAAAAGATGTATACCGTTTTTTAAAGATCTGCTGTATAGCACTCATAGCCATTAATAAACGATTACATTAAACTTCTTATGACTGTAAATATAACTACTCAATGCTTCTTTCAATGATTGCAAAAATAGCTTCTTAATGAAGAGCACAATGAAAGAAGAAAATAAACCATGTTTGAGTCGCCGCTTCAAATCAAGGCAATACCTAATTCCACTTTGCCTGTAATTAAAAACCCGGAGGGGTGACACAGCATGGCCTCTGCTTTCATTTGAGTCCAGCCTTTGATTCATTTTACTAATTTATGTTTTTACCACGGATCAATTTGTCAGCGACAGCGGCTGGCGGATCAAACGCGTTTCAAGGATTGCTAGAGGTTTGAAAAATTGCAAGTCCTTCAACCAAAAGGTGTACGTTAATAAGGGGGGGGGGGGGGCTCCATTTGAACTCAGAAGTAGGTTGTCGAAGCCCCGAGGCAATTGGAGGAGATACTGGGGGAATCTCATTAGGAACTACATCATGGCTCTCCACACAGACCTCCTGTCTTAACCTCCTCCTCCACCTGCTCTTCCTCTGCTGCTGCCGGAACCCCTGATGGCTGCAGCCTTTCAGGATACCTTTCTCTTCGGAGAGGCGGATGGCAACGCATGAATCCCAGAGCTGCCTGTGCTTTGTGTGGCAGAGCAGCGGTGAAACAGAGGCTTTTGATATGCTGTTGTGCTGCAAATGTTCTGCCTACAAAACTGTAAAAAGTGTAAGTGAAAGTGCTGAAATCAGCGATACACATCGGAGTACCGACGGAGTGGGAATGGAGGGGGGAAGTTGATTTGGGATTGGTTGTTGGGGTTGTGAAATTCATACGTATTTTTGTATAATCTTGGATATGGAATATAGCACCTGGTATATAAGTTATACTATCTAAAAAATAAAACCGTCTATTGATCATTTAGGATTCCCAAATTATCTTAGTATTGGAATATTCAACTAACAAGCTGAGTAGCCAAAAGGACTATGGACAGACTGAGATTGTAATTGTGTGGACTGTGCTGATTGAGTATCACTTTTGGATGAACACGTCGACAAAGGTTGGTAGGGTCGGTCAAATAATTACAAGATCATATTTTAATATTGCTGCTCTTAGGGATCTTAAGTCGATTAGAGTTCAACTTCCATAACATCTCATTGTCTCTGCGTACCAACTGGATCTTCAGATTCTCAGATTACAGATTACCCAGCAGTATAGCAGAACATCTGTAGGGAGACGGCAGGAGCCTGGACCAGAAATGACCCTGAAACGGCCGGAGTAAAGCCTTGTTTCCTGTTTCGTTATGGAGATATTCTACCGAAGAGAAAGTCATTCCTGTGAGTGGGTGAAGCTTTGAGAAGGGGATTTTAATTAGTGTGACTAACCTACAGTGGCAAGTCCACACCGTGTTGATTTGGAATCTTTACGGACATTATTTTCAAAGAACGTCAGTGTCCGGACATGATGTTTTAGCTTGTTTACCCACATGGAAAAGTTGACTGGTGCTGGCCAAGACTGTGTTCACAGTTAAACAATCACATGATTGGTCGAAACAAATATCAAGCGAAAGAAGCAAAACGCCCTGTTGATCCAGATTTGAGGTCGTCTGCTGTCAGATTTTAGATTATTAATCTAAAGTCTGACTATGTTTTTGAAACCAAAGGTTTCCTTGCCACACAATGTACTCCAATTGAGCACACCTGTGCCATGAGTTTTCTGTTTTGGCAGTTTACAAAAGTTGCTGTTTTCCCTGGGCCAGTTTGTGCATTCCAATATATGAGGAGGGGGGGGGGGGGGACGACAGAGAACACAGATGTCATTTTCATCAGTGTGCTTCTGTTTCTATGCCTCCCATGTCTAACCTAATTCAGTCAAACTCCGACAGCAGAGTGAGATGGAAAGAGAATCCGTGAAGGGGGAGAGAGTGTGAGAGAGAGAGAGAGCACAGAGTAGGTGCAGAACCAATGCAGAACCAACTCTCACACCGATCCCACTGCTCTGACAATTGTGACGCCAGGTTTAGGGTAAGCTTTCTTAGGGGGGGTCTCAATTTACCATGTATAAAAAGCCAATCCAAGGCCCTTACTTCACTTTCTGCCTTTAACCGTATATATATATGGATGTGTATATATATATTTGCCTGTAGGAAGACGACATGCCAGTGGATAGGTCACTAGATGACTGTATTAATCAAAACATTTATCTTCACAGATATCTTCATTAGAAATCCAAGACATTTAGACAAATGTTTGCTGCACACACAACCCACGTTCCCAGCAGATACCATCGTGGAAACATGTCTACCCCTCCTCACACAAGGAAAGCAGCCCTATTCAGAGATAGCTGGTGGATGGATATGCTTAAACAGTTGGATTCTGTGAATGACCTTGACTTTGGGCAAGTCATTCGCAGGGAGCGTTCTGTGTCGAGAGAGATTGGCCAGTTCACCTTGAGCCCTGCCAACGGAGGGGGTACTGACGTACAACCATCTTTAGTCCATCACTGGGCAGAAAATGTGAATACATTCATACACCAGTATGTTAGTGTGCATTTTGCTAAAGCGTGTTTTCTTCTTTAGCCTCGTTTAAATCTTTCATGAGCGAAGACCGCGGTGGAACAGGGGATGTGTGTTCACGCAGCCACATGGAGGAATAAGCCATCTGTCTGGGGGTGAGCTACCTGACTCGGGGGCCCCCCCCACAACAGAGCCATGGGCGCGAGCTGAACCTGGCGGTGCCTACTGTGGCAGTTGGCCAAATATGGAGGGCTACCAACTCTGGGATACCGGACAGAAACACGCAGCATGGCGGTTCTCTAACCGATGGGATACCAATGGGATGGAAGAAAGTTCAAACTGCAACCGGCTGGTGTCAGATGACGTATACGTCGTGTAATTAGATTAACGGATCATCTGTCCTCTCGAGTGTGTTTTTGTTTTCAAAAAGTTGATTGAACTCATACACACCACAGTGTTATGCATTTGTCTGCCAGCGGATATAAGTGGAAGGTAAAAGCTAATCAACATGAATGGCTGAAATGAATGTGTGACAAAGGGCTTGGACATGGCTCAATGCCAAAACACATTATGTGATATAATAATGACACAGTGAACTCCTTCTCGTCCATTACACCGTATATATAACACCCAATTCCCCTCATCCACGACCATAACCTGGCTCTGAGTCTTAACCGAGTCTCTCCCCACCACCGCACCCCTCGTTCTGTACCCCACCAAACACAGCTCCCTGCTCCAGAGGCCCACACCATATAATGGATAATCAATGGAGGCCTCACCAACCTACGCTGTAGACACCGCGCTCTCCCTCTCCCTCTAGAGGGTCTGGTGACTAATCTCAAGTCCCCATCCCGTGCATCCCTGTGTTCTCTGCCTTGCGGCAGCGGGAGGAGAGGGGGAGGTATAAAGGGCATTACACACAGAGACAGAGCTCAACTGGGCACGACCACCGCACGTTTTCATCTGGTCCGGGCAAATTTATTTTCACTTCATCTCACTTCAGGAAAGGACTTCTAGTGTGATATGGCCTGGCCCCCCCCCCCCCCGGCCCCGGGGGGGCCCCGGGGGGTTGGGGGGGGGGGGACGGCGCGGGGGGGGGGGCCCTGTTAGGCGATTAACCCTTCTTACGTTGCCTCTGATCGGATTAGACGATAACCCACAGTCTAGTCTGAAACTACTCCCGGGCCCCCAGCTCCACGGAGCATCTCAATATCCAATTTCACAGCTTTCTAAACCTGGAGCAGCCAGGTCATTCATTACTGTCCTGGGTCTTTTCCTGGCATTCAGAGGGTCTCTTCTCCCTCACTCTGGGTTATACTTCTCCCGTAAGAAAGAAAAGAACAGGAAAAACATGAACTGAACCAGCCGTGTCCCCTGCTGCAAGCTACACCAAAACCAAGCCTTTAAATATTCATGCATTCATCATAAATACTAGAACTTCCTTTCAGATATGGAATCAGATCAGTCTCAATCATTCACAGATCCAAAATAGTCACAAATAGAGTTCATGATTTATAAATCAATGTGTTGGTTCACATGTAGCTTGCTCTTCTTCCAATGCACACACACACAGGCATGCACACACACACCTACACTTACACCTGCACACACACATACACACACACACACACACAAACACACACACACGCACACACACACACACACACACACGCACGCACGCACATACACACACACACATACACACACACACACAGACACATGCACACACATGCACACTTAAACACACACACGCACACACATGCACACTTTCCCTGAATCCAAATAAGTCGTAGTTAAATCAAAGGAAACCTATCAATTTGCTCTGAGACTTCCAACCTTCAACCTTAAACTAGTTCTGTGTTGAGTTGTACGTTATTTACCGTACAACTCAATTCCAATTAAATAGTACACCCATATATCAAAAGAAATGTGTTAACTCGCTGCTTGAATCGTGATTCAGTCACTGTAGCTGTAGTGCGTTCTTATGACGCACAAACTGTTCGCTAGCATAAGGTTTGAACATTCATTATGTTGCTTTGGCAACATGCTGTCGCATTAAATAACAGGGGTAATATCTGAAAAATATATAAGGCTTTTTTATTTGTTTTCAATATGGTGTTCCTGATATATGAGTGTGAGACTAGATATCGTCTGCAAATGGTTGCGTTAATTAATGCAGTACTACAGCCTACAGTGTCAGCCTTTTATTTCCCAGACTTCCAAATGAGTGAATGAGGGATTAGACCGTATTCATATTTAGTCATTTAGCGGTTGCCTTTTATCCTGAGCGACTTCCCATCCATGTCCTTGAGGAGCAGGTGGGGGTTATGGGGCATCTTGCTCAAGGATGACTGCAGATCAGTGTGTGGACATATAACCGCTAAACACTATCCTGCCTCCCGATGATCTGACTAAAACCCAAAGGGCGTCGAGCGTGAATTCTACTTCATATTTGCAGTGCGGACCCGAAAAAACCAATAGAATCAGATTGTTTGTCCTGACTGAACCACCAGGAGCCCGGGTGTAGCGCAGCTGCGCCGTTATTTTGACACGGCCGTGCGCTTTGGGATTCAGAGATTGTGGGGCCCCAACCTCCGGGGGGGCGACCGACGACTTGCATTAAAAGTTGTGAGACGACTGTACGACCCTGGGGAAAGACGTCCAGTTTGGCGTTTCTCTCACCTCCTCGTTGTTTTGCTGTCAGACTTGAGGCCTTGCTGGGCTGGGCTGTCATCTGCAGCGTAAAGCGAGGGGGGCGTGTGTTCATGAAGAGGGGATGTCGGCCATCGCCTGAACATCCTCTGAAGTTGTTCTCCCGGGGTTCACACTCCCACACTACGCTACTTCTTGTCTAACTGCCGGTCTGGTGCTTAGAAGTACTTTAAGTTAAGGGACAGAGAGAGGGGGAGGGTTCGTGAGAACGGGTCAAAGAGAGAGCGAGGGAACCATTAAATATGTATCAGTGGTCCGAGGAAATGGAGAGTAAAATTGAATTCATAAAAATATTCCCAGAGGTAGGAAATGGATATGATGTTATACTCTGTGTTTATGCTGTGACAGAGATAGGAATTGTCTCACAGTGTCCGGCTTTGTTGTGCCCCTTATCGCTCTCTCGTGAATTTCAAACGTTTCAAAGAGGACAGCAGATGTCGGAGAGAGAGCGAGAGGGAGAGCATTTGTCACGTGTCAACGCGTACGGATCCGACCGACAGCCATTCAAAAGCATGGAAAAAGAAAAAAAGGATGTTATTTTTTCTCGACGACTTGATGGGTTCACATCCCGCCATGATTCACGGCAGGAGGGCACACGAGTCGATTCAAGAGGAGAGGCGGTTCTCACGCCTATTAGCCACTCGTGGCGCTAATCTCTCCGCGTTCTCCATTACGGATCACGTTTTAATGATCCTGGGACCGGAGGCGCCGACGTCAGCGACGTGGTGTCAGCGTCTGACGGAGCCACGCGGAGCATCTGACCTTGAAGAAGACCTTCAACAATATGTCCCGTCAGTCTTCCTGCACCATGTGGAGCCCAAATGAACAAAGAAAAAACGAAAGGCCTTTTTATTTTAATGAAATGTTTATGGGCCTTCGTGTCCTTTTAGATAAGGCGGTGAGAGACATGGGAAAGGGTGTTGAGGAAGAGAGAGGGGATGCCACCATTGCCTTTGTGGGGATGTCAATTAACTTCTTCTATGCCTTATTTAGACCACACGATATTAAAGCTAACATCAGTACCTCATTGGACAACATATGTGTAGTGCTAACACCGGTTCTGAATAGCTTCTGCTTCTGCACATAGAGTGGTCATCACAACACCATATCCAGTTTTAGATAATATGGTCTGAGATCAGTCAGACCCTGTAGGGCATGGCTTCTTTACCATCCCACCCACACCAATACAGCCGATTCTTACCTGGATCCGGGAGATGCTTCACGAACCACCTCCAGAGTGCATGACCTTGTATCTCTGATTAAACCACGTGTTGAACTTTTACCACTCCTTAAGTCATGCCTAGCCCCGAAACCACGATACCAGAGGATTCAAATTACGTTTCATCAGTGGTTAGCGCACTTACGGATATCTGCTAAAGGCCTTTTACCATTAGGCCGTTTTTTTCACACGTCATGGTTGATTTTCTCCCGCGTTTAAATACATTCTACCAATCAACCTTCACTACAACCTTGGCGTCACGTGCAACATTGGAGTAGCAACATATTATTACGCCCAATGCTATTACACCCGATGCTATTACACCCGATGCTATTGTACAGAGCTGGAAGGGGGGAAACAGATTAACAAACGTGTTACAAACGAGTTCCTGCCTGGACGTAGCCTCAAGGATCGGTAGGAACGAATGATTCATAACGTCCTTTCTCCAGCAGGAGGGGTAGCAGCCAGCGGAGGGGGGGGGTTCCTTTGGACTCATAAACATGGACGCATGTTTATGAGTCCAAAGGAACGTGTGTGTGAGTTTGTAGGTCCTTCAAGATGTCCTTCTTTCCTTTCCTATAAAGTGTTGATCCTTACGATTATCGCACTTAGGTGAAAAGCTGCATGTATAATATTTATAATAAATGAATGTATAATAATACAAAATATAATACATGCTAAATGTAAAACACTTCCAAAAGCATGTTTCAGTGTAATGTATAGCTTTTGTATGCTAGCTTAGTCTCCTCTAACTAACTCGCGAGAAATAAATAGATGAAAGATGTTCATCGTACGGAACAGAGGCACATGGAGTTCAACTTTGTTTTGTTTTTTTAAATGGAAGCAGCATCGTAATTAATCACCCATATCCACCACAGTCTGCTTAGGTGTTGTCATCAGACATATGGTCATTACTGTATCCTGTATATCCATGACCACACCTTCATCTTTTATTCCTCATCCTAAATGATTATCAACATTATTAGCTGACATTGTGACAGTATGGTTGGGATGGGACTGGTGCAGTGTGTAAAACCAAAGGCAGCTAGAGGGTGGAATCAACCCATTGTGAAAGTGGAGTAGTGTGGACTTTCTTACGTGTAAAACAGACTTTTACTGTGTTTTTTGGAGTGTCTATTATGTAATTTGGCATTGATGATTTAGGTTGCTGGTACGAATAGTCAGTTTCTGTAAATTTAGATACAGGTAATTTGTGAGCAGCTAGCGATCAGCCATCTTGCTCAAGGACGCAAGGCCCATATCAAACCCACACCCAAAAGGAACACCATCAGCACATTATTATGAATCTGACTTTCGGGCACATACAAACTCAAACAGGACTGTATTCCCTGGTTTGATTTCATTCCCCAGGGTGATTTGCCTGGTAAAAACGTTCCTTCCTCATCGAGGTGAGAGGCTT
>JAOPJO010000111.1:18212504-18222656 GCA_027123675.1 Molva macrophthalma
GCTACTGGACATTCAATTTCCTTGAGGGAGTCATCCCAAAGGGATCAATAAAGCCAAGTTGAAGTTGAAGTTGAAGTCATTAGGAGGCCCCGCTTACGTTCCCACACAAGTGATTAGATGATGGAGAATACGCTCCAAAATGTGTCCACACACATTTTAGGTAAAAGGTGTAGAATTGCTTGTTAATGACAAAAGCTGTGGTGTGTGAATTCGTATTATCAACGTTAATGTTTGTGATTGAGCACCATAAGTTCCCGGGATTTCATAGTCATTGCGTTCATTTTTGTCCATCAACATAGTTTCCCTTCGGGGATAAATGAAGTAATGATCTATCTGTCTTTATCAATACCTGACATCTTTTGTCCATTTTCAGCAGATATTGATAATGATGATAATGATAACCACCATTAATATCCTTGAAAATGTAATCCTGAAATCCATGCCATTTGGTTTAATGACATAAGGATAGAATATAAAGTGTTGATCTCTCAGTTCCATCCCTGCATCCATCCTCACTGCGAGTCGCCTCAGAAAAGGTGCGTCTCCTAAACAGAACAACGTCCCGATCCAACAGAATGAAACGCTGACACCTTAACACAACCCAGTAGGGGGAACAAAGCGAACTCAAATCACGTCAATCCCCGCTCGTGAACTTTACAACCCACAAAACGCTACCAAATCTTTAATACATGAGCTTAAGTTGTCCGTGATGATTACAGCAACGACAACAGCGACGCTTCCCCCCCCCCCCGTGATACATGTCCGCGTGTCTGATGTATGCCGACGTCACGTCGGCTCACTTTTAAATAGGTCATTCATAGTGGCTGATTTATGAAAGCTCCCAGCCAAACTTCTTATCTATCCCTGTTTTATACTTCCATTAGGTCCTCTTTGAGTGTTATTGATGAGCCCGCGGTGATACATCATTTATGTCAGTGCTTCTGACACAAGTCCTCTAGATCAAATCTCGGGCCATGGATTTGCATCTTCACTTCCTCATTCCTAACCCTCATCCTGACTTCATCTTCCTCTGTCTCTCCCTCTCTGGCTCTCCCTCGCGCTCCCTCGTCCTGTGATTTATCTCTATCTCGCTTGCTGGCTCTCTGATAATGCATAAAGATGCATGGAGATTAGATGTCATAGACAATGATACTCTTTTGTTTAGGGTGTGTTTTTGTTTTTTTCCCCTGCTGGCTGTCCAAAGCTAATATACTGCTTTGATAACGTGTGCCAAGCCGTGAGGCAGCTGGTGGACACACTTCAAAGCCATAACATGTTATACAGTGTTTGGCACATGGTGGCCCTTTTTGACGAACCACTTTGAAAATGAAAGCAGAGTGCGCGCGTGTGTGTGTGTGTCTGTGTGTGTGTGTGTGTGTGTCAATCACGGTGACGCTGGAATAAATGACATAATTTTGTGGGCTCGTTGGGACTCTTTTTTTTTTTTTTTACAGAAATGATTCCTAATTTGTTTATTGAGTGACACAAGCCTCAAACTAAACTTTCAATTGAATATCGGTAAGAAACTGTTGCAGTTCCAACTCCGTCCATTTCATGCTGTATGCAAGGTACTACACAAATGAAGTGAAATATTGATATTGCAGAAATCAATGCCAATATTTCTTGTACGAATGCCAGGCTACGTCGTAACTCATAAGTCGTGGCATCTCAGGGCTCCGTCGCAGATGCAAAAGGTACCGCGGTAATATATTTTTTATTTTACAAATCCCGCAACCGGCTGACTTCTCAAGTAAGAAGTCGGGGAAATCGAGCTGCTGCGAACGAAAATCAATGCAAAAGGTAACCACAATAGTGGAGGAAAGCGTGAGCTTGGCAGTAAGGTAGGGCAGAACAGATGAGCGTAGCAGATCATGCGGTGCTGTAGCTGTGGTTTTCATCTCAGCCCCGTGGACTTGAGCCTATAAAAAGATATGGATTGGCATGATATTAGAATCAAGGAAAGCGCATACAGAGAAATAGGTGCCTTTTCCCATGTGTGTTCTGGAAGAGGAAGCATATAATATATCACAAGGCCGTAATTCACAACAACACACTGAGCGCGGGGATCCACACGCAGGATCCCTGTCTTAGAGGGAGGACGACGTTCCTTTTGAGTTTATTATCCTTGATTAAGAAAGAATTAAGAAGATCTTGACGGACGTTTTTGAAATCGCTTGGTTTATCTCATAAAGGTGCTCCTCTTTTTATTCAGTCTGGTGTAAAAGCTATCATCACAGCACACAGCAGTTATACTGTTGTTACGGTGAAGTGTTAGTGAAGTGAGGTACTGTATTCAACACTAGGAGATCCTCTTCCAGGAAGGCCGTAATGTTACACCACCATGTTACACCGCCATGTTACACCGTCATGGTTCTATAGGAGCCCAGAACGGACATCAACATCCATCGCTGCTCAGACAGTGAAATAGTGTAGCGAGTGGCAGTTTGCGGATGAGGGGGGTTACGATAAGTGGGCGTGCCTTCTTAAATACATCCATGTTTTGGAAACGTAAATCTTTTAGGTTTCCCTGTTCGATTGCTAAAAGTAGGCTCTCACTCTTTCGGAGAAAGTTGGTATCCAAAACAAAACTGTAGCGATACAACTGCACACCATCATGTTATCTAAATGGTTTTTTTGCAAAAACGGAAATAGCAGTGAATGTGTACAGTCCCATTCGCTAGTGTCTACCTCCATTTTACACACACTTTAATACTTGACCCACTGGATCTTTAAGACTTGACCCACTGGATCTTTAAGACTTGACCCACTGGACCTTTAAGACTTGACCCACTGGACCTTTAATACTTGACCCACTGGACCTTTAATACTTGTCATGTGTCAGGGTTAGTCCATATGCAGTTCACACCACAAAAACTAAATGTATATAGAAATATAATCTTTTGTGAATTTCTCAATTACCACATTTGATATTATGCTTTGTGTTATGCTGATAGACTGACACCTTCTTATCTGCAAGTATCATTTGGTCTTTTGTGAAACTCCACTCGGGGGATTTTCAGTAAAAAAAAACAAAGTAACAGAACTTAAATATGCATTACTTTGAAAACAAGCCCCCAGAACAGCTGTGCGAGCCCGCTTAGAGCTGTCAATCAAACAGTGAAATCCCCATGTGCACTGAGAGCGTGAGCCTTAAAGGGCATATTTTGGAGGCGGGCAGTCTTTGACTATTTCCAGCTCTTTCTGGGGCCAGAAAATGTTACCATTACGTTTTTGAATTGAACATGATTCTACTCACTCATCTTTCCTTCTGTCCATCAATTCTGGTCTTAACTGATGGACCCTCTTAACTGATGGACCCTCTACCCATCTCTCCACCCTCCCCACCCTCTCTCCACCCTCCCCACCGTCTCTCCACCCTCCCCAAGCTCTCTCCACCCTTCCCACCCTCTCTCTACACCCATCCAAAGGCCCTGATGTACTTAAAACAAAAAAAGAAAATGGTGTGTTTGCACGGACAAAATGGCCGGTTTGTGATTAAAATGTAGAGACGCATTTGTCACGATTGGGTAGGGTGGGTCTAAATAGTTCAACTTTTGAGAGACACCCCCTAATACACCGATGCCTGCAATTGGTCAATAATAATCAGTATCTGGTATATGTAAATATAAGGTTTGGGAGTACAAGGACACTGAGATGGTGGGAATCTCCTGGTGTCATTCAATTAACCCACACATCGTAGTGACTATATATCATGATCATGACCCGTATATTGTACCAGAATATTGTCAGAATATTGTCAGAATATCAACAGTAGTTTGATAGCCTATGTAAACACAAAGATATTGACTTTGTTGTAAGTATATCGGGGCCTTGACCCCCATCTACCGTTATATGCACTGACAATGCTGTAAGACGCACTTTCAAATTGAAATCCCTGCTTCCATGGTCAGTCTTAATGTCTCCATTTTGAAGGAATCAAGGTCATATCGTCATATCCATCATTTTGTGTTCTTTCTTAGTAGAAGATGCAAATGTTTTGGATGAAAAAGAAACAACAGCGATGGCAGAGAGTCTGTGTCGTGCTTCAAAATGTAACAAGAACAGTTTGTACAGAAACACCACCTCAAATGGGCGTAGCTACTTCTGGCGGGACACTCTAGTCATGCCCTGCCTATCAGCTGACGGCGGTCAGCTCAAACGCGGTCCAATCAAACGCACGTACACTGATAGGCGAGCTATCAGTGTTCCATCTCAAACACTCACTCTGCGAAGCTTCCATCTCAGCTTCCATCTCAAACACTCTGCGAAGTTAAGTGTGCTGAGCTGAATACCACCATCCCAGCCTCCACCTGCTGTGGTTCTGCTCTGTATTGCATATAACATATATTATATATATATATAATATAACCTCCACCATGGGTTGAGATTTCTGATGAACCCCATGGGGGATTGTATAGTGCTCCCTGTTGGTTTGCTGTTGGTATTCTGTATCTGACATCTGTATGTCATGCTTTAAATGCTACAGCAGGGAGCACCAGATGAGAGGGGAACCATACCGCCAAACTAAATTGTAATTCCAATGGTTAAATCTATGACATGAGTGATTCCTGACAGAACTGATGAAACGGCAAAGCACACAACAAAGGTCCTTAAGATCAAAGAGCCACATCAGGAAAGCAAATCTCTATTTCCCATAGGATATTTTTCCAAATAATACTAATTTAATAATACATCTCCATGGAGGTCTGGCCCGTATAATGTAGCCTTCGCTACAGGTCCATTCATATTAAATAGTCAACAAATAAAACATAATATGTAAACATTATGACGAAGCAAATTGTAAATTGTGTTTCGTTGAAAATGAGTACTGGTATCGCATGGCCCTGTGGCTAATTAAGAATGCTTAATACTGAGTTTTCTGTTAGACTTACAGGAATGGTGTCCAAGAGCCAACTCTATACACACAGCTAATCTGATGAGACCAAGTCTTTGTCCCTTTATTGTATTAACACACAAAGCGCTTTGTTACTGGGAGTCAGGGGACTTTCCATTAAGGACAAGACTTTAATAAACCTTTCGTGAATAACGTTATTTTCAATTATTCCATATATTCATTTCGTACAATGAGGGATTGCTTTCTTATGGAAACATTAGAAAACACTATAGATCTCCATGATGGACGGAGTTCTTTTTTTAAAGGAACGTGGCCAATTGTATCTGCCAACAATGAACATATACACCACATTCATATAGTCATAATTAAATGCCTTAGTTGGCAAATCATGTCCAACCACAGTGCATAGAATATGCAAGCTTTCTTTTTTATTATTTTTGAGCCAGCACATTCACTTCAAATTATGGGGGGGGGGGGGGTGGTTCAACCAATTACATAAAATATACAAGACGAACTAACTGACTTAATGGCCATGTTAACGCGTTCATATTTCTCCCCGTCTGAGAACCTTTGCGCACCTACGGGCGGTAATGAAACCGTTTGTGTTAGGAGGCTTGTTGGTACAAAGAAAAACAATTTGGAACAAAATGGTATAATACACGAGCGTTAAGAGAGTCCCCACTTGCTCATGAAGTTACAGTAACCACTTTTCCAGGAACAAGCCGGCAGAGGGGCCAACGGGGAGAAGGGGCACAATAACGGAGCATGAGACGCGACATTCCAGGGTCCCTTCCCGGGGTCCCATAAAAAAAAATAAAAGCAAGGCACCATTCCGCTGATGAAGGAGCTCTGAACCTGCGGCCGGCTCCACAGGGTTATTAAAACAGCAACAACCAGAGAGAAATGCTAATTGTCACATTTGTTCGGCACGTCAGCGTTATTCCAAATATGACTCTGAAGGAGGAAACTGCCACTGCAGCTCAGTGTTAATGATGCTGTTGGGTGGCCCTGTGGGGGTCCGCTGGTGGGTGGATGGGTGGGTGGGTAGTGCTGCGTCATTAAGACTATACTTAACCGATGAGTCGGTGACAATCACTTCAACAACGGACCAAAGCCGGTGACGAGGAAAAAAAATAAATAAAAAAAATACAATTCTTTTTTCCCCTTTTTTTCCCGTATCTCTTAATCCCCCCACTGAGGGATTAAGTCTGTGGCCATCGAGTGTCACATACTTGTAAAAAATAAAACCCACAACACGCTTTACTGGGCCAGAAGGAGCTTGCAGTGAATCCATCAAGCCTGTCCTAGTCCATCGGCCTGGGTGAACACCACTGCTTTAAGAGGGTCTCAGGGCAGAGTCTGAATTCGTTTTTGACTGAGACATGGGTGGTGGTGTTGCTGAGGGGTTGGGGTGGAGATCTGGTTCTTCTTCCAGCTTTCAGCAAGATTGCATCTGATCTTGGCTCAGAATTACGGAGGAGAAAATTATTCAGCTTCAACTTTTTTGTATTCTGATAAGGAAGTTTACTCTGAAGGCAATTAAACAACAAAATAATTAAAGGTGTAGTGTGTGGAATTGAGTGGCATCTAGCGGAACAGACTTTGCAGAAATGGAATATAATATTCATACGTTTGTTTTAATTAGTGTATAACTCTAGTGTATAAAATAAGAATGGTTGTGTTTTTGTTACCTTAGAATGTGGCATTTATATCTACATTGGGAGCGGGTACTCACACTTGATACAGAAATACAAATCAAATGCAAGAGGAAAGAATGCAATCACTTGACACTTGGGTACTCGAATCTGTTGTAGATGGTGACATCATTTTGGCAGTACCTACTGGCACCTTACATAATGCAGGCCAGTACAGGCCACCGTAGTCCTTAGAAAGGAAGGGGTGGGGTGGGGGAGGATTCAGTTGGCTGCAATCTGCAACCTCACCACTAGTTGCTACTCAAATCTACACACTGGACCTTTAAGCAATAATCGATTTAGCATACGTTCATAAATAAATACAAAAAAGGTCAATAAATCAACGATAACAATAACGATAGAAGAAAACGGGTGTCATCTGTTCTGAAGGGAAACCAAACTAAACAACAAGCCCCGGTGTTGATTGTCTTTATGAAGTTTATGA
This sequence comes from Molva macrophthalma, assembly GCA_027123675.1. Lineage (NCBI taxonomy): Eukaryota > Metazoa > Chordata > Actinopteri > Gadiformes > Lotidae > Molva > Molva macrophthalma. Next base: position 18,219,499 of record JAOPJO010000111.1, read on the forward strand.
AGGTCATCAACCTTAATTATCTCTTGAAAACAATAAACAGTTCAAAGGGGGATGTATTTGCTTTCGGCATAATTGAGTCCCTTTTGTGGATGTTTCAGTTGACAGAAGATTCTAATAAAGGCCAACCTTTTGCCTTGGGGATCCGTCTCAGTGCTCTTCGTCTTTAATAAGACAAGAAGGATGCCAATTATGGGCCCTTTGCTGCAGACTCAACTCCCAAACCTCACTTTTAAATTGGACACAGGAGCTTCTCCCTGGTCTGGAATGCTGCTGCTATCCTGCACAGATGCTCCTCCCCCTTCTAACACTCTCTCTAAACTGTGGCGTGTGTGTGTGCGTGTGTGTGTGCCTGTTTGTGTGTGTATGCAGGTTTGTGTGAGTGGGTGTGTGTGTGTGAGCTTGTGAGTGTGGGTTTGTGTGTGTGTGTGTGTCTGCAGGTTTGTGTGAGCGAGTGTGTGTGTGTGAGCTTGTGAGTGTGGGTTTGTGTGTGTGTGTGTGTCTGCAGGTTTGTGTGAGCGAGTGTGTTTGTGTGAGCATGGTTGTGTGGGTGGGTGTGTTTGTGTGAGCTTGGTTGTGTATGTGAGATTGTGAGTGTGTGTACGGGTTTGTGTGTGCCTAGGTGCGTTTGTGTTAGCCTGGTCTTGTGTGGGAGCTTGTGAGTATGTGTGTGTTTTGGTGTGTGCAGGTTTGTGTGTGTGGGGGGGTTTGTGTGAGTGGGTGTGTTTGTATGAGCTTGGTTGTGTGTGTGAGCTTCTGACGGTGTGTCTGTGCGTATGTTACGTGTGCGTATTTTATGTGGGTTAGTGTGTGTATTTGTATTTATGTATGTGTGTGTGTGTGTTTGTCTGTGTGTTCTTGTCATGGATAGGAATTTGAATTTATGTGGAAAAGATTGGGACTATTGAAGTTTATCTTACCGTGTGATTTAAAATGATATTATATGCAATACATTTCCTTGGCTGTGTTTTGTGTAGCAATACAACCAGTGTATTCATATTATGTATGCTCTCCTTTATATGCTAGTTTGTATTGGTGCTGGTGAGGTCCACTATTGGGTACATGTCCATGTAAATAGATTGGATGCACAAGGAACGATGAAGTCATGCATGTCCTTATTGGAAGGAGAGAAGCTGTGGAAGCGGTGGTTGAGTGGTCAAGTTATAGGTAATGGAAAGTCAGGAAACTTATTTGAATTCCTAGGTTACTTTCCCTCTCTTGGGGTTTGGGTAAAGGTGACCTGTGTTATAATTAGTAGTCTGGGAGGTCTGTGAGTAAGAGTGTATGTGTTTGTGTTTGTAGGCAGAGAGAGGGTAATGAATTGCAGCTTAGGTACCATCTACATAAACAGCCATGAATATCCACAACATGGCAAGTGTATATAACAATAAACATTTCCACAATAGACAACGTTTCAGCAACTGATACGTAATTGTTTGGGCACAAAGGCAGACAACGAAGCCGGTGAGGTTAACGACGTTCGTTAAGGGAAGCGTGCCATCAATTAGGTGAAGAGGTAGGAATAATCAATGCAAATCAATGAACTAGTAAAGCAAAGACATTTAGACAGGACTTTCTTACAGGCCTGCGTTTACTTTATGGCGTACTGCACTAAAGATGTTGTCAGCGGTAGTCCTGTGTGTCCAGCGATGTGAACCTGCTGACGGTCGGCAGCAGCACTCCTCTCTACAGAGCTTGGTCAATTTTTCTACACAATAGACAAATGACAAAGTACCCTGCCAAAGTGTACCCAATGGATATGACATTGAAATCGCTGTTCAGAAGTGTATCACGCTATCTTTACAACAGGGAAAAGTAGGTAAAGTGGAGATGCAGCCAGTGGAGCTGTGAATGTAGAGCACACAGATAGCCTATAACGAGTAAAGTTCTCTTTGGGATTTAGGGAGTGTATTTGATTAGAAGTTTGGGACTTCTTGCATCCCTACTACTAACCGTTCATGAACTCCGGATTGATTTTATTCCGGGATTCAGCCGTCCAGAACGATCCTTTCTCCGGCTTATGATCATGTTTTGAGGAAATCAATACGCTGCACCCAGCTCTATAATAAAATATGATTTTACCCATTTTAAATATAACAAAAATTTGGAAAATCAATATGTGGCGAGCAATGTTGATAATGTTCATCAAATAAATCAATTTATGGGAAACACTTCATTGACGTAAGTGAAAACTAAATAAATGACTTGTTTTATTTTGTTTTGTAAACACAGAACACAGTTTGTTAGTTACGGTGTTTTTGTAAAGCCTCGGTTTTATTAACCTAACTAACCCTAACCCTGTTTAGTTAGTTTCTGTTAACGATAACAACTCGACCACAAGGTGCCGCGGGTCTGAATTCTAATCAACTATAATAGTCGTTAAGTTGTTGTTGTTTTATTTAATTCAGTTTTAAACATTTAAAAGACTAGCAAACGATGGAGGCAGAGTTGAATTGCTGCTATCGTTGTTCAATAAGCTTTGTTTATACTGGTTGCCACAATTTATAATTACCATCCTAACTGCATCCTAAGTTTGTTTGATTATCCAGCAATGCACAACTCAGCTGTATTGCAGTAGTTATTATTCCAAAAAAGCATAAATAAATAAAAATGTGTTGTTGGTTATCGTACACTGGTTATCGTTAATTTCACTAAACTGGAATTTGTAAGTACAAATTGTGAACTAAAACTTATGAAACTTATAGGAAGTAATATAACATTTAAAACAAACTGAAATATAAACAGATATACAATAAAAATAGAAACTGATTCAGAAAATATAAACAAACACAAACAAACACACGCAAACACACACAAACACACAAACACACACAAACACACTCACACGCACAGGATGGTTTGATTCAGTACAGATGTAGTCATGTCTCTCTGGCCAAGGGAAAGGAACCAATCATTTGTCGTGGATCTAGCCCTGCCCCTTTATCTGTGGTAGTGCCTCCATTTCTACAAATGTTCTGCTTTAAAGTGGATTACCAAGGGACATAATCAGTGTCAATAATTCCTTTAAGCATGATTTTTCGAAAGGTCTGATTGCTATCTATCTACATATAGGATTCGATAGAATTACTACAAATCATTGCAGTCATGTAGGACTATCGTGTCATGATACAAAAATGGAAATTCGTAGAAAAATTTTTGGT
>JAOPJO010000111.1:18233064-18251147 GCA_027123675.1 Molva macrophthalma
GATAGTGACTATTTGAATAGCTTACCATACTGGTGACTATTCCAATAGCTACCATGCTAGTGACTATTTCAATAGCTTACCATGCTGGTGACTATTTGAATAGCTTACCATGCTAGTGACTATTTCAATAGCTTACCATGCTGGTGACTATTTCAATAGCTACCATGATAGTGACTATTTGAATAGCTTACCATACTGGTGACTATTCCAATAGCTACCATGCTAGTGACTATTTCAATAGCTACCATGATAGTGACTATTTGAATAGCTTACCATGCTGGTGACTATTCCAATAGCTACCATGCTAGTGACTATTTCAATAGCTTACCATGCTAGTGACTATTTCAATAGCTACCATGATAGTGACTATTTGAATAGCTTACCATACTGGTGACTATTCCAATAGCTTACCATGCTGGTGATTATTCCAATAGCTTACCATGCTGTTGGTTGTCATACAAAGTGTGTAATCTGGTTGACACCGTATTTGATGCTTGATGCTTGATCAGTTGCAGTGACTTACAGAAAAAGTTATTAACTTGTTGTTAACTCCACCCTCCGGAAAGGTGACGTAGGAGTGCTTGTATGGGCTGGGGCAGTCCTCAGAGACTGCTCACCCTGCACTAAATATATTCACGCATACTTGTGGGTTTAACCTATCATTTATAGAAATGTACTTTTAGATTGAACTATCCCTTTAACCTGTAAGTCAAGTAGAGAATATGAGTAAGATTAGTAATTGTTGGGGACTGTGTTTATTTTAATTTGTGTGATAATAATTCAGCCTAAATTATATATATGTATGTATATGTCTTCTTGGAGTTCTATGAATTGGATCGAGATAGTGGCTTTTATTTTGTCGTCTGTATACTTTCAACATTGGAGCATTGAAGAAGAAAACAGCATGTGCAGATAAACACATTTCATCTGCTTGAAAAAATAACAGATAAAACAGAAACAGGGAAGAGACATATTTGCATATAATGCCCCCCCCCCCAAGTATTGTGTTTTCTTCAACGGCATGTCCGGAATAGGTTATTTGATCAACGACGGATAAGAATTGTCACTTTAAATGTCCTCAACAAGCCTTTGGTTTTGTCTTCAATGGGTTTAATGTCTTTTACCTGTCTTAATTGACTTAAAGAGTTGAAGTGAACTCCAAAACTGTAACATTTTAACTATTCTCAATCTCAATAGATTGTATTGATTGAGTTATTCAAATAATTAATGAATCTCTGCAATCATTTCTGCAATCGAATCACATGGACTTTTTTTAATCTTTATTTTAATAGTTATTCTGTCAGCCTCACTTTTAAGTCGCTATGTGTGGGGCCCACAGTAATGTTGGGGATACTAATGGACTCTGGACACCCCCATTCTTGTGCTATGTGTTGTTTTTATTGTTTGGATTTATGTGTTTTTATGTTTGTGATCTGATTCTGTACATTTGTGGAAACAACTGATGTTTTGGTGGTTGGTTGGTGGTTGCAGAGTGTGAAGCTCTCACAGGCGCTTTGGGGCAGCTTAGGGGTCCTTCGGGGAGGTACAGGAGAGCGCTAGTCCTTCTGTAGACCCGACAGATAGCCTGTATGCTGTAACGCATGTTTCACTGACCGCTGTGTTTCCCTTTTCCAGAAAGACGCGAATTAAAATTACTATTACACACCTACGCACGCTTGGAAGTCAATTTGTGTCCATGAGTGCAACATATGGATGTTGGACTGTATGACTAAACGCTTTTTGAAATAAACTAATTACTTTTTTCAAGCAACACAAATTTAGCCGATCAACCTCCTTGAATCGGATGCCTAAAGGGCAATTTATTTATCGCCCCAAGCCTGTCTGTGGTGCAGTAGGGATACCCGACATTATTGACATTTACAATGATGAATGTGGGTACTCAAGACTCAGCCGCTCCCAATTTCATTAAGATCTCTTCTCCAAAATCCATGTGAAATGAGAACTTTGGTGGAAAAAGTACAAGTACAAGTCAAAGAGCTTGGGCCAGATCAACCTGACATCAAAATCAGAGAACATGCTAGCCAAAAACATCCATCCAAGGCTTCTGCTTGGTACAACAGAAAGACTTGGCTAGCCGACTGCAGTCATGTAAAAGCCTTATTTTGCTTCCCATGCTTACCTTCGAAAATGGCGTGGACAGACACAACATGGAATGTCAGGAGTAACAAGGTACTTGAAACATTTATCCCAGAAGATTAAATAAACACGAGTGTGCGAGGGCACACATGGAGAACACACCCATGGAGTTAACGGGATTGTGGCGAGGGCACGAAGAGGTGGATAAGAACAGGCAAATCTTATCAAAGATGACTTATCAAGTACTGCGGGTCTTTGAGCTGGCCTTGTGCGGCCACAATGAAACCAAATCCTCAAACAACCCTGTTTTTTTCAGGGATTTAGTAGATCTTGTCGCCTTGCTAGACAGTGTGTTGGAGGAGCACCATAAGACAGCTACCATTTTCAAAGGCACCTCGAAGACTGGGCAAACTGACTTTTGGACTCCATGCTGTCAATTCTTAAGATTACATTCTGGAGGAAGTAAATATGCAGATTATTCTACTATTCAGGCAGAGACAACTGACAATTCAACCCACAGACAGTTGGTGTGTGGGCTGTGGTACATTGAAGTTCATCCCTCCTCCGTAAGCAACCGGTGATCCAATGACCACAGCGCTGTTGATGTGGCTGTTCTGTTCTCAGCAATGAGAGGCTCAGCACATTCCTCCCCGAAGGACGAGAGAGCAGAAGAACAGCCGAAGCCTAACACTTGGTTGCCATGATGTGGGGAGCCACATGGGCATTGCAGCGTAAGGGAAAAGATGTTTACGCAGTGCACTACAGTCCACTGCTGTGGCCATCAGATGCTGATCATGTAGCATGCGACTCACACATCCCCAGGGTCACTGCTTGTTTTTCAGAGCTTGGTGGATTTGCTGCATACTTCACTTGGTCATTCAAGCGAACCACCGTGCTTGATCAAGTGGTGGCACACAGACGTCCCGGAACTTCAAGGTGGAAAAAGGTGGAAATTCCACAGTCTTGCTTTTATCACTGGATATGAGCAGCAGGATGACCCCCTGCGGTGTTTCAAGACCATCAGAGACTCTGGTAACTTTGATCCTCCAGCTGTCAGAGAGGCCGGGGGCTTTGTGAGAAGGCTGGAAGTTGAGGATTTCTGCTTTTTTCCTGGCATTGTTTCACAAGATCATGCAACACGTGGACATTCAGAAGAGTAACATCATGGTAATAATTATTATTGGTAAAGAAAAAAACGCTTATTACGAAGCCATTATTTCAATTTAAAACATCATAAGTTACTCATTTGTAACTCATAAATACTTGTTTGAACATTTTAAAGACAGTGAATCGGAATTCAAGTTAAGATAATGTAGATACAGTTTATAAAACACAGTACACAATAACAGACACATTGTAGGACTCTTGTAGGCTACTTTCTGAACCTGTAATTGTGAGGGGTGACTTGAGTTTTGGATCAGGGACTCCATCCCTCCTATGCATGGGCAGAACAGTGGCTCTGTGCAACAGCAGGCAATAAAGAAATGCTGAGGAGAACGACAGCAGTAGGCAACAAGAGTAAGCTGTAAAACAGTTCTGATTACAAGATACTCAATTCTGTGTTTTTACTTATTTATTATGTATTAATGTGTAATGATGCGTAAAATGATCCTCTGCTATGTTTCGCTGTCTGCCTTCTTCAATTCCTGTGTAATAATAAAGTAGTTACACAAAAACATGATTCCACCATGTGACAGGTTTCATTCACCACACAGATACTGAGGACGGCAGACCCTGAAGTGTTTAGATGTGGTTATTCCACATTCCTGATGTCAGGCACTAAGCTGCCCCTGCTTGTCACAAAAAAAGAACACGGTCATCTTGTAAGAGGACACTGATGGCATTATTCAGCCTGAGAGAAGTGAACATTAAACTCTGCTCTTTATTATGTGTGCTGCTGTTCTTTATTATCATGCACCATTTCATAGGTATGTGACGGGTCAGGGTATGCAGCGGTTCTGTTCCACCCGGCGCCTCATCAGTGCCACTCCACCGCAAGGAGACTTGATCACCGCACCGCACCGCAAACTTCCCGGATCAGCGCTGGAAACCAATTAACGAGGCCCAGCTCTAAACGGAATGATCCCTGATCTATGAGAACTCCGGCTTCAAGCCCTGACTCTGTTCCAGTGTTTCATGGAGACCCTTCAGGGCACATTCACTGAGACAGCCCTCTCAAGACTCTCATCACCACACCCATGACAACAGCAGAATCCGAGGTTATTTTCTACTTTAAAGAGGATGGAAACCTTCCTGAGGGACATCGTGACAAAGGAGCGCCTGTGTGCTCCGGCTACACTCGCCATGTACAAAAAACTAATCAGAAACATTCCCGACTTCAATAAGAGGACATTGAGAGGTTTACCACTCAGAAGGACAGAAGGGCAACATTCCTGCACAAATTAGAGGTCAGACACACACACACGTTCCCCTCTACCCATTTTTCTTTGTATATAGTTTACCTTAGCATAAGACATCCTCCAGCAATATATTTGTAACAGCAATATGCTGTTTATGTTTTTTTATACGAATGTCTCAACTTTTTAACGTAGGGAACTAGGTTACCTAGTTTTTCAATCTATCTTCAAATCCCAATTTGAAAACGGTGTTGAGATCATGATGCACAGAGAGATGTTTTCTCAATCGAGACAGGTGGGAATGGTAGCACGAGAGATGTCAACAACCGTTGTCAAAACCACCTCCACCTACGCTACGTTCAGATTGACGAGAGAAAGGTTGTTGTCTAGACAGAATTTCTCGCAGAAGCGTTGTCAAGTCACCACTGGCTTATTCAACACCAGGCGCAATCTTGATATTTATCTCGTAGTAACAGGGCAATCGAGGCCAAGGAATTGTGTGATATCAGTATTTGTCAGAATTGTCTCTTTTTTTTTAATGGTATAACATGTAATAATTAGCCGTATAAGTCCTCCAAACAAATAGGGGTCAGCATATTACCAGAAAGTTACCACCCCTGTTGTATACTTACTGGTCTGAACCACGTATCAACAAACATATTAACACTGTCAGTAACGACATACAATTAGCTACCTTCATGCTTCATTGCTACATAGCCAGCTGTTAGCATTAACAGCTGTTTACTTAGCAGTCTAGAAGAAACGTTGTGAGATCAGCATCAAACTTCATTCCTCTCCTTCCAGTGGTGGAACGCAATGCCATTGTTAACTCTTATTCTGCTTCTATTTCCATCATCTATTTATTTATTTAAGAGTTTAGAAAATGCCCTCTAGACATCTCTTCCTTTTCATCCTCTCATGTTGGACTGAGGGCAGACTGGACTCTGCAGTGACGGTGACCTCTTGAGGTACAAAGTAGCATCAGGAGATGGTAAGGGCCACAGCTAGCCGCGCTAAAGTAAATATCTCAAGTAATAACACAATAAATAGATGTCTTGGACACAACGTCAAAAGTTTTATTTCTTCATACTGTTGATAATGTTACTTCATTTTTGAAGGTTTTAAACAAATAATCTTGCAAGCCTTTAGGGTGATTCTCAATAATAATGAAAAATCCTGTGTTTTGCCACTGGGGAGTAAAAGATCTCTGAAGCACTGGCTGATTTCTCTTGCTTACTCCAGTGTAATTACTAGCGCTGTTCTAAAGCTGCGTGTGCTTGTGGGTTTAGCCTTCATACGATGTGAGGTATACTCCCACCACTAAACCAAATCAAACGTTTTTAGTTCAGGCACAGTACAATAACCCTACATCTTCAAGGACAGCCGGGCCGCAGTGCCAAAGAGTGAAGAAGTGGGGTCCTTCAGTCCATTGACGACAACGCTCCACTGTGCAGGGCGCCATGCATCTCCCACCAGTTTCCTCAAAAGCTGCCCACCTACGCGCATACGTGGTTGCTCGGGTAACCACTGATGTGTTCTATGGTTCCATTGGGAGCCTCAAAGCAACAATAAACACCTACAGACGCCCCTTTTTTAACCACAAGCAGTCAATCAGCAGGCCTTGAGTTGTCACGAATACACATATTTATACTATCAGGTCATTAGTACCGTTTATATGCTGTATTCAGAGCACTAGTCTAGGATGAGCCAGTGCCTACAGGTTGTCAGCAACGTTTTTTCTGTGTTGTGTTTATGATCGGAGGCTGGATTGCTCAGCAGAAGTGCTGGTTAACATTACTTTTAAAATGTACTTAAATGAACTCCCATTTTAAAAGCAATGTGTGGCTAGCTCCGCCACACATGCAGTATGCAGCTACACGCCAAGAAGCGGGAAAGTAACTGAAACAGTGTGAATGCAGATTTGAACAGTAGCAGATTGATTGTTTGAAAACATAACCAAATAATTGATTACTTGAGTTGCAAAACTAACTCTTCTCGTTCCAACAAACAGGTAATCTGAGTACACGAACACGTTCCTTTGTAGGCAGTACTCCAAACACTGCCCTTCAGACAGCGGTTGGTTGTGTATCTATCTCGATGTACAGATAACACAAAAAGTGTGTGTGTCTGTGTCTGTGTCTGTGTGGGATCTGAGAGGCCGTCACGTGTCTGTCTCATTTAAAATCCGGGCAGAGCGTCCATGTTTGAGCGGAGGGCTTTGATTCATGCGTTTGCACACTCCTTGATCCTGCTGCCTAATCCCACAATTGGCTAGGACAAGGACAAGTTGACAATATAAGACCTCTTCCTTCAAAGTATCTTAAACAGTCCCGTTGACCATTCACAACATAGTCACCCCTGGCTTTAGAGACATGCTTTTGATTAATCAATCATGTCCTGATGAGCAGTTTGATTGGGTAAATATATTCTCCACACGGCTGCCAGGCCTAGAACACCTGCAAAGTTTGAGCTACTTTTAATTTGGGGTGCGTTTGTAACGTGGTATTCCACAACTTTGACAGGAATCACGACCATTATCACTGAACCATTTTGCTTACTGTTGAGCTCGTTATGCTATCGTTATGTCCATTGCACTCTTAAACATCCCTGGAGGGACGGATCCTTCTTTTGATGTTCCTTGTCAAGGTTTCTTCTCTGATATGAGGGTTTTTCTCTTCATTCTCCTTTAGAGGGCTTAGGGTCAGGGGGTATATGATGTTGTATAGTATGTGCCTGCGAAACCCTTCCAGACTGGGATTAAGAGCCATACAATTACGATTTACTTTACTTATTATTTCTAAAAGGTTGGTGGGAGACACTGAGCGTTTTAGGCTCCGTTTGTTTCTCAAATGATCCATCTAAGTACTAAATTGCAATCTCTAAACGTGTCAACCAATATTGACACATTTCCAAATGTTAATGCAAAATGTAAATGTCAAAGTTTTGTCCAACGTGAATACACTTTTGAATGGTAAAGCATTATACCTCCACACATTCAGAAGTGAATGTCAAAGCTTGGCGTTACTGACTTCTGGCAGTCAAGTAGAAACTGTCAGACACAGGATTCACCATGCAGCCGGGAATATTCCTCTCAGGTGTAGCCAACCATTTTCTTAAAGGACATCTATCAGTTAATGCCTCATCAACCTGTCCACACACACACACACACACACACACATAGACACAGACACAGACACAGACACACACAGACACACAGAGACACACAGACACACACACATAGACACAGACACACACACAGACACACAGACACACACACACACACACACACACACACACAGATAGAAGAATCCTTTCCCAGACTTCAGCAGCCTTCTCTACTACGCCGCTCGGTTTCAAACACTCCTGGAACGTTTCACATTCGCATTTTCCTGTCAAGAAGCAGTCGCTTGCAGAGCCCCGCCAGTCTTTCGGCAGACACTAGGCAGACAACAGGCCCATTTGAAGAACAATTGGTCCTTGACTCCCCGCACATAAACACGTCAGCGAGAGGAAGAGTTTCTCCGAACCGCCGGGGCCGGGCGGCGGAGGAGGGATTGCGGCCCCTCGGAACAAAGAGTGAAGCGGCAGAAGTCATCAACCGGGAATTACACTTGGAACTGGTATTTCTCACTCCTTCAGCGGTAAGGTTGGGCACCGCCAAAGAAAAGACTCCAGAACAGACCCAACTCTTTTCTCCCTGTTTCGTTCACTGTCGACGCTCTCAGCAAATGGTTTTCGGGGGCCGAGCACAATGAGAGCGGGAGAGGGGAGCGGGGAGTACATGTGGCATTGGGTAGAACATCCACCTTGTGTCTGCTTCCTAATGATCTGTTTCGCCACGTTTTTGGAGGGGCTGCTCATTTGCTTTCACCGGAAGTGCGTGTAGATTAGGTCCAATCAGGAAAGAAAACACTGAGGCTCAAGGAATGAGAGATTTGTGTTGTAGGAGCCAAGGACTGATTTGTCCGGTGAGAGACGATTAACAAGCCATGGTTGGGTTGTGAATATGCGTGAATGTATTAGTGGCGTGTGTGTGTGTGTGTGTGTGGAGGACGGTGGTTTAAGCAGCCTCACCTGGTCAGAGTTAGACTAGATTAGGCTCTGGGGCTCAGTGAGGCTGCACACCTGTGCAGCATTGAACTAATCAAAGCAAACAGGATGAACCGGCCGTCACCGCACACACGCAAGGAAAAGCTACGACATGTCAGCAGGCAGCACCTGTTCTGCCTGTAACGGGTTCCAACGTGCCACTAAACTGGTGTTCCATCTCCCTGTTTCCCGTACGTCGGAGGAGCCCTCGTAAGACACTGGCGTGTGGCAGGGTCGCTGTCACAATAGTCTTTTCACTGATGCTCCCGTCTAATGACAGGGGCAGTCAGTTAGTATTCCTCTGCCTTCGTCTAGCTTCTAGCTTCAGTTGAAGTCAGGACATTGGAAGCGGGGAGGAGGAGAGAGGGTGCCAGTACGGTTATTTGTTTATACATGTTTTACTTAGCAGTAATCACCAAGGGAGTCTTTCTTTGAGGCAACATGTCCTGTTGTTATCGTTCCGTTTAACGAGTGGCGGAAAGCGTTTGAGAATCGCATTCATCATTAGGACTAATGAACCAAGCAGATATCCGCGTCCTCCAGGAAAAAGACAGCTATTAACTGGAAACCAACCGCAAATAACCTCTGGCCCCAGCTGCTACTGTAGGACCCAGCGGTCGGCACTGTGCGGGGGGAGTACAATGCTTAGGGTGTTCGCCCCCATGCCAAAATGACACGACAGGACCCCCAGGGTCCACAGCCTACCTGTAGATGTGTGACCCTCTACCTGCTCAATAACGACATGTCTGGCTTCACCGCATGTTACTAACACAAGAAAAAGTGTCTGGTTTAATGACTCAACTGTAAACAATTTCCGATAAGCCGATTTCATGGAAAGACAGGAAAAGAAGAACGTGTTGTTCTTCGGCATCCACCGCCAGTTCACATCATTCTAACGTGATTCGTGACGCAAGTTGTAAGTCGTATCTGAACACTTAGTGCTTTAGTTTTGAAGGGACAACACGATAAGTGAACTGAGACCACTATGGCACTGGTTTACCCATGTAAAGAAATCCCTTGTCTCTTCCACAAACATAAACACTAGAGGAAAAAGCGGGTCATTTCTTATTTATCTCTTTGTGCATAATCTTTATTTTTTCGCCAGAAGTGGCTGACGCTTCATAGTCTGGGGGAAGAGGACGTTGACTCTGAGATATTGCGTTGCTTGGCCTCAGGAGTCAGACGGCAGCACAGTCAGAAGGACTATCTGGAGGACCCTCATATTGTTTATCTGATGGTATGAAATATAGGGATAATCGTCATGTTTATGACTGGAGAATACCTCTTGTGTAACAACTGGGTTCAGCCTCGTATGACTCTGAATTTTTAAGAATAACATCTCGTGTCCGTCACCCAAAAACATATTAAACTTGTTAGGAAGGTTTAGAAAGTATAGTTAAAATGTCAGTACCTCATTAGTTTTTCGTATTCACAATATCTTACACTTCTGTGCATATATGTATTTATTTATACAGTTTAAGTGTATCCAGAAATGTACATGGAATCTATGCTGCAGATCTTCTGTCTGTAGATTGACCTATCCATCTACTGATCTATCTACAGACAGATCTTTGTTTCTCTACCATAAAGCGAAGCTTGTTAGTAAGATGATGCACACTAGCATTCTACTTTCACCAATGTCTGATTAGCAACGCTCCTCTTCCAGCGGGAAAGCAGGAAGTCAGTTCTTTATCTGCAAATGACAAGCAGGTCTAATGAGCACAACGGAGGAGAGGAGGGCAACACACACGATCGCACCGGGCCTGTAAATCCTTGTCTTTGTGATTGGTTTTCCCTGACAAGAAAAAGAAAAAAAAATCGGCCAAAGACACCCATTGCCAAAAACACAAATAAAAGTAATTAAAAAAGAGCAACATCATCAATCTGGTCCACAGCGTGTCTGGCAGGGCTGGTCAGCTGCACTGAATTAGCACTGGGTGGTCCGATCACCAGTAGGCCACGCCAGTCCAGCGGAGCCACCGGGTCACTCTATTACCAGGCACGGCGCCAAACACCAGACGCTTTGATTGGATATAAAAGACCGCAGAAACCACCTTGGGCCCCATTGTTTGCCAAGAGACGAGTTCCTGAAAGGTGGCTCCGGTAACGAGATCACGCCGCCGGCGGCTGATTAAATGCATCACGTTTGGGATCAAAGGGGGGTCCAGAGTATGGAGTGACGTGGCGATGAGGAGGGGGGGTATTTTTGTGATCCTGTCGATGGAGCTTTTATTTACTGTGCCGTGTTTGACAAGCGAGCCCGCTGCGGGATGTTTTACGGAGTCTCTTCAGTTTGCGGATATTAAAAAGTCTCAGATGAGCGACGGTTTAGATGCTTGTGATATTAAATCCACGACATGGTAATTGAATAGTAATTGAGTCTCTATTCGGCCCCCTTGTCAAGAGGGCCTGGGTTTCTAATTGGAGCAAAGATTCAGTCAGAGCAGCCTATGACCGTCCCCGTTCTAAACATAAGCTTAAAGTGAGGAGGTAGTGATTGTCCTTGGTAAGAATGTCATGGAGCTTATCTCATGTTCCTCTGGTTAATTAAGATACTGTTGCAACGAGACACTACTCAGGCCCCAAACGCATTTTAATAACTTATTCATGCTTACCAAAAAAAGGCAAGGGAAAGGCAGAAAAAATAAAGCAATCCGAGACTCTAGGATTCTTTTCCACTTTTGTTTGACTAACTGAGTCATTCGTCCTCACCATATCAAAAAATTGCATATTTGTGTTGTTTTCTCTAAGAGCGGCCACGGTAGTGGTTCGCTGCATAAATAACGTGATATGAACTGGTACGCGGCATGGCCTGCTCCGGGGACCGCAGTTTATCAAATCCGTCTCGGCTGAAGACGCCTTGCTCCACAGCCCTCTGCAGAACATCATGTTATCACACATTCCCCTTGTCTTTTGACTGACTTCACGTCATGTGGTTCAACTCATACATGCGTTTTCTGGGTTTCTCCTCTCTTATCGGTACCTCTGGTATTATTGGTGCTGCCAGACAACCGCACGTTTGCACCAAAACATCCCTTCCTTCTCTGGCTCCCATCCTCAACCCCCCCCGCCCCCCCCATGTCCCAGAGTCTGAGGTAATTACTGTTTCATGAAGTCAGCGACAACTCGATCCACGGCAGATGTGGTAAAAATAGCTGACAGGAATGTTTTGACATAATAGTCACATTGTCTCACAGATAGAGAGGGAGAAAGAGAAAGAATACGTCTTCTGATGAAATCCGGAAAGGGTGCACCTTGATAATTATCTCCATGTCATTCAGATGGGGCCCGGGATAAGACTTTGTGTTTGCTCAGGCTGGCAGAGCGAGAGTTTACCAGGTGCGGACTTTAGGACGACCTTGGATCGGAGGTTTGTGATGACTTTGTCTCGAACGAAAATGCTGTTCGGCAAGATATGCCAGAGTGATAATCAAATGTCAGGTACAATGGATGGCTTGTAGTTCTGTACAGATTTACTTACTCCTATAGCTCAGGAGAATGATTCTCTTTCTAAATGTTGTCAAGGCACTTTCAAAACAAAGTGAAACGCAATACTAATAACACACAATGCCGATTCACGGTGGTTCAATCAGCACTAAATTAATATGTATATATATATATGTATGTATGTCATCGTTGGATGGAGGATGTCATGCCAGGGCTCCTGGCTAACAAAGCCAGCTGAGGCGAAGAGAGCTAAGACAACCACATTGTTATGGAATACAGATATGCTCCGGTGAGGCGAGTTCACAGTGACAAATACAGTTAGATATGTGCAGCCGACAAAATATTTTTAGATCATGAATACTCAGCAACCGCTCAAGTTAATTAAGTTGTGTGTACTCCCTGATTGTTGTAATGATCACACCTAGCATTTGCAGAGGAGTTCTGTTCCAACCAAGACCACATCCAAGAGGCAATCAAAGCCTTCTCCTCATATTAGGCAAATATGCCCTTTATCAAACGCAACACATCATGCAGACACATCAACGCTACCACACACTGGGCAAAGATAGGTCACATTTAAATATCAGGATCTTTTTTCCTGTCGTTTTTGGGGAAGGGTGGAGATGAGTTTCAGATTTTAGTGATTTCACATTTTAAGTGTATTCTGTTTGATGGTCATGCTGTTTTTGTATTTTTTGTATAAATACCACATGAGTTATTCATTCATAATCCGATTCCAGCTTAAAAATTTAAATATGCCAGACAAATTCATCCCTCTTCTCATCTTTCACATGCACGCTCTTTTCTCTTATTGTTTGCGATGATCCAGGCAGCCAGCAGGCATCATATAGTGATGCATGGACAGGATGCTGAATGGTTTGAACTAGGAAATGGAAATGATCTTCTACAGGACATTTACTTTGACCAGCAAAGCAAAGTTTGAACGCACATCCCCTATGCACCATTGGCTTCTGGGAAATAGTCATCATTCATGTAGTCTCTCGGATAAATAAAATGCCCTTTGGGCCAATAATTCACTGAGGTGTCTTTCTTTGGCGTAGCGGGGACTAAGATGTCAAGGACCTGGGATGTAGTGAGACAGATGATGTGATGATACTCTCTCTCTCTCTCTCACACACACACACCTCCTAAATCCATGCTTTGTGTTATTACTTGGCACTCATGCTGCATGTGAAACCATTCACTGATTCACCGTAAACACGCAAAAATAAGGAATCAGATAGAAAAATAAACTATTAGAATTTGGTTTTATGTGTAGGAAAGTCTAGGGTAGGGTGGTTAGACCCCAAACCCTAATGCCAGTACCTTCTGATGAATTATGTGTAAAAAGTGTATATAAAATATATAGGCTATAGCAGATAAAAGTCTGCTAAAATACAAAATAGTAAAACATAAATTATGTTTTATTGCATCTTCATTTCATGCTGTTAATGTCCTGGACAATGGCGCAATTTGATGCTTCCTAGACAAAGTGTATTTAAATAAAACAAACAAAATCTCCCTGATGTGACTCCAACAACCATACCTGCTAATTCTCCCGATTTTCCCGGGAGGGTCCTGGTTTTCGCTGCCCTCTCCTGGTAGTCACCCGGGGACAACATTATCCTGCAGTTCTCCCGATTTAGGGGAATACCCATATTATTATAAAACAAAAATATCTGCCACTGGTATCTACCTGGCTGGTTAACGCAGATTGTCTGTAATAGTTTGATAATAAGTTACTATCCAAACTTAATGCATGGCGATTGTTATCAGGATTGATATCTGCAGGCTAATAATTGGATGAGGTTAGTAATCCAATCATAACGCAACGCGATGAGATGGCTGAACATTGTGATTGGCCATCCGTCAGGTCTTTTCAAACATTTTGGGATTCACAACCTTAAAAAAATCTAGATTGCAGGAGAATAAGATGATCTTCTTCCGGGGGGAGGACCCCAGACCCCCCGTGGTGTTTTGCAAATCGCCCTCTCTCTGAGGGCTCAAGGTCAGCAAGTAGGCCAACAGCCAGAGCCGCTTCCTGCTTTGTTTCAAAATGCTCGGCCGGTTAAATCACCAAGTTGTAATGATATTAATGGCGTGACATTAATGTGCATGTTTACTTACCCCCTTGTTAATTATGACTCTGGCTACGCTTCTGGGCATCTTCATAATCTTAGGGCTCTTCAAACCATGATAACATTAATCTCAACAGAGTACACAGATGATATCATAAAGTACAAGCACATCGTTTTCATGTTTAAATAGGACTTTTGGTCGTGTTTTGAATAATGATTTCAAAGTCATCGCTTTGTAAACAGGAAGCTGCTGTGCTCTCTGGGTCAGACCGAGGTCCACACATCGTGTGCAGGTTTGGGTGCAGTAGACAAAAGAAAAGCAGAGTGGAGTTATGAATTTTAAAAGGATAATGGCACAGGATCAGTGCTGGGAAGTAACGCTTAAAGTAATAATATTACTTTACCCAGTACTACTCCCCACACTAGTAGTGTAACAAATTAGCTAACCCTGTTGCTTCATTATCGTCATCGACACCGAGCAGAAAGCTAGCTCGGAAGATAGAAACACTTACATTCAGAGGCTGGAAATATTCCCATTCATTTGTTTCCTCGAGAGGAAAGCCAAGAACATCCTTGTCAAATGTAAACTGTGTGCAGATACTAAGACTCTTTTGAATGCAAAAAAAAACGGAACTCAAACCTCCTGAAACGCCTTCAACAACCCCACAACATCGTCACGCCTGCGGGATTACACCCCACCGAAGATGAGCCCTCGGCGGCCGCAGAAGATGGCTGCGGCCCCACAGTGGCTAAACAACCAGAACTGGGTTTTAGTATTGTCGGCTGGCTACAAGTGCATAGGAACTAATGAAGCTTGTGTAAGTGAGCAATAGGTGAGGTAATAATATTACTTTTTCAAAGAGTGACGAGTAATGAGTGATACATTACATTTTTTGAGTAAAGACCCCAACACTGCAAAATATACAACATGGGTGTAACCTTGTTAATGCTGTATGGTAATACCAATTTAACTTTGAAAAAATCTGTTGAAGGCAATTTCCAATGTTTTTCGCATCAGAGATACACAAATACAAAAATTGCTGCAGCTTAAAACAAAATAATTGTGTATAACCATCTTCTTTTGGGTGTTTATTCTGAAAATATGTATAATTATGTTGCTATATCATATCAAAGGTTGGTATACAAGTGAAATATACATTTTGTATTGCTTTGTTGAACAATACATTTTGTATTTTTATCGAATAGGCCTACATGTGTTTACTGTAATCCTTGTTACTTATTGATGTTTGCATGACAGATGTTTGCATGACAACTAATAAGTAACCATTATTCTCCATTAGTTGCAAATAATTAAATTATAATGCACCACCCAAATCCTTGAAAATCGCAGAATGTTGTATTTGTGTCCAAGGTTACCCCTGGATAAGCCTCTCTGTGGTGCTTGGCTCTTTTACCTTTAGTTAACCACATACATTATTTTCAAGAGTGCCCTGGCCAAGGCAGACCGCAGCACTCAACAATATCAAGTTTCAGAGAAAGAGCAATCAACCTTCAATTTTGTTCGCATAATAAGAGAGGAGAGAGGAGAGAGCAGAGTGGAGAGAGAGAGAGAGAGAGAGAGACATTGCGCTAGTTCAGATTGTACAAGCTTATACCGTAATCAGAACTTGTCCTGTTTTGCATCAAATCACACACTACATCTGTCCTTTCAGAGCAGCAAAGTACGGCTTCCTTGTGTACTAGCTTGAATCTCATTGAGGTGACAAGTTGATTAAACAGAGATGAGTTTCCCTCTATCCTGCAACACAGGTTTGACCCCCTGTTGCCCAGTCGTAAATTTGGCCCGTGATTAATCTTAATCATTAAAGAAATGAGAGACACGCTTTATGGAAATGCATTTAATTACAATATTACAATGCGGGCACTGGTTGAATTTCCCAACTGCCCGTAGCTAGTCCATTTAACATCGCCATAACCTAATGAAAGATGAATACTAATATTGAATTCATGCCATTAGGATTCATTATACCAATAAATCCTGCTTGCGACTATAAATGGCATGAAAGCGTTGCGTTGCATTTCCATAGAGGCACGCAAAAAAAAGAAAAGAAACCGTCAGCCATGTCCGGGGGAGTTATACGGCCGGCATTGCGGCCTTCCAAGGCTGCGCCCACACGGCTAATGGCACGGGCCACATTATTTATACTGTAATGTGCATGTGCAGCTAATGGGTGGCAACCCAGCAGCTCAGAGCCCTGGGAGGCTCAGGCAGCACTTAACAGGGCCTGTTCCCCGGCCTGCCTCTGGGGGGCAGCGGCGCGGCGATGCGGGGCGGGGGGCGGGGGTGGGGGGGGGGATCCATACTTTTTATGGGAAATCGACATTTGAAAGGGATGCGGGGGCTCAGCTCATGACCTTTCCAGATGTGAACAAAGCTGTGAATGACAAGTGCATCGATTCCCGCGTCAGACGTTTTGTTCCCTTATTAAATGTGAAAAGTTCTGTTCTCACCAGAAGATAGGAAAAGAGAGGAAGGCGATCTAGCGGGCAGAGGGAAGCAGACATGACCCAAACTCTCAAAGTGGAACTAAATGAACGCTCGGCGAATGCGGTTTCTTTTTCTTTTTTTTACACCCTCTACGGCCTGATTGACTGTGATTCGGTGAATAACGCTCACTTCACAGACATCGCTGGTAATTACTTTTTGAATCGTCTCGCACGGTCAATTAAATGAGCGACATCTTTTTCTGTAGACGATTGTTTCTTTTACTGTTGAATCGGAGGAGATGAAGAAGCAGAAGAAGAAGCAGAAGAAGAAGAAAAACAAAACCCAACTCTAATCCTTATCTCGTCGTGTTAAGTGTGCAGCCCTCTGGGATTTGAAACAGCGTTGAAGACGGGGTCTTACTGTCACACGCGACAAAGCAGCAGGGGGCACACAAACAACCTTGAGATCTCATTGACAGCGTGTTCCTCGCTTTATATTAGCAGAAGGGGCCAATTACTTGTTTGGCATTACAAATGATTAGCTCCACTGCTTTTCATCAGCAAGGGTCAGTGTGAGACAGAAAACAAGGGAGTATTAGGAAAAACACACACACACACAGGTACACACATGGATTTATGCAATATTTATGAGGTGTATAAGAACTAGAATAATCCAGGATTTGAGAATTTATAATCACATGCAAAAGAGGTGTATGTAAATTGTGTGCATATGAAGGTACGTGTGCTTGCGAATATTTATACCCATTATGCAAGTCAGGCTCCAAATGGTCTCTTTAACCATTAAACCCATCTCTTAACAAGGTTATTTTTAGATCCATTTAAAAGCCCCACGTATGCAATTTTTGGAGGGACCTGTTTTTTCGAATCACTGCACCTCCAGGCCACGTCTATCTCTCTCTCTCTCTCTGGTCTCCCTGGGGGGCTCTCGACACCACGGTAACCCCAGGCGTCGTCAAAAGCCCCTCCACAAATCCCTGGCATTGAAGCACCAAGTGCCATATTCTGATGGCTATGAACCCTGGCAATAATGGCTGCGGAAACGTCTGCTGGCGGAGGAGCACCGCAGGTAGTAATGAGAAACCTGTCTCGCCTTCTTTTTTTTTCCTCCCTCCACGACCTGCCTTTGCTCCCAGGCTTATTTACTGCATATGTCATCGGGGCGGTCCCTGTCAGCGCAAAAAGCCGACTTTAATACCGCTAACTAACATCTCCTGAGAACCACACGCAGCACAGGGATCTCGCTGTGGACCGGACTTCAGCCGGAGGAAGGTTTTAGTTGACCGTTGCGAGTCATATGGATGGCTGCATTTGTCCATAGGCTGACAAGCGCTGTAACTTTGGCTGATTTGCCCGACACTGATGGGCTCCCCAACCTCTCACAGATGTCAGCATGGGGATGGGGAAGAGGGGAGGGGGGGTGTGCATGCGTTTCAACATCTTCTGCTCCTCCACAGTTAATCCTGTTTTTCAGCCTTTCAGAGGAGGTAGAGGGTGCTTCTCGGTGTAAGCCTTTCAGAGGAGGTAGAGGGTGCTTCTCGGTGTAAGC